>VYZX01018791.1:42143-153444 GCA_013401335.1 Brachypteracias leptosomus
GGAGAGAGGGGGGGAGGAGCGGGGAGCGGGGTGAGGCCGCGCAGGGCGATTGGCGCCGGCGGCGAGCGGGGCATAGGGGGCGGGGGCTCAGCGTGCCCCGCCCCCACCTGTCCCCGTCTCCCCCCTCCCCTTCTCCGCGGCGCCTCCCCCGATTGGGCACCCGGTTACCTGCCCGGCTGCGGCTCCCCGCCCTCATTGGCTTAACGGGGAGCCGAGGTGAGGGGCGGGGCTGGCTGGAACCGGAAGTTCCCGCCCTCTGCGGGGGGGGCTGGGGTGAGCGGCGGCTGTGTCCCGGTGGTGGGTGGTCGGGGGGAGTGCTCATCTCGGGTTCCCCTGGGTGTGGCGGTGAGCGCGACTCTGTTCGGCCGTGAGCGATGGAGCCGGCGGCAGAGCGCGGCCGGAGCGGTGGCGGTGACCGTAACCGTGGCCTTCGCGCACCGGAGGGCCGGAGATGAACCACTACAGGCTGCGCGGAGCGTGGGCTGGGCCCGGCCCGGTCCTCCCCGGGCCCCGCAGCCGCATCCCTCTCTGCGCACGTCGTCGTCGTCCCCCCCCTCCCCCTTACCTCGTGCGCGGGTCTCTGCAGGCGCCTGATGTAGCGAAAAGGTGAAGAAAGTTGGGAAGTTGTTGCTGGGGAACCGCAGCGGTTACGGTGCGGAACAAGTTTGGTGTCCTGCCTCCGAACCGGGCTTCGTCCCAGAGGTCTTCCTTTGTACCATTTTCTTCTCGCAAACAGTTTGTATCTGTAGGTAAAGCTGCACGCAGGCTGCAGCAGAGCGTACGTGGCTGGAGCTTTCTTATTTACTGTAAACTCCCCCTGAGTGAGTAGTACATTACTACTAGCAGTTGGTCAGTAGCACTGTTAGAAGGTAGGTGGGCATGAGACACCGTATGACTACATTTACCGTATGGCTACATTTAAATCCTCGGAACATTAGGGCTTGCACGACTTTATCTTCTTAGGCATCTTCTTATCTAAATTCAAACCACTACTTTACATTGAATATACAGTTTACCACTGGTGGAGGGAGCAGCTGAGAGCTGCAGCGAAGTTCTGAGCTGAGGCTTTCAGGTGGAAAGAAAAAAGTCACAAAATGATTGTAATCAAAGCTACGTGCTCAAGAAATGCCTGCCAGAGGAACGGCCTACTTTTTTGGATGCTGCACAGATACATCTGTAACTAATAAGATTCCAAATAACTGAGGCAATCCTTTCAGAAAGGCAGAGGATAAAAAGTCCAAATACACAAATGTGTAGCTTACATGGAGGGAGTTTTTAGTTAGTGAGGGATGTTTCTTCAGATGCTCTGCAGACCTGTATCAAAGGCTCATTTATTCAAATGCATGAGCCGTGGATTTTTAGGAGGATGTCTGTCACGAGTGTTCCTATTAGTTTCTGCCTTTTGTAAGAAAGGCAATGCAAAGAGAGAGAGGCTCCTCAGGCTCAGTAAAGATAACTAGAGTTCCTGATTTCACAAATCCAAGACTTGGTTTGTTTATGAGTTAATGTTTAGGATGATAAATCAGAAAATTGGTCAGTGGTGAGACACATTACCTGAGTAGAGAGCTGCATGAGCAGCTATATAAACATTTAGCGAGAGTAACCAGAATGAGCTATCTTAGGATCATATTTTTATTTTTTTATCTCAATCTGTAGGGCATGTCTAGATCTCAAACCTCTGCAAGTAAACATGCCCTAGATTTTATATAAATAATAGATGATCATTTTCTAAAATAAAATCATATGTTATTTTCAGAGCACTTGGATGCTTTGAATTCTGACAGCTCTGACCAAAAAATAGTCTAATCTACTGGTTTTATGGTTTCTTGAATGTAAAGTGGCATAATTTAACCATATTTGCTATATATAAATATTTCCTGTATACTTTATGCAGTTTTGCTGGAAAAGGGACAGTGTTTCAAGTTTGAAGAAAACTCTGGATGATACCTGCATAGAGATATGTAGGAAAAAATACATCAATTAGGTAAATGGTAGTTTATTTAGGAAGACACTACAGTATATCCAAAAGATGACATTACAACAATCATCAAGGTTTCTTTTCACTTGAACGCATTCAGTTAAAGGAAGAAAATGAAAAGCAAACCTTAATATGTGTCTAAAACAAAAGGAAAAATATGGAAGCTGATAAGCAGAAAAGATAAATTTGCAGTTGTGAAACAATGAGAATTAATAATAATAGCTAAATATATTAATTTAAAGTCTTTGCTGGTTGCCTAAAGGACAAAGGGAATACTTTTCTTGAAATGTCAGGATAAAAAAAAGAAAAAAGAAGTGTGGCATGATTTCCCTGCTTCTTTGAAATACACAATTTTCAGTAACAATACTGATGTACAAAAGCATTTCTGTATTTAATAGAAACCTGGATAATGTGGTAATAATTTATAGATATAATTGCAAATGTTTTATTCAGTCATTACTTGCTAAGGATGCTAAATAACAACAGGTTAAGGTAAAAACATTTAAACTTTCAGGACCAAGTCACATCCCAGAATTTGATTGGATTCTGAATCATTCGTGGTGATAATCAACCTGTCTATGTTTGTTCCAGAAATGAAAGAAAAACTGATTTGGTGTTCATTAGAAATGTAAAACAAAATGTTATTTGAGCTAAAATAACATAAGAGCCTTAGTTGTTATAGTGTGGTTATGAACCGCTCAAAGATTTATGCCTATGGCACAAATCTCAGATGTAAAAGCAGAGGAGTATTAAGAGGTTTTAATAATATTGTTATTATATATGGCATTCATCAAACTATTACTGAAATAGTGGTGTTGCATTTTAACAGAAATAATTGACACACTGGAAAAGCCAGGAAAATCTGCTTTGCAGTGAGAGGCTGAAGGAGCATCTGTTTAGTTTATATGAAGGCTTGATCATAACATACTAGGATTTGGAAGAGAAGAAATTTTCAAACAGTAAAAGTCCCTTTAATCTGTCAGGTAGGATGACAGTGAGAACCACTAACTGACAGGTGAAATTATATTGATTCACAGAATAAGCACAAGATCCTTTTCTTTTAGCCACAAGAGGAATTCTTTGATATAGTATCCCTAAGGACCCACAAAACTCTATCGTCCAAATTCTAAATTTATATTCAATATCTTTTCTAAATCTTGGTCTCTAAGACATCCCTCAAATTATGGACTCAATGTAAAGTTCACATTATAACAATTCTTAGCTTATGTTGCTGTGGAGGTCAAGCTAGATGATCATAATAACCTTTTTGGCCTGCAAATCCATCCAGTTAGGAAAAGAAAATAGCTGACAAGCTAATGGCCACCAAATCATAACAAATCGTCTGATTGGAGTAAGTGCTAATAGAGGAAGCAAGGGAATACTCACTGAACATTAACATGCAGACAGTCTGGAGGTCTTACATATGATGAACAACTTGGAACTGGATCGTAAAATCCAGAGAAGATGCATCCCTTTTTTTTCCATCTAAAAGGCAGAAGCATAAAAAGCCATGTTTTCATAACATTTTATCAGTGTTTTAATTTAAGTGAGTTACTAGTTCTGTATACTTGTAAAAATTAAACAATACCACTGATGGGTGGCTTTCTTAGCATCTCCAAACATAGAAACCCATTCAGTGATGTGCTGGAGTAGGTTCATTTGAACCCCTTTTTAAAATTCTTCCAATGCCTGAAAGGAATAATGGAGTGTTTTTTCTGCATTTGGCTAAGACTGAATTTTCCCCAGATACAGTTAATCCACCCTTCCAAATATTATGCAAGCAGTGCACACAGATATTTCTGAATAGCAGCTTTTAGGTTTGGGGGTTTTTTTCCCCCCAGGGAAGTGCTGAAGTTTATGTACAGAAATATACAAACATATACAAATTACTTTGATTATACAACACTGATATACCCCATAATATGCATTCTTAAAGTAACATTATTTTTTACCAAAATTAAAATAATAAAAATTAAGTTTTATTATTTTTTATCTTTTATTTATCTTAAATTCAAGTACCTGAAAGCAGCTACTTAGCATAGAGGAAATGTGAATTTCCACTGAGTGAATACACCATAAATTACTTCGATGTTGTTTCCTTTGATTATATTAATAAGTGTATGTGTGTTTCTGTTGCTCATAAGCGGAAATGAAAAAATAGTCTGTTTTATTCCTTACCTGGAAATCTGGGAATATCATGTGGTGAAGGGCAGGAGAATTTAGTGGAAGTTTCTTAGTAACTTCCAGCATGTTACTGTTCATAAAACTATGTCCGTGACCTGCTTCACCGAATGATGTAATCAGTTTCAGCATAACTCTGTTTTAGGCCAGATTATTGCAACCCTGCCAAGAGAAACTCGAGGAAGGGTGAAGTAAATGTTCTGTGATCTTTCCACCCATTCAGGTGCAATTGTAAGAGCTCATTTTTCCAATTATATTTCTTCTGTTCAATGGAGGTATTGCAGGATTAATATAAGCAACTAAATATTTTCTCTACGCTGATGCATGGCATAAATATAGCTTCTTTTTTCTCAAAAGCAGAGGTGGTGTTACCTCTTATGCCCTGGCTAAACTCCAACTAGAGTAACTATAGTTCTATGTAAATAAATTCCTGTGCAAGTTCAGGAGGATACGGAATAATTCACTTCCTGCCTTTTTCCACTGACTCATAAGACAATTATGACACTTCTTTCAGTTTATCAGCCAATTAATCAGCTTAATTCAGACTCTTGTGGTAATACTTCTTCTTCAGTGTTACTTGTAAGAACTTAGCTGTGAGTATTAGTAACAACTTCAGGGGAGATAGTCGTGTAATGTGGACAGAATTCCACATAATTTTCTTCTGTTTCCAACAGAGTACAACAAATGTATGATTTTAAACCGATAGGAAATTGATGCAGAACTTTTGAGCAGCTACTTTTGGATTATTTAGGTTTATCTAAACTCAGTTTAGGTAGTTTGTGTTAAACTGAGGTAACAAAGGCTACATTTAACAGAAGTAAAAATGGATGCATTAGGTTTTGTACCAACGAACTCAGATTTTTCTAATGATTTAGAATTTTAAGTTCTACAATTTAAATATGTTTATTTACTTTCACAGCTTTCACTGGATGGCTGTTTAGGGTTGCTGTGTACTTCTTGAGAGATGCCTCATGTTATGACCAGCAGCAGCTGCTTAAGTGCATACCATGGGACACATCTTTCTTTTATTATCAGCATAAGGGTTGTCGTAGCCTTTAGAAGAGGATTTTTCTGCTCAGTAGTGATGGAGATTTCCAGCTAAGCCAGACCATATGCTGATTCCCGGATTTCTTATCTGTAATCAGTCTTTCTTGATGTTGTCAAAGATGTTTCCATTAAAACCGCAGAATGATTTGGTGTTCAGGTACAATAATTATCGTTACAAGACTACATCCCTTACTACAAAACCCACTAATATATTTCTTCCAGTGTTAATATTTGTGACTCCCCACCCACTTTAAACTAAGATCAGGATGGAGAAGATGGCTGATAACCTCCTAACACATAAAAGTACTGACATGGTCTCCTGCAGACACTGTAATTCAAAGTCATAAAGACTACAAATCCTCCGTTACTGACTTGCCTGTTCAGTCCCTTAATTTGGCATAGCTCACATTTCTTTCATTCTGAGAAGGTAACTTCTTTATACACAAAGAGTTTGGATAAGTGTTCCTTGTTTTGAGGTCAGTTTGGATACAGTTCCAAGGCATGAGCTGAGAAAGCAGCAATAGGATGTGAGCTGTATTCAGCAAAGCGATCAAGCGGTGATTGTTTACACTGCATGCAAGTCCAGAAGCTCATAGTTCTTATCTCCATGGTAGAGTAACTGATGCAGCAAGAGATCTTTGTTGGCACCAGGGAACAGTTTTCACCATATGCTGTTCACAAGGAAAAGAAAACAGAGGTTTTTGTATAGTGCATGCTTGTCCAGTATCCATTACAGCAGGGTATTTAGGAGCTTGTTTCTCCAGTATGAATATAATATACTCTGAAATACTAGACCTCTAGTCCTATGCTTTCTTCCTTGCCTGTTGATCGAGCTGTCATTTATAATACTTATAGCAGTTATACTGTCACAAATAAATGTTACATAAATGTTATATACTGGCATAAAGTAAAATACACAATATTTTATTGTATAGATACTTTTATTTTTATACAATCTCCAGCTATTAAAAATAACCGCATAATTGCTAATTTCTACTGGTTAAAGGTCTGGCAGATTTTGAAACTGCTTGCTATCCTGTGGTTGACTTACTTAAAGTAAATCAGTGGAAGCTGTTTTTAAACTTTTTAGAGCTATTTTTAAATAGCTGCAGGGCGATCTTAAAACAAAATGAAACAAAACAGAAACCCAAGCAAAACCATAAAAGAATGCATATCCGAAAACAAAAGAAATTATTTAAAAGGTTTGAAAGTTTCCTGTCCCTTTATAATTTTTGCATATTTGTAGCCTGTGATGGTGTACCACAACAATAAGCCTTATTCACATGGGTAACCACAATGAGACTACTAGAAATAATCACGTGAGGAACAGCTGCAAGAGTGAATTTGTGGATGTGGTGTTAAAAAGAAAATCATAAAACAGAATGCTGAAACTATCATGACTACTACAGAACAAAAGGGCAAAACTCAGATAAATTTACTAAAAGTAAATGCTTCATAATCAATCCTGGACTAAACAACAGACTTTGAAATGTATAACCTGGTGCAATACTACCTAAAAGCAGCACCTCCCAATCAAAATAGTCATTCAGCTGATTATTTGGAACCTTTCAAATGTGGGCAATGACCAATTAGACTTGGGATAAAACCCAGATTTCTTAGAAGGGCAATTGGAATTTGCTTAGCTGTTAAGTACAACAGGTCTTGGGGGAGGATCCCTGTGAGTGAATCAATACAGACCAGCTCAAGATGCCTACTGTCTCCTATTTTCCTATGAAACATGATGAATGGAAACTCATGAGCATTTGTCAGCCTTCCTTTGCAAGGACAAAGGAAAAGAGGTCATCTTAGGCTTGATTTCCTAGGTTTTCCTGATGTGCTGTTTCATATGTGTTTATGTGTCTTGGGGGTGCTAGTGGATGAAAAACTGAATATGAGCCACCAATGNCATGTTGTTTCAAAAAAATTATGTAAATGGAGAAGAAATCTACAGTCAGAACTGGTCTTGCTTGCTACAGAGGATTTGCATCGCTTAGATTTTCTATCTTACAAAATCTACCAGACGATCCTTACATTTAATTGTAATTGCATGTGTGGACAAAATAAGTTGTCAACAAAAAGATCAGGTTATTGTCTATTTCAGAAATGGTGTGACCAGCAGGAGTAGGGAGGTGATTGTGCCCCTGTACTCAGCACTTGTGAGACTGCACCTTGAGTACTGTGTCCAGTTTTGGGCACCACAGGATAAGAAGCACATTGAGGTGCTGGAGCAGGTGCAGAGAAGGGCAACGAGGCTGATGAGAGGTCTGGAAAACATGCCTTATGAGGAGTGCCTGAGGGAACTAGGATTGTTTAGCCTGGAGAAGAGGAGGCTGAGAGGAGACCTTATTGCTCTCTACAACTACCTGAAAGGAGGTTGTAGTGAGGCTGGTGTTGGTCTCTTCTCCCAAATTACTAATGATAGGACAAGAGGAAATAGCCTCAAGTTGTGTCAGGGGAGGTTTAGATTGGAGAGTAGGAAAAAATTCTTTACTGAGAGAGCAGTCAGGCACTGGAACAAGCTGCCCAGGGAGGTGGTGGAGGTGTTTAAAAAATGAATAGATGTAGCATTTGAAGCTATGGTCTAGTGGTTAGGGAGATGTTGGGATGAAAGTTGGACTTGATGATCCTAGAGGTCCTTTCCAACCGTAATGATTCTATGATTCTGTTTGCAAGCTACAGCTACCTTGTCCTGTGTAGCATTATCTGTAGCAACCATAACATCAAAGAGCCTTCCAGAAGCTTGTTCAGCAATGTGACTAATATAGTTTCCTTTCTCATGGAAAAAGTCTGTCGGAATATTTTGAATGCTTTTTTAATAATACATATTCCATCCATTCATCCATCCACATACTATCTTCTTTTTTCTGTTAGACAAGAAAAATTCACAGAAAGAAGCCTCCAAAGCCTGTGGTGAAGAGTGGGGAAGTAACTGCTGGAGATCCCTGGAAGGCTCTGTGTCCTCCACTGGAAGTCTTTTCTATGTAGAAAAGTCTCACGTGTCAGAAGATAGAGTAGCCAAACAGATTTATATTGGAGCTATGTCATCCTTAGGTCTTCTAAACTGATAAATCCTTCAGAAGCTAGCATGGCTTATACTCCAAATATAAAAACAGCTGTAAGGAGACACGGGGCCATAGATTTGCTGGCACGTTCCAGTGGCTGCAGCAGTGACAAATTGTCTGTGAATCTCACATTTGCTATACAAACGTATAAACATTATTATTATCATAAATATTCTGTTTATATTTTACATATATAATAAGTAAGTGAACATAAAGCCTTGTGTGTCATTTCTTCTGACACAACCTTTGTTTCCATTTCTCAGCATGCTTGCTTGTGATCTATCAGATCTATGTTCATATAACAGATGGATAGGATCAAACAAACTGTCCTCTGTCCCTGTGGTTCAGCCAGCATTCCAGCCCAGCCCTTTCTCACTTTCTCACTTTCTCAGGGTCATCTCCTTGCATCTTGATTTAAAGAAAAGGGGTCATCTGAGTTTGCAGAGCACAGATCTGTTTGAGATACCATCTGTCTTGCAGTATCATCCCTCGATTCATTGTTTGCTGAGCCTTATTAAATCATGTTTCCATTTCTTTTTTCAGATTTTCTATTACGCTCTAGTTATCTTCACTCATAGTTTCTCAATGTCTAAATTATTATTTTAAGAAAAATTCCCACATCTTTCTTCCAACTGAATTCACCCATTACCCTCTTTCCTTCTCTTTAGTTTGTGAAGTCTGCTTCGGTTTTGTTCCTTAGAGCAAACACTGCTTTATTTTTCTTGTCCCAGACTTTCCTGCCTACATGCTTCTTTGGATTACTGACCATGCAACTAGGAAGCCTGGAAAGGAATACAAAAAATGTCTTTAAACTGTTTTAAGAATTGGACATATCCCTAATAAATTTAAAGGAGAGCATCCCATAGCCTGGAAGGGTTGTTAGAAAATGCTTCTCTAAGTAGACAATCCAGTATAAGGTGAAAGAACCAGACCAAGGAACAAATAATTAGAGGTTAGGAAAAGAAAAAAAGTTACAAAAATACCAAAACAATGTAACAGAAAAAAAAAAAAAAAGAAACAAAACAAAAAAAAAGAAACAAAGTATTTAAGCTAGCCCTTAGGACTAAGCATAAGGGGAATGGTGTAAAGGAAATTCTGACTTCCAGTCAACAATTCTGCTGCTGCAGTTTTAACTTCTTGTAATTGTAACCTAAGAGTTTCCTGGAAGCTGCTAGCACGGAAACACATTCAGCCTACTGAAAGGCAAGTTTTGGATGCCAAATATTTAACTTGCTGTTAAAATGAACTTGAAATCTGAATTTAGTCCATTTTTTTTAAGGTGTATCACACTGGGTATTATAAAGCTGCAACGAGCCAAGGTAGTACCTATAACAATGAGCTTAAAAAAGCAAACTCATCAAACAGAAAAAAAAAAAAGTAATTATGTTGGAGTAGTGAAAAACTACCCTGTGTCACTTTCTCCTTCAAAAACTAGTGATTCCCTTGTCCACGAATCTATATTGGTTTAGACTGCAAAGAGTGAATAACTCTGATTTAAAGAGTAGAGTGAGTGTCCTAGAAAACTGAGACTGTGCCTTTCCACTCAAAAGAGTATTTTGTTCCAGCAGCCAGAGGAGCTAATGAAACCTAACAGTCAGCTCCCTGAGCACAGGTGCGAGCACTGCTCCAAGGCTGCCCTGTGACAACATCATTCCCACCAGCTCTCCTTGGCTACCAGCTGCCATCACAGCATGTCATCTCCAGCCCCTGTAGCCTTTCCGTAGGCTGAGCTTCTCTTAAGCTGTACCTCGTATCAGCTCCAGGTGTGCCAACAGCAGTGTAAGCTCTACTGTGAAAAAGTTGATTAGGTCTGGAGCACCCCATGGAAGAGGCACTGGGCTGTGTCAGACACGGTGTGTTAGTGAAAAACGTTAAGGAAAAGCCTACAGTAATAGCTGGGTACTGCAAAATCTGAACTTCAGATACTGGCTCCTACCACAGCCTATGTGAGCTGTCTTCACACACATAGGTAACAAAGCCCCTTATACCTGTGATTTTTATTTTCATAAGACTGGTTTTTGAGTGGCAAAGAATTGGTAGAATGGCCCCATCATGCCCCATCAGAATACCCTGAGACAGTAGCACAATCAAAGACTGTTTTGGCCTTGGCAATAGCTGGGAGGTGTACACTAAAGGGGGTGTCAGGTTGTTTGGGTTTACTGAGTCCTGGAGAGGTATTGCTGCAGTCTTGAGAAAGCTGCAAATTTTCAATAACCTTGAGATCCTGCCAAAGGTTTTGTGTGAGACTCCCATGTGGTAAAGGCCTAAATGGCTTAAATGGCTCAGTTCTGTTTTCAAAACAATGTAGACATTGAAGTTGAGGTACACCTTACCACCTAAATAGTTGCCTAAAGCCTGCTATATAGATAAAACACAGCAACAAAAACCTCCAGAGGGCAGTTTATTTGATCTACTTCAGCCATTTTACCTTAGAGTGAGATAAATTGCTCTCTGGAGGTGTCTCTTTCACCAGCAGCACTGAAGAAAGTATAATGTAACTGGTATAGATGTGGATCTGAATATAAAATGGTATAGACATGGATATGAGTCTTTTAGATACCTGACTTTCCTCCCATCAGCTGTCCTCTGTGAGGGTCTCTCTCAAGCTGCAACCTGAGGGATCACAAAAGTGTAACACTGGAACTTTGACAAAGATACTGATGGGATATGTTTGCACTGTGCAATCAAAATTAATTGTAAAATCACAGGATTGCGCCACTAGATGATGCAGTCATGTTAATGAGGTCAGCACAGTGCACGTAACCTGAGCCCCTTAGAAGACAAACATGGGGTTGCAATCTGAACTCTTCCCAAGTAGTAATTTCCTTTGGCACTTCAAAGTGTATTTGGCTGTACTTTTCATTCGGAGATGCAGAATGGAATAAGTCTTCTTCTGTTTTATACACATGAACAAAACACCCTTGCCAGGTAGTCTTTGGGAGTCCTTAGATCACATGTCTGTGTTTCATACACTTTTAAAAAGAAGGAAGAAAAAAAAAAAAAAGGAAGGAAAATTATCCATGCTAGTATTTTGTATTAATAGAATTCTGTAGTTTGTTAACAAATTTTGTATAGTTTAATAACATTAGTACTTCAATTATTTGCCTGGTAAAATGAAACTTGGGAGTTTATATAATACAGTTTGTTGCCAATACGTTTTCAATTGAAGTGTCAAAGAATGACTTATCTCTATTCATAACTAGTACTGGTTCTAATAAATACATAGCAAACTGAGGGCAATTTAAACTTACTGTTTTGAACATAACATGTAAAAATAAACTATACGTTACTACATAAATAAATCAAACATCATATAATATTCAGAGAAGTCTAGAAAAATCTAGAAAAATTTGATTACTACTGAAATCTACCTTAAAACTGTTGCCAGCTCTACGCGTCCCAAGAAACATCTTGCTGCCTGAAAAGCCTGAAATTAAAATATTTGTTATAAAATATGATAAGAATCCTAAAAATTGCAAACGTAGGGTATTAGAATTTATAGCAGAATTAGGCTTGACTTAACGATACTATATTTGCATATATAAAATATCTGCACTATATATAAAATTAAATAGCCATTCAAGCACTATCTTACCTACAGATGATGTGCTGTAGGTATCAGTCACCTATAATACACAAAGATAAGCAAATTATATGTTCTGTTTAATTGTTCCAGATATCAAAAGCCCTATGATTTTATAAAAAGAACTGTTTCCTATCAACAGGTTGGTTTACCTAGAATAGATGCTGACACAAAATTTCAAAGAACATCTGCTGTGATAAGAACAACTACTACTCATACTGGAAAATGTTTAAATGCAAGCTAGTTTAGAAGCCCAATTAAATATAAGCTTAATTGTGTGAAGATGATTTCCTTCAGACTGAGTCTTTGGTTATACCTTTAAATCTAGTTTTAATGATGATTTTCTAACCTTGTCCTTCTCAATAACATTCTTCCTTTTGAAAGTCTGCATTGCCCATAATGTACTTTTCCCTTCTCATTGATTCAGCTGCTCTTAGGGTTGCCATAACGTAAGGGTGGCAGTTCAATTACTTTATTTGTCTACCATTTCCTTTTCTCATTAAAGCTGAACATGCAGCTTTGAGAAGGACCTTTTGCAGCACACTCTACGTAAGATAGTACTCAGGTATGAATGAAATAGCTGACAATGGTGATAGTCCTTGTGAAAGCTTTGCATTGATGCTTGAAAGGCTGCAGCAGTTTCCTATTTGTCACTATTTTATATAGGCTTGTTGCAATTGGATCTTTAAAGTGCTATGTGGTCTGGATCCTATCTATTTACAATCCCACTTCCGTCCCAGTGACAGCTGAGATAATCACATCTGCTTTGGTTTGCAGCTCAGATACTAGCAGGTGACTAAAATAGTAAGAAGAAAAAAAGAAAAAAGAAAAGGCAAGAAAGCCCACCTCCAAGCTGGTGTCAGGTCCTTGACTCTGTCAGCAACTTGATACAAGAGAGTCCAAGGGCATGTTATAGAAATGAAAATAACTGTGCTTTAAAATACTTGCTGTCATCCTTGTGATAGCATGAGTTTAGACAGGGCTCATAGGACAAATAGTTTTGTTTCAGGCAACACTAGGGCAGAACCTGGGGCTCACCACATCCACATCCAGATGTGGTCAGGAAAAAAAAAAGTTATTTTGTTTGGGATTTTTTTGCCATAACTGTGGATCTTTGAGAAAATCTCCACACAGATTCCATTCTTGGGTTGCACATAAACTCACCAGTGGTGTTAGCTGAGGCTTGTGCTCCCACCCTGAACAATGTGAGTACATAGAGCAGATTGAATTATCATTTGGCTTCCCCTATGGTAAAAGATCCCATAGCTGAAGAAATCTGTGGCACTAGGAGAAAAATGGGGATTACCAGCTTTATGTGAGTGTCACTCCTCAAAATGTTAATCACAGAATCATAGAATGGTTAAGGTTGGAAGGGACCTTGAAGATCATCTAGTTACAGCCCCCCTGCTGTGGGCAGGGACACCTCTGTCCCACTAGACCAGGTTGCTCAAAGCCCCATCCAACCTGGCCTTGAACACTTCCAGGGATGGGGCATCCACAACCTCCCTGGGCAACTTGTTCCAGTGCCTCGCCACTGTCATGGTGAAGTATTTCTTCCTTATATCTAATCTAAATCTGCCCTCTTGCAGTTTCAGGCCATTGCCCCTTGTCCTATCACTACAGGCCCTTGTAAAAATCCCTTCTTCGGCTTTCCTGTAGACCCCTTTCACGTACTGGAAGGCTGCTATTAGGTCACCCCGGAGCCTTCTCTTTTCCAAGCTGAACAACCCCAGCTCCCTCAGCCTGTTCTCATAGCAGAGGTTCTCCAGCCCCCTAATCATCTTCGTTTCCCGCCTCTGGACCCGCTCCAGCAGATCCATGTCCTTTTTGTACTGTGGGCTCCAGAACTGGACGCAGTACTCCAGGTGGGGCCTCGTCAGAGCAGAGTAGAGGGGGAGAATCACCTCTCTTGACCTGCTGATCACACTCTTCTTGGTGCAGCCTGGGAGACGGTTCGCTTTTTGTAGTTACCACTACTTTTTTCTCCATTAAGAGGAAACATTCACAGAAGTGTTCTGTTCCTAGTGGTAACACACAGTTATGTAATGTTTTGTTGCTGAATAACATAGCCAACATAGTGACTGGAAGATGTTCCCAGAGCAGCACTGGCTTCTGACACCAGAGGCTTTGCTAAAGAGTAATGTCTGGTTAAGTGGGTGTCGAAAGTCCTCCTACCTGCTTTGCAAATGTAGTCTGGTGGCAGAGCTTGGATGGGCACATGGAGCCTGTGCTCCAGGAGGATGAGCTGAGGCTCAGCCATAAAATGCCTCAGCTTGACATCAGGGTTTCACAGATAACCTCTTAAAGTTTCCCCTTCCTTCCTTCTGGGAGTGGTATTGGCATATCCTTAAATTATTTTTCTCCTCTCTCAACTGAAAACACAGCATGCATTTGAAGTCTTACTTTTCTGGAGTGAGGCAAAGTTTAGGAAAGTAAGTCAAGCTGTGGAAGTGATTTTTGTGGAACTTCAAGACAGCTGGAAATGGGGACAAGCAGGATTGACTGAAATATTGCAAATATTGCATACTTGAATGCTGTCATGAGACCCTGGATCTTCTCTATCCTTCAAGGCAATGTAATGGTTACCAGAAAGGCAGCCTTAATAGAAATTAAGTGCTGACCCTTCCGGTAACATACTTGAGGCTCAAAAAGAAAAGTTCAGATCTAGTGAAAGGTGACATGATATGGGTTGAGTGGCATCTGTTATGTTTTCACAGCCCCTCACTATACTACACTTCCTGAGGGACAGGCCTTGTCTTTCACTGGAAAGTGAAAGTTCCAAAACTGGATGAAAATTCCTTGTTTTTCACCACCATGAACATGGTGCAAGCTGAGCTTTGTACCTAAAGGTATCATAAAGATTTTGGAGGCTTGAGGCACCACAGTGCAGGCCTCTACTCTGGCTTGCAGCATGTGTAGATTGTCCACACAGAATACATGAAGATCAAGTTCAGTCAACTGAGTGCCACGGGAAGGAGAGCCATTCTGTGTGGCCACAATGCATCTAACTGCGGCACCTGCACGGGTCAGATACAGAGTGCACGCATACAAGGTCAGCTGAATGCACGGTTGGAGACATGGCTTGTGTACAGTTTATCCTTTTAAGTGCAGAAGCTGCTTACTGACAGTCCCCAAGAGTGGCCAGCTGCTGTGAAAGTACAGGGAAAGCCATGTCCTGTGTATAGCAATGCCAGAGGTCCTGCAAAGTCTGCAGCAATCCTAGTTCTGGTTGATTAGTCAGGCACTGAGGGTTTGGGCCCGCCACTGTCTCTGTAGCCTCAAACCTTGACAAAGGCACCTTTCTCATGGCAGTTTTTTATGCATTCCCCTCTTGCTAGTTTTACCTGTAGTTTTGCCATTTTTGGGTTCAGTCTCGAGATGCCAGCCCTCTTGCCCACCCCCAGCTCTGCAAATACTTGCAAATCCACCTGAAGTGGGTAGTATTAAATACTTCTCTCCAGGAATCCAGAGTCTTACTAAGGTGACTCTGAACATTTCCCTTCAACTAGCTCAGCTCCCAATTCACCTAGAGATAGAGCAAACAGCTAAAATCAAGGCATGTTATTAGTCTCCTGCCTAAAGCCTTTCAGTGTTTGCAGTCCTTGTCGCACAGAGAGGGACTTCAGATTCCCTCCAGCCGTCCCATAGTCCTGCCTCCATCTCTGTCAGATCACTCTCCTTAAGGTAGTGCACCCCTGTTAATGATGATCAGCTAGCTAGAGTGAGTATGGATTTTTTTGTTTCCCTTGCCCGCCTTTTACTGCTGTAGATTTTCCCAAGTACCAGTGGCCTTTGGCATCACGCTGGCTTGCACACCTGAGCGCAAATGTCCCATTTGTTCTCTGAACAATGCTTCCTTCTTCCCTTCCTTGCTTCGCTCGCTCATTCTTTCCCCTGGCACGCTGTGCAGTCAATGCTTGTACAAAGCATTCCTCTGAACTAGTGGGTCTGCTGTCATCCCTCCCAGCCTGCTGGGAGCAACCTGCTACTGCTGGCAAGCTCTTGCAGAGTGATGTAATCCTGTGTAGATCTTACACCACCAACCCAATGCCAGACATTGTGTTGGCCCATGTTGTTTGTTACAATGTGTGTAGCTCCATAATTTTTCTTTTTTCTTTTTTTTCAAAAAGATTTGAAATTTAATCCATGCTTGTCTTTCTGCTTCTGGGCTTTTCTGTTGGGAGAGCTCTGAAGTCTCTGTGTTGGCATCTGTGTAAGGTTATTGTCCTTCCTCTTGTACGTTCCAGCTGGGCTAGGTAACTTCTTCTGTTTCACAAATTCTGGTTGTTTTGCTAACGTTTAACCCAAATCTTCCAGCTTTCTACTTTTTATGCTCCTGATCCAAATAGTCTTGCCTCATTCAAGGCAACTGTTCAAGACTGTCAGACCTAGATCAGTCAACCTTCTCCAATGTTTCACCCTCTTTACCTACCTTCTGATGAAAACAGCTTTCTTATTTGCTTCAATTCACCCTTAGATTTTCATGTTCTGTAATACTCTTTCATGATTCATTTGTCTGTTTCATGGAACAGTATCAAAGGCATTAAGAGCTTCAGCTCCTTGCCAGAAACAAAGCTAGGACCTGGCTAGTTTCCATTCTGCTGCAGTTGTAGTATTGTTATAGTCATTATCTTCCAAGCATGCAGGCAAAATAAATTTTGTAACAAAAAAGGCAAAATATCTTTCATTACTCTGACTTCTTACTGGTACCTCTCTGATTTCTCCTCCCAGAAGAAGGTCAAAACCATCCCCTCTTATCCTCTGCATTTCCTGGCATTTTCAGCACTGATGGTCAAACATGCAGCTCCACTGTCCCACTCAGAGATTTTCTTAGTTTCTTTTCTTCACAGTAGTGTTTGTTTGCTCAGTGATGACTCAGAACAGAAAAGTATGAAGGAGGTCAACCTCTTTATTTCTCAGCCTTGCTAAGGTGCAGTTATCCACTCCAGCAGGAAATTCAAGACTTCTTTGTGAATGGGTTAAACCACAGCAATGGTACAGAGTTACAGAGGCAAGAGAAGCCACGGTACCGTGGTCCAGCATGTATGTGAGGTGACTTGGCCTAAACTAATTAAATTAATTGAGTAGAGGTAAGAATCTTCCTTCAACTAAATACTCTGAAAAGAGAAAGGATTTACAGACTGCCCAAGGATGAATGTGAAAAGGGTTTGCTCCTCTTCCTATGCCCTAAAATCCTGTGCACCAGTTGAACTGGCCTGGAAGGAACTCGTGCAGGAACTCTTTCACCAGATTGATGCTAAACCCTAACAGGTTAGAAAGGTGATTTGTTGAGGCTCAAGGTGGGTAAATAACTTCAGATGTACAGCTGGTATGTTATCAAATGAGACAATGTAAACAAGCCAGTATTACAATTTGGCAGTCACTGTGTAACATGGGAAAACACAGATGTTCCAGCTGTGTTTGTAAGACACCTCACACACAGCAGGGTCTGAATATTGAGCAACACCGTGAAGATGACTAGAACCTTCCCTGTCTGTCTAAATGCATCTGGATCTGGATCAGCAAAGCTCACTGGAGCAGATGTGCATATTTAAGGATTTTACATCTACCCTCTTGACTGCGAGGTTACAGTGTTGACTCAACCTCCAGTTTACTTCCTCTCGGATTTCCCCATCTTCAAATTTGTTTTCCTCTGTTTATTGTAAGAGTGAGATGTTACAAAACAGGAGCTGAGATCCTTTTATAAACATTGCTTTTGAATAAAATTCTGGATTAACATGGAGTTATAACATCTGGTTTATTGGTTATTCATTCTGAGATTTTTTTCTCTTTTTTCTCCTTTTTTTTTTCCTTTTTTTTTCTTTTTTGAGGATTGACACTAATTTCTTGCTCCTGACTGAAGGAGACACAAAATCTTGATTTTCTGCTATCAGCAACCCTTCGGCAGCACTCTTTTCAGAACCATGCACCTTACTATGACAATTCCCTTCCAGCAATCTGCTTTGTAATCTATTACTTCAAACTAACAAAAATCAGATTTGTTTAACTTTCAAGGAGCAATCAGTGAGAAGTGATGAGTCTCCATTTCCTCACCTCTGAACAGGATATGGAGAATGGTGCAAGAAAATTTTATTTGGGGACAATATCTCTTCCATGTAACATTCACAAGTACCTAAATCACTAAGTGTTTCAGATGCTTGGTCTATTCTATTAATAAATCCTTACCTGACTCATTGAGTGACTACCATTGGGGAAGGAGAGGCAGGGCAACTTGCCTACAGCAGCACGAGTCATGGTGGAATGAGGATTACGACACAGGATTTCCTGCCTCCTGAATCTCTTCTGGTTCTTGCAGGTCAGGCTGCCTCCCAAGCAAATAATTACATACATATCAGTCACTCCTCTTATAATTTTCTTATATTTATTTATGAGCTGTGATTCTCCTCCATAACTCAGTTATACTTCACCATATTAATTAGCTATGCTTTACAAAACAACTCAGAGAAGTTTTTAATTTGCATGCTCATGAAGTCAGCTCCAAGGAAGGTGTTAACTAAGCTTTTAACAAGGCTAGACAAAAAAAAACCCCAGAGCCCAATTACAATATATTTAAAGGTGCTTATCTTTCTGTCAACCAAATATTGCAAAGCCATTTAATCACCCACAACTATGAGGGCAAATTAGTCACAAAGAAAATTACAGCTGCATATACTAAGTCCAGGCAAGAGAACTGCATGCTTAAACAAAATGAACTTCAACACAGTTAGAAGAAACTCACACGTTTTAAGAGAGATGCTTTTATACAAAGTGGTAAGAGGAAGCTCCTTGGTTGTGAAGGAGGAAGAAGCCAGATCCACAAGTGTAACAAAGTGATTTTGGTTCAAGGGAATGAATGGATAGAGCTAGATTGACTTAATCTATCTAAGGATCTGCATCAAATTTTCTTATAACCATGAAACTTAGGAGACTTTCAAGTCTGAAATTCATTTTGACAGGTGGAAAGAGATGGCTGTGTTGAGAGCAATCTTGTTTATACATTGAGGAAACTGTCAGTCAATTTTGTTAGATTTGTTATAGAATCATAGAATTGTCAGGGTTAGAAGGGACGTTAAAGATCATCTAGTTCCAACCCCCTGCCATGGGCAGGGACACCTCCCACTAGGGCAGGTTGCTCAGAGCCCCATCCAGCCTGGCCTTCAAAATTTCCAGGGATGGGGCTTCCGTCACCTCTCTGGGTAACCTGTTCCAGTGTCTCACCACTCTCATGGTGAAGAACTTCTTCCCAACTTCTAATCTGAATCTACCCACCTCTAGTTTTGATCCATTCCCCCTAGTCCTACCACTACCCAACATCCTAAAAAGTCCCTCGCTAGCCTTCTTGTAGGTGCCCTTAAGATACTGGAAGGCCACAATAAGGTCCCCTTGGAGCCTTTTCTTCTCCAGACTGAATAATCCCAACTCTCTCAGTCTATTCTCGTAGGAGAGGTGCTCCAGTCCTCTGATCACCCTCGTGGCCCTTCTTTGGACACGTTCCAGCATGTCCATATCTTTCCTGTAATAGGGGCTCCAGAATTGGACACAGTACTCCAGGTGGGGTTTCACGAGGGTAGAGTAGAGGGGGAGAATCACCTCCCTCGACCTGCTGGCCACGCTTCTCTTGATGCAGCCCAGGATACGATTGGTTTTCTGGGCTGCAAGTGTACACTGACGGCTCATGTTGAGCTTCTCGTCCACGTAGTATTGTTTCATTTTCCATGTCATTGAACAATTCTGCTCTCCATTCCAGTCATGCAGTATTTTACCATGTGGGATTGGTGGGTTTGTTTAAAAATCTCTCATCCTTTTCATGTTTTACCTAACCCAAATTGTTTCACTGTTTCTGAAGAATTCTTGCCCCTCTGTCTCTGTTGAAGGGGCAAATAGCAACAGGGATGTCAGCTGTGCACACCAAGACAATGGCTAGATGATACTCCCTAGAATAGCTAGACATGTGAACATGAAGTCTGAGAACAGGGTTTCTGTACACTTTCAACTATTTTGAATGTATACAGGCACAATACATTTCTTAAAGTTAATCACTTTCTGACCTGCTGCCTCTGACTCCTTCTGACCTCTGTGAAGAAAAGCCACGTTGGCTAGCTGCATTATAACATCACCAGTAGGCTTGCCAAAGAAGTTCAAGAAAACACAACAGGACCATTGCTCTATAGCTTGGACAGCTGGTCTGCCAGGGAGCAGAGCATATTACAAAATAAGAGTAGTAATGCTTTATAATTGTGGTTTTGTTACAAGTGATTGCATAGGTGAAGTAGGGCAGAGATGATCCTACATAATACTGCAAATTGCTTTTTCCAAAAGAAGTGAGTCAGCCTCCCAAGATAATAGTGTCTATTGTGATTTTTGGTGTTTTCCTTCTGAATCTCTGTAACAAATTTGCATCACAATTTTGAAATCTTTCTTTGCAATGTCAAGATCTCAGAGCTTTTTCTTTGGAAAAATCAAAGCAGATATTCTCAGAAAATCTTTGGGTTTCAGTCTCTGGGGTTTAAAGAAGACCACAAAACACAGTAAGTCTCATAATAAAATTACAGGATGCTGTAATAATCTGGGCTACTTTTTCATCTTGCAGTCTTTCCAGTGCTGAGGCAGAATGGCAAAGGCAGGTACTGAAACACACACTGCTACCAGCTTATTCGTATATGTACTCCAGACAAATAATTTCATGCCCCAGGGCTGCCAGTCGTGATGAGGAAAATATATGCTTGGATGCATTTATATATAAAAAAATTTGAATCTGAATTCACACGAATGTGAAAGGAGAATCAAACCTTTACCTTTGCATAATTTTGGAGTACTTGTCTACACAAGGAACCATCAAAACAGAAAGGGGAATAAATACAGTCAGCACATAACTCAGTCGTGGGGTTTACAGACAAGGAGAAATTCTCATATAGCAATCTGAGCTGTTGACCTGGTATGCAGAAATAGCCCCTTCTTAGCACTACATTCACAGGTTTGGTGAATGTAGTGCTGTGTGTCAAAGAGGTGAAACAGCTGAGCAGTACAGCATCATAGGGTCCCTCTCTTGTGTAAGGCCACACTTGTCACAATGGTGGTATTAATGAAGGTAATGGTGGTGTAGGTGAAGAAGTACTATGGCCACCTGAATCACCTGGAGAAAACCCCAGCTAGACAGGCATTTTATTCCCACTTCCAAACTTTCACTGGAGGGCAGTTTGTTTACCATCATTGTCTTGTTCAAAGCATGGTCTTGTGATCAGAGTGGAGATGTCTGGATACCCCTCAGTTTCTTTTTATCACCTGTGGCTGCAAGATGGCACTGGCCAGCATCCATGTCTTTGCACACCTCAGCTTTCTTTCTCTCCGTAATTCCTGTAAATACCAACAACACTATCTTGGACCTGATGTGTCAGCTAGAATAACGCTGGGCATATCTCCTTGTTAGGCTTCCATTCTCCCTTCATATGGGGTACTTTGTCCTGGCACCTGAGCTTTGAGCCTTAATACCCCCACTGTCTAGGTTTTGTGCATTCTTTCTTTTCTAAGGAGGAGTCCTTTAAAACTGTGAGCATTCTGGATCCCTTTTTTCATCTGGGTGACTATCAAATCCTTGGTTAATGCAACACCTCAAAATCCTTCCTAAAATGGACATTATGTTGATTCAGTCACTCTTGAGTTAATTGTTTCTGAATCCATGCATAAGTCCTTCTCTGTTTATGAGTGACCTAGTGAGATTATGAATAATTTGTTTGAGACTGCTCGTCCACTGCTCCAGCATACACTCTAGTTAGGATGGATGACAAGTGTTGAGAGAAATAAATATTGCTGGTTAGTAAGCACAAGTTATGAAAAATTCCACCAAACATGTTTATATGAAGGAAAAGCCTGAAACAAGTGCTAGAACGATGCTGTGTACCAAGAGATAGCATTGAATCTGTTGCTGGTATTTTGAGTGCAAAAGTTATGCTAAACCTCAAGACAGCTTTTCTTGCAGAATAGGAAAGTCCATGCAGAGGACAGGTATTAAATAATTATTACACTCTAATTGTGTCTCATACCTATTGCACAAGACTTTCTTCACAGAGTCAAGCCTTAAGAAAAGGTCACTTGCATGCAAAGAGGGTGTATGAGGCATTTGGCCCCTGGCACTTTGATCACGCAACATATGAGGCCACACCTCCATTTACAGTATTTTGAGCCCACATAATTTAATTAATCTCCTCTCTTGCCATGAAGCAGCATGGCTGATTGAAAAATTGAGTGTCTGTGCAAAGAAACTGTGGCAGAGCCATAGCAGCATTAAGCTCCCTTGTGCCTGGACAGTGGGAATATGTGGAATCAATCCATCAAATTATGAGCACTCTCAAAGCAAGGAATAGACAAAATAATCCCTGCTGGGTCAGGAGACAGTTTGATTATAAAAGCACTACATCTGTCAGCAAATATTCCTAAGCATACAACATTCATCTACCCCAACATTCATCCTACTGTGAATAAAAGACCAGACACTCATTAGTGTACTCTGATTTAAGGGCTGGGACTATTGGTCAATAAACCTTTGTAGGAGACAAGAACATCTGTTGTCTAATCATCTCCTCAAATATACAGGCCAAAATGTAGAGACCCTTTCATACACATGTACATTTTTTTTCTTGACTAAATTGTTATTTGTAAATATATTCAAATCTCCTTCATTCCTGGGATCCGTGGGAAAGCCAGACAAGGGTGCTGACAGAGAGATCATAATTGCCGCGGTCTAGCCAAGACAACATTAGCACCTGGATTTTGACAATATTGTCTGTTGGTTCTCTTGAATTCAGCTTTCCTGCTGGATGTGACAG
The DNA here is from genome assembly GCA_013401335.1 of Brachypteracias leptosomus. Taxonomy (NCBI): domain Eukaryota; kingdom Metazoa; phylum Chordata; class Aves; order Coraciiformes; family Brachypteraciidae; genus Brachypteracias; species Brachypteracias leptosomus. Next base: position 64,818 of record VYZX01018791.1, read on the forward strand.
ACCAGGAAAAGAGGGAACACCACACCTCCACCTTTACCTCTGCCCACTATGAAAGTCTACCTGATTTTTTTCCACACTCTAATTAAACCCTTGAAGGTTTTCATTCATCAGTGAGTAATCTACTACCCACTTGGATTTCAGTTCTGTTCTTAAAGGTCTAAAACACTCTCATCTTGAATCCAGGCCAATGCCTTGTTAATTATGGCTACATCTGAGAAGATCGTCTTGGTTGTTACTATATCAGCAGGACAAAATGAAGAAATACAATACGTGATGAAAGACACACACCCTTTATAATTTTTCATCTCGATAAAGTGTTTCTCAGGCCTCACCCTAAATTCTTACCATAGGTGGTTACACAAATTCATTTGAATGAAGTGATCCATTTACTGATTTCTTTACTTGAGCTTCTTCCAGAGAAGGAAACCAGCCTGCATACTCCCTGGATTTAGGATGTATTTACCTTTTACTTGCAAAGACTTTGAAACTTCCTTAAGAGTGCTTGTAGTAATCACCAAAACACTGGTAAGTCATCAAATTTCAGTTCCAAAGTCTACACAATTGAGTTGTAGATTATATTAGGATTTGTTCCAACATAGCACAATTAGATCTCTTCCTATTCTCTGGTTGTATCAGGCAATGGTTCATTCTCTTAGGCTGAAGCTGCTGATGGGGCTTTTCTGCATGTTATTGCTTTTGATTACTATGAAATAGTCACCTGATGACCAGTACAGGTTTCCATTTCACTTTCCGTGACAGAAGCACTAGTATTAGACAAAACGACTTCTTAAACTGGGGGGGGTTTTGCTGGAGCAGTGTTCTGACCGATTTAGCTGGCCTCCCAGCACCGCCTTAGTTCAGGTCAGATCACACACAGATTGTGTTTATCGTGGTTGCATACACAGAATATTTATTGACAAATACTCCCCAAGAAAGTTACTTGTCTGCACATTATTTGGAGTGTTTTGCCATGTGTTGCTTGCACACACTCATTCAGAAGGTTCTGTAACATCTGGATTTTACAGAGGGAAGACAGGTTTTGTACCTCTTTTGTACCTTGTGTGGAACAGGAGAGTACTTAGGATACAGGACATCCTAGCTAGGCAGTGCAGGTCAGAAAACCCTTTTGTTGCAAGAACTTACAGAAAAAGAGACTCTACAGAAATAGCCTACAAGGCAATCAGAATTCTTCAAGATAATTCAGCAATCCTTCTTTCACTATTTTTCTTTATGCTATTTTCTTTTTTTTTTTAAGCCATCATTCCACTGTGCACAGACCACCTGTGCTCCATCCCATTGGTGTTACTTTCTTGCCAATCCGCCTTGCCACATCTCCTCCTCAGAGCTTTTTATGGATTCCTCCTCTGCCTATAGCATGTTTAAGACCTGCCAAGTTGCGTAACCCCAAGCGTGCCTCTGTTTTTTCCTGTCTCTTGCTCCACCCCGTGCTAATTCCGCACATTCCACCCAGCCTTCCCCTCAGACCACTCCCTTTCTCTCTCTTTTTTTTTTCTTCCTGCCTTAATATCTTCTTTCACGCCATTGCCATCCATGTAGAGCAAAGGCGGCCTCCCACGCGACGTTAGCTATGCATCCTCCCGTTCCTCCTTCTCAAAACAAAGTGGGAGCGAGGCAGAGCCCATCTGTTCCCTGAATCATCCCGGCTGTGACAGGCACTTTCCATCTGCCTCAGCTCGCCGCTGTACTTACTGACTGCGGTTTGGAAGTTTAAAGTGCACCCATCTGAGCCAAATCCTGCTGAAAACACAACAGGACTCTTGCTGTCGAACTCAGGGTACTTTGAATCAGGCCATAAATCATCCGGGGCCGACATGCTCTTTTCTGTTGCAAGTTTTTTCTTTCCTGATTTACAGTGTAATGTACTGATACATCTCTGCAGCAAATGCAGGTAATTAAGCCCCAAATTGGTGCTCTTCCTGGATATCGTGCCTATCTTTTTACACGGTGACCTTCAGATGAAAACAGTTTACCTACAAGTAAGCAAAATTTCTGGGGTTTGTATGACATCTAAATGCAGCCTAGGATACAAAGGGTTAATTTCTGCCCCCAAATGTACATGTTGCCAGCAAGATCACTGACATTGAATTTAGGTTGCAAGCTGCTTCTCCTGTATATACAAATATACTGCTTCTCACTCATACTGACTCCATAATATGTTTCAATCATTTGTTATTGAGCCCCATCCATAGCGTTGTGGAAGGACTAACCACAGCGACATCTGGAATAAAAGCCATAGGAAAACAACTAAAAATACTTTCTTCTCAATATACTCCCACTTATAAAATTAATTGAAGGTAATTCCTGCCCAGTATTCTTCAATCAAACCAGTACTTGTAGTAGTAATTTTTTGTCACCAGTGTAACATGACTTACATTTGTAAATAGACACTTACCAATATATATACTCAGAGAACAAATATGTACCTAAGGAACAAATGTTGCAGCGAATGCCTCTCTGGTATGTACAAAGGAACTTATTGACTTTGTCAGTTTATTTTTCTCCTACTTGAAATGCTTGCTAACTTAGTGTACAATAGGGACAAAACAATAAACTTGAATGTTAGTATGAGCTGATTTAGTATTCCATCATTATTTCTTGACTGAAGTGCCAAAAATGGCCTTAACATAACCTCTGGCTCAACTGCCAGATCAGTATATGAGCAGGTAGGACATCACTGGACTTCAGCCACCTGGCACAGCCCGTGCCCCAACAAGAGTCTGTGGCAAGAGCTCCAGCATGTATGTGTAACAACAGAAGAGACTAATGTTGTATTTTACACACCCCTTCAAATGAGGCTTTCCAGTTTCTCCTTTCCCAATGAATTCCAGCTTGCTGTCTCATTTCACCTGGGTGCAGGTGCATTTGCTGGAGAGAAGTCACTAAGTCACCTGAGAGCATGGAGGCCAGGCTGGTCAGGCAGGCTGAAGGCAGCGCCCAAAAACTCCCCAAAAGCTTCAGCATCCAGACATTTTAGAGTTTACTTCAACAACTATGATGGCATGAAATGTCAAGGCTTCTCTGGTTTAACACCCCAGTCAAGTCTGACCTGGGAGCTTAGTGGAAAACCACACTCGCTGACCAGCAAATGGCACCGTCCCACCTTCTGGGTGAGGTGAGGAAGATCCTGAAATGGCAGCTGAGTGCAGGTTCAGAAAACCACCTCCATGCCAGCAAAGATTTCTTTGCCACAGGTAGTGATTTCTGCTACAACCGGTCCTGTAGACACAGATTTTTGTAGTGCCCCCAACACCAATTTATATAGCATTCTAGGTATTTTAAAAAAATACTGAAGTACATTAAATTCTGTTCAGCAAGAAAAACAAGAAATACTCCCTATGTGCAGAGAAGGGAGATAAAGAAACAGTAAGAATCCGAGCTTTTGCATTTAATTTGTTTTATGTTTCAAAACTAGACTTTTAGACCACATCTAATCCTCTGTTTTAGAAATCTCCCTGGCATAATGGTGCTTGTGGCAGCAAACAGAAAACAGCCCACACTGCAAAAAGTACAGCATAAGATCAAGGATAATTATAATAAGCCATATTTTTTTGTAATAAGCCATAAGTTTCTAATAATTCTGCTGTATTTAAATGTGATCTATTGATACACTGATTTTTTTCTGATAATGAAAAGCAGTTTAGTTCTCTGATGGTAATTTAAAAGCCACAGCTGGGAAAAATTTTACACTTTTGTATAATATAGATATTTGGCACCTAACATCACCATTACTAGTATTTTTTAAGGAAGAAAGAAATGTCAGGCATGCTTATTTCCTGGAGGCGTATATACTTCTACTGTAAATATTGTGCAAGTACATTTCTGGGGTGAACATCTTTTAACTTTTTGCAAGTTCTCCTTAGGGATCATTGTTATTTCCATAAAATCATATGAACACAAACATCCTCTGGTATGGCTAATTAGAGTTAGGGGGAAAAAAAAGACAAGACTATGCCTTCATGCTCAAACTTAAATCAAATACAAATAAGATAATGACATCTGTCTTTATCATGTTTTTGATCTCTTGGCAGTTATGCTACAGGCCTGATAACATCATGATGTGGGTGGCCACGTATTCCCTTAAACACAGATTTGCCTCCGAGTGTAAATATGGGCATTTAATAATCTTTGCACTGTATGGAGATACACAGATAGGACTACAATACAGATATGAGGCAAGAGGAGGAGGATATGGATAGGTATCAGGGAGAAAAAAATCCTTTGAATACCCCTACAAATATCTTCTAAAATCTAAGTTTCAGAATAGGCAATTTCAGCACAGCCACACCTGTATGGAACAAAGCATCTCGTTTTCTGCATCTTAAAGGCTTAAGTTTTTTGCTATCACTGACAGTTATCTTGGGTAGTTTAGCACATACTCCAGATCACAAAGGTACTCTGACATAAATTCTCTCTGAAATTGATGGCTAGTGCTTGATCTCTAGTACACATTAAAGTACAGATATGCAAAGTACATTGCGTCATGCAATGCTTTATTATTTTGCTCTCCTAATGGATTCGTTAATTGGGTCTTCTGAGCACTATGCTTAAATCTCATCATGTTATTGATGCTTACTGATGTTTCACAATTTACATTGTAGTAAATACACGCTCTTCAGATGAGCAATCAAAATCCAGTAACAGCTGCTCAGTCAAGGCAGCTGAACCAGTGTCTTGTTAATTCTCACAAGAATGAGGTCTCACCTAAGACAAATGGAGCATGAGCACAGAACATTAAACATAAAAAGTGAGATCAAAATCAACAATTAAGAAACGTCAGAATCAATTTGCCTATCTTTAACTTGTTCTCCTAATACGTTTACATTAGGATCTAATTCCTGGTTATGCTACCATATGTTCTTGTTTTTCACAAGATCTTAACGTTCACTGAAATGAATAACCTGGCTCCTGTGACAGAGAATTTAAGGATAACTTTAAGGCAGTATTTTACAAGTATTTAGAGGCAAAGCCGCTGATCAAGTGCTTGGTGCTGCCAGAGATGCAGCAGAACACAGAGATGCCAACATCTGGGTTTATGTGGTGTCAGTGCTTAGGATCACATGGTCAACTTAAACAAGGGAAGCAACAGCTAAGATTTTCAGTGTAAAACAGCCAGTGTGTATGTTCAGTCCACAAAGATAGTGTGAAGAAGAAAGCAAGGTTGCCTCAAGTCCAGGCAAGCACTTTTCTTCTTGTGCTTCCTCCATGCATATCTACAAGCTGTAATGTACCGTTCTTCTCACCCACGTTTGAGGGGCATGGCATGAATCCAGGAGGTGGCAGAAGCAGCACATTTCTTACGACATGCAGGGACAAAATACAGACACTTGTTGAAGCTGAGAGCGACCTGGCAAAGAAAGAGGCGTGAAAAGCCCCTGGCTGGGGATGGAAATGAGCAGAGAGCGGGAGCTTTTGACTGCTGGTGGCCACCAGCTGGTGACTTAGTTCAGGTTCAGATAAGCCAGTCCCCTAAACACTGTACTGTGACTACCTCCCATTTTGAGGCTCAAGCTGAAAAACAAGATAGTGCTGTTTGAATGATGTTTGAGTTATTGAAGCAATAGTTACCCACGTATTTGTATTACTAGACACTGCTCAGGTTTAACATGCTCTTTAAACTTGGGCAAAACATCTCATTAAAATGTTATGTTAGAACCATAACAAATGGAAAATTTTTGAGCACTCTTTACATTTATTTTATAATGGTGTGATGCAAAATCAATTGGAAAAAAAATCCCAACAGATAAAACCCAATAGTCTTGCCATTTTTCTATTAGATTGCTTGTCTTTGCACACTTCTTTAGAACTTACTTAAGAAACACCTAAAGTTCCTCCTTTAAACGTGCCGTTGCTCCTCACATTAACTGTAAGCCTAGCAGCTCTACATGGAAAAAAATAATCTAGAAAATGTTCTATCTTCTAGCTATAGTAAAAAAATTAAAATCTGTGTAATAAAATAAGTCCACTACAGTTTAAGAGGACAGCTGGTCTGCTGCAGTCCAAAGCTTTATTCACTTCGGAGGGAGTAAGAGAAATTCTCTAATTTTGGAAAGACACAGGACCAGTCTGATTTTAGCCCAGTCAGTCTCTACTTTCTGCCCTCCTCCTGTTCCCATGCAAGCTGCTATCAGCAAGCTGCACTGCCACAGAATTATCCTCTGAAGGGTATGTGTGGTGCACAGCTTTCTTCTTTACAGCCCTCTCTAACTGAAGACAAGGGTTGGAAACTGTAGGCAGAAGTTATTAAAATGATTAAGTTTAACATTAATCTCTTTTCAGGTATCTCAGGTAATTGTAATACCTGCAGGTGCTGCTATGAATGTCATGGAAACCCCAGATGCCAGACACAGACCACCTGCCATTAACCTGTAGAATCATTAACCCGCACTGAGTGAAGACAAATTAAGACAGAAAATTCCTAGTGAGGTGTTACATTTCCACCCCGTTTTACTCTGCTGTTATCCTTCACTCTAAATGGCAGGGGAGCATCTGACTGTTAGAGATTAATTAGTAATTAAGAGTTGGTTCAAAAACATCAGAAGTTCAGAGAAGAAAGCAACCTCATCATAATAGAGCATGGTTAGAAACACAAATTCTAGTCTCGTGGGATTTTCTTTTGAGCAGGAAAATTTAAATAACTTTATTTTGAACATACCAAATTGACCCCACTAAGTAGACATAATAAACAAATGGAGATATTTAAGCTGACATTTGAGCAGTGTCAAAGCCTTCTAAGCTTGTTCTGAGTAGATTAGTAGATAAGTGCTAGCTTTCCTATTCTGGGATATGTTCCAAGGCAAGCATGAGGACTGATTATTTCATTTAACTCCAAAGTGGACAACGCTGTATATTTAAATAATGCAAATTATTTGCATCATTCTTATGACAAGATACGAGTTGACACCGACAGTTGTTGGGATAAAAAGAAAACCTCTCTGCTTGGCACTGTATCTAAGGGCAAAACCTGCATTTCCCCTACAGTTCCACCAGTATATGAAACTTTAATTATTAGCTCGGGACACATAGCTCTCATAGTGTATCTCATCTAATCCCAGAAAAACTTAGTACATTTTTTGAAACAAGGGATATCATTAGATGTTTCAAAGACTCAGTAATATATTTGCAGACTTAAATAAGATAGTGGCAAATAAATTCAGAGCCAGCTCTCTGTATCCCAGCAGTACTGACAAATATGCAAGTATTTTAGTATACTGCTGGGAGAAGTTTGCCAGCTATTGCTCCTTATTTAGTTTTGCTGTATCTGTCAGTGATAACAACTCCACAGAGCTGCTTAAATATTTGCCCAAATGCATTCTTATTCAGCAAAATACATGCATAAGCCTCTAGTATGTTTAGTGATTCTGACTTTAATCCAATTCCAGCACTCAATGTTGCAGAGAATCCCTCTAATATGATTACCTTGTAGGACATCAATCTAAGGAAATCTTCAAAACTGATCTTATAAAGCAGGAGAACACTAGTTCTTGGCTATCAGGACTGTAAACCTCTAGATTAATGATTGTTCTGCCCCTCCATTCTGTGCGACTGTGAAAAGAAATAAAAGCAAGCTTTATCTTCAGTATTAAAACAACAGTCCTAAGCACAGGCAATGATGGAAAAGTCTTCAGGTTTTATCCTCACCTATATGAAAGGCAGATCCACAAAAAGGCTTAATTACTTTAAGTGGAGGTTAGTCGAAAAGGTCCAAAATGGTGATTAATTAATCCATGAGTACCTCATTAGATCCCTAAAGCTTCAGGAGGCACCCAAGCTTTTCCCAATGAGATTTCACCCTGGAATTACCACAAGCTTTGCATCTCATTATTTATCTTGCCTTTCCTTAGCACTGAGGGTTGCCAGTGACTTATGCAGGGTTATGCACATTTTGCAGCAGCTGGCAAGACAGAGTTTGCATATGTAACATACAGCAGCCAGAGCCATTTGCACTTGAAAGAAAGACGGAGAATTTCTGCAGCAAATCACTTCTTCCAGCTGTGCTTTAGAAGCTACGAGTAAGGCAGTTATCTGTAGCCAAAGACATAAGGTACCTGACTGGTTTCGTGCTGTGAATCCAATCTAGATTCTCTGCTGAGGAAAGAACTTCAGTCTGGGAGATTCAGCCAGGATTTTCAGTGAACCATCGCTTTGGTTCCTCCTTCTGGCTGGTTTAGACACACCTCTTGCTCTGAATCCCATTCCTACCTGCCTCGCCGCGGGCCCGGTAAAGGAGAACACGTGAACCACAGAAATCTGAAACTAGTGCTGGGAGCTGGACATTCGAAAACTACATAGATATGTTGACCTTCGCTTAAGTCTTTGCGGACCCAAGCATAAGGCCTCTCTGTCCCCTTGACAGTGTGATGAGATTTTGTTTACAAAGATCCAGGATCTTCACATTTACAAGTGCTACTTAATATCTGCATTCAAATGTAATTTTTTTAAAGCATATTCATATATGGTGTTATGTAAGAAAAGGTTATGGAATTTATGATTTGCCTAAAAGGTTTTAATTTTTGGTGGCCTGTTTAAAAATTGTTACCTAGTTGACAAGTCACATTTCCCAGTTCCAGAGCGACACTTATCAGTCTTGTACCGCAGGAAGCCAAACATGACTTTGAGGCTCTCAGCTCTGTCGGGTGCACAAGCACACAGAACACAAACCCTGTCCTGCTTCTTACTGACATTCACACCTGAGATGCAGAGCATCTTTTTAAATGTCTAGTATGACTTACTTCGGTAAACTCTGATTTCTACATGGAGTTGAGAAACTTATTGAAATTTGGTGCCTGGATAGTTTCAGCCTTATTATGCCATCTCCAAATGAAAACAGGAACTTGGCTCACCTTATATTGGGTGTCTACCATGTTGGTAGAGAGCCAGGTGTCTAGCAAACCATTACAGTTAACGGGGACCAGTTCAACGCAGTCGGTGGAGCCTAAGGAGCAATTAACTTCATCCTTAACACATTTTCATTTCACCACCTGAAAAGCCCTCCAGGCTCCACCTCCATTAGCTGTAATGAGGGCTTACCCACACCTCCTAAGCAGGCACTTACCTCGCACACTCCCGGGCCACAGTTTCGCAAAGCCTGAGGAGCCAGGTTTCCCCACGGCATCTACCGATTTCAAATTTAAATCACATTTATAAAGACAGAAGTCAACTGACTCTTCGTCCCGGTCTGGCCGCGGCCGAGTTTGGAAGTGCCTTTCCCTGCGCCTCAGGGCCTGCGAGCGCCCTCTCGCAGGGCCCGGCTGCCAGTCCCCAGTCCTACCGCGGGCTAATTAAGAAAATACACTCCGCCTATAGGGGCTGCTATAGGCTCCGACGTATAGCGCTGGGCTAGCTGGCAGGGAGCTCGGCGGGCGAGCCGCGGGAGGGAGAGCGGATGGAGGGGCTCCGCCCCCCCCCTTTCGCCCACACCCCCATCCCCCCGGCTCGCCTGCCGGGCCCGGCAGGGGGCGCCGGCCGCTCGCCTAACGGCGGCGTTTGGCCCATCGCAGCCGCCTTAGCCGCGCCGTCCCCTGCCCGCCGCGTCCTCGGGGTCTGCCCGGCCTTTGGGGGTTCCGTCAGCGGCGCCCGCCGCGGCTGGGCCGGGCCGGGCCGGGCTGGGCTGAGCCGCCGCCATGTTCACTAGCACCGGCTCCCATGGGCTCTGTGAGTACCGGCTCCCCCGCAGCCCGCAGGGAGGACGGAGCTGGGGTAGGGCGGCGGCGAGGGGTGTGTCGGCGTCTCCCCTCTAGCGGGTGGCCCGGCCCCCTACGCCGGGGGACGGGACACGGGGCCGCGCTGGCGGGGCGGGGGTCGCCGCCGCCCTCAGGGAGCTGGCGGGGCCGTTGGAGCTGGGGCCTTTGTGGGCGCCGGGGAACGGGGGGTACGGGGCCGCTCCTGCCGCCCGGCCTGGGAGCGGCGCTGCCGCCTCCCCGGGGGAGCCGCTGGCTTCTCTCCCTGCACTCGCAGCCGGGCCTCAGCTTGGCTTTTAAACTCGAGCTTTGCCGCGGTGCCGGCTGCGTGACTGCGGGCGAGGAGCCGTGACCGGCGGTACCGACGCGGAAGGAGCCCTGGGGGTCGTGGCGGGGCTGGGGACAGAGCTCGGGGGGCTGCGCTTCACCGGGGCTGTGCCGGGGTGGAGCGGTCCTCTCCCGGCACCGCTGTCCCGGGGCCGGCTCCCAGCTCTGTGCGTGTGTGTCCGTATATCTATGTATAAATAGGTATAAATATATATAAAAATATATATCTATATCAGAGTAGAGAAATAACTCTTTTCTTTTTTAATATTCAAAGAAGGCCGATGTTTAAACCACTTTATTACGCAGGCAGATTTAAGAGCAAATACGTTTCCAGCTCTGCTTAACTTTATTTTTACATACAGCACGTGTAAATCATTTCATGTCCCAGCGCTGCCTGAACAGACTTCACAAACCTTGAAGGTTGGTTCAGAGCTTGCTTGCAGGACAAAGAATCTGCTGCGTTTAGGAACGGAGGTGGAAGAGCCGAAGTGGCTGCGGTGAGAACTTTGGCACTACAGTCCTCAGAGCAGGCTGGCACAAATGATAAGTCAGAACTTTGCTGACTAATTGCAGCTTCACACACAATCCAAATCTGAGTGTGAGAGCACTCTCTGACTAGGGGGAAATACATCTGGCATTTCAGAAAGGGCATTAGTTGTAGCTGTATTCTGTTTGAGGCATCCAAATGAGGGGGGAGTATTTTTGCAGATGGGTCTGGATTTGCTGCATTTGATTTGCAGCTCCTGATTTTATTTATTTTCCCCAGTGACAGATATGGTAGAATAACAACCTTTTGGTTGTTCTAGGTGATCTTGTTCTAGGTGACTTGGTCTAGGTGATCCTGCTCTGGCGGGGGGGGTTGGACTAGATGATCTTTCAAGGTCCCTTCCTTCCAGTCCCTAATGTTCTGTGATTCTGTGATTTTGGTGGCATGTGTCTGTGTATAATTGTATATATGAGAAGAAAGGTGGGGTGGAAAGCATCCTTGTTTGTCTGAAGGGGTGGAAAGTTACGGTCAGTATTTAAAAGTTTTTCCAAGATAGGTCTGTCAGAAGGATGACTGGAAAATTGTAGTCATAAGAAACATAACTTGTGCTAGGAGAAAAGCATAGACAGGATGCCATTCTTGTAAATATCTTACCTTTTTTAATATATTTTTTTTCTGGAAAACTGGTACAATATACACTCTTGCCGAACTCACCTGTTGACCTGAAGTGATTTTTCATAATAAGACTTAGCTGGTACAGGTGCTCTGACAAACTCTACTAGAGGCATGGATTTAGGTGGCAGTGACATAATGTTCCCCTAGTGCACAACTATGGCAGTTTAAGATATCCCTGTCCTCAGACTTTTGCTTCTGCCTTTGTAGCAGAAGTGTCTGCTGCAGTAGCAGCAGGTGTGTGGGATTCAGTCACCAATATGCAGGATCTGATGATTTAGGCTGTTAATGAATTTGTGCCTGATGTTGCATCAAGGAAGCGTACGTGTGTGTCCATGTCCTAATCTGCGCCTGGGTTTTGGGAGCAGTAAACTCTGGCAGAAGGACAATGACAGACAATAGCTGGGGCACAGTTGGTGGATAAATGGACCTGTATCAGACAATCTAGATTAAATAAGCAGACCGTGATAAGAATTATGCCAGGTCAGACTGAAGGCTCCTGTAGCCGAGTGTGCCATCTCTGACAGACTTCTTAACATCTGTAATGTTTGATTGCAGACATACCACAACAGCATTTTGTGAAACTTGATAGTATTAAACTCTTTTTAGTCATATGCATCTTAGGTTATTTTAAAAAGTGACCCAGTTGTTGATTATATTTCTAGTAGATTAAGGGCTTAGCATCTTCAGACATAGACTCATTTGTAAAAATGTCAGAGGTTATATTCTTTTTGCCTTGTTTTCACCATTTCCTTGGTTTCACTTTTTTTCTGCAGAATTCTGTTCTTTAGCAATGGGGAAAAAAAATACCAAACAACAAATAACCCCAGAGCTCTACTACCTTTTGGTAATGTGATTCTTATGCAAAATATTTTAACAAGAGTACCAGAGACACTCTTGTCCCTGGTTTTAGGAAACCAAGTCTGGGTTTGGCCTATTTACCTTTTTAAAAACTTTTTTGATTTGAAACTTCTTATCAGAACATAAATAATTATTTAACTCATTTGAAGTATTTTGGTTCTTGTAAATTCTTCTAGTTATTTAATTCTTGAAATTGCTTTTAATACTTCTCTGAAAGAGATAGGAGAGTAACCAGGGGCTCATAGTGGCAGCATTGCAGCTGGTTATAAACTTTTTGCTCCATCTGAAAGTATTAATCTAATGAATTTGGTAGAATCTTGGACAAGAATATTGTTGTCCAAGTTCTTTGAATTCTTTCATTTTATTTCTTCTCCTGATTTTAGAACAAACCAAAATAAATAACACTGGACAATATCATATAATTCCAGGAGATTGTGGAAACAACACAAAGATGAATTTAATATTCTGTGTTGCTATTAGAGGTCTAAATGAGAGAAATAACTAAAGAATCCTTATGTTTTATTTGAGGCAGTACACATATCAAATTCATAATCAATGTCCTGGAAAGCCTATCTCCTTTTGATTGACACTGCATTAGTCCCCTTTTCTCTTCTTTCATCCTGTCTTTTCATTGTTTCTAGGCTGCCTCTCTCATTTCTTAAACTGCAGGGAGACTGATATGTTTAGGATATTTTCAAGTTGCTTGCTAAATATGCATTTTAAACTGGTCTTTGACCCTCATTATATAGAATGATTTAATTAGAATATTAAGTTTTTGGATATTTGTCATCATATGCCATTCCTCTTGCTTTAAGAATTCATGGAGTTTTGATTGATCCTGTAGTCAATTCTGGTTTTTGTTATGTCTTAGACACGGTAACTGTATGTGCTCAAGAGAAGATAGCTTATAATTCAAATAAAAAGCCTGTGTGCTTGTTAAAATTAAATTATTGTTTAATATTCAAAACATTTAATATGACAAAATATATTTCTCAGAAGAGATGACTGAACTTCCAGTAGACCGATGCCACTTAGCAGTATGGTGATGTACTGTTCTAGAAAACATGGGAAGAAGGCACTGTAGCTTCCTTTTAGCACAACTTATTTATACCATTTATTTGGGAAGCTCTTTGGCTGTGTGCGTGAACAAAATCTTGAATGAGTAGGTGGGAAAAACTTGAATATTTTGATTTCATCAGTGAGAGCAGTTCAGCTATGTATCTGTTTGTGCAGGTAACAGCGTAGCTGCATTTCCAGATTCCTAGACCAAGAATACTGCTGGGCTTGTTTGATCTGAAGGCATTTAGCTTTTGTATTATATAGCAGCCCTGACATGCTACTGCTGAGTTAGCAGAGTAAGTGTAGCTCAGCTGAGCTTTTCTGAAGTCCACTTACCTGCTGTAGCTGTCCTGATTGTTAGTGTTCTTCACTCAGAGCAAGGCTGTTGTTGCATTATTTACAGTTGGTTGATAAAATGGCCCTAAAAACTATAATCTAGATTCAGCCACAGATAGACACTTCGGCTGTTTTTGTTATGTGGATCTTCACTTGGTTGATGAATATTGAATGAATGAATATGGTTGAATTTTATTTCTGCTAATATATCACTGCTATGCTGAACAAACGATACTTTACAAAGTTATTAGCAAATACAAACTATTTCTGTATTACTTATCTTGAGCTACCTTTATGGATTGTCTCTGTACTATGGGTGCCAGCGAATGCTACAGTGTGATACATGGCTGCACAGAAAAGTTCATGTCATGTCCTGGCTCCACAGTTCAGTGAGGTGAATGATACTGCTTTCATCCAAGGAATATTCAGAACTTGTGATTTCTTTACCACAGATTCAGCTTCAGGTATTCCTTGGAAGTTCGACAACTTCTATTAAGTTAGACTTTCTTGTACATAATGCTTGAATAGCTGGGCCTGTGTATTGAAGTCCTTGACCTTGTCTGGGTGCCTTCTAAGGAGATGTCTCATGACTCTGAGTACTGAAGTTGAGTTCTTACGTAAAGTGTTTCTCTAGTATTTCTTATCCTAGTTTAAGAGTTTCCAGGTATAAATCCTCCGTCCTACTTTGTCTGTTCAGTCCTCTTTCAAATCATATGCTTAGGCAGAGAGATTCTTGAAAAGTGATGTTGTAAGAGACATATAAAAGCAAACCTTTCCACTGCCAGGTGCATATGAGCCAGTTTAGACAAACAGGTCCTTTGCTAGCAGTGATACACTGAATTCCAGGTAGGCAGTATCTGGTGTAGCAGATGCTGGGAACTGATAACACACCTACTCAGTGCATGGCACACACAGTTTTGGATGAGGAGATGTAAAAATAGACATACCTGGTACACGTTACAACTATGAGATATGGAAGTCAGGAAACAAGGAAGAACACTATTTAAGAGGACAAAGACAGTTGCCTTTGTTAAGAGGAACTGTTTCTGTTAACTGGAATATTGGAGGAGCCAGTATGCCCTGGGAAAAAAATCCAATTACTCTGGATAGCAGGGAGAACAGCACAGGCATACTCGAGTGACTTACCAAGGCACTAACCCAGTTGAGCTGACTTGTAAAACACTGTTGCAGTGTGTTCAAGAAGCATCCTGCAGCACCCACCTCTAAGGAGGCGCTTGAGAGGTGGGTTGTGGTGCCAGAACCAGACTGGCTTCTTGTGTTGCAGTCTACCAGCAAGTTGAGTCCCATGAAGAATGCTACTGACACACTGCAGTGGCAGCACAAAGGCTGACACTGGGCTGTCTGCTTGATTTGCTGTGATGCTGCTTGTTCACCAACATGCTGCGTCCCAGGAGCAAAGTATGATATGCAGAAGAGTTTCCATTCCAAGGCCTTTCTGACAACTTAAACCCGTAAGACCAACACCAAACTTTTCTGCAGATGTTGTAATATCCCCTCCCAGTATTCTTCATGCTATGTGCAGTACTGCATATGAGTGTCATAGGCGGTAGTCTTTATTAAGGTAAAATCTGAGTCCATGTTTTGAAGCCAGTCCACTTGCTACATCTGGAAGATATTTGACTACTCTGCCTACTACACACAAGCTACTTCTTGTAGTAGTAGGGAGCAGAGTTCTTTGAACTTGTGTGCAAGCATTTCCACTAATGAGACTTTGCTTTTGCCTCTCTATGAACTTGTAGTGCAGTAGTAGCGATTTGTTAAAAATCCCCAAGGCAAGAAGGGAACGCTGTGCTCCTCTGCTTGCATAACCTGCAAGGCTGAACTATGTTGTGCGCAGGCATCAGGACAATGATGAAGGTTCTTAAGTTGATGCTTTGTGGTATGGCTGAAGGAAAAATGAAATATTATATTGAATATATCAGACTTCTGTGCATAACAATATTATGCAGTACAGTTCTATAACAAATTAGCTTGTACATGAGCATGTCACAGTGCAACCTGCTTCAGAATATGAGCTTCAGTCCTGGGAGCAGCAGAGCCACATCAGTTCAGTTAGCCATGCATTGAATGCCACAAAAATGTGGCTATTCTGCTGCTGCAGAGATAGCTCATTTCAAGCTGGTGTGAGGATCTCCATGTGGTGTTGTGGTGTAGCTGTACATGATACTTCTGATAGTGTATGCTAATAGTAGTATAGTAGTATACCTCTGTGGTTGGAAGAGGCTGCTCAACAAGGTGAGCATTTTTAACTTCAACCTGTTTCATTTTCTGTTTCCAGATGTTCCTTTTAGAAGCAAAGATTTTTATTTATTTTTTTTTCTTTTTCTAGCTCCTCATTCTTTTATAGTTTGTGACCTGGGCTGAAAGCAGCAGTTTTCTAAATAGTAAATGCATAGGTAATTGTTTTAATTACAATCTTACCAGTGCCTTTAAAAAATAGTTTTAAACATGATCACAGCTGGTTTCTTTATTGACTTTCTAAGTATATACACTAATGTTATTCACCTCTCGGCTTCTGCATTAAGATTATAAGCGCTTGATGAAAAACTCTTCCTGCAGTGGTACTCTTCTTACTGTGTTCACTTGCAGGCATCACAATGATTAACCACCAGAGTATGCTGTGAGGTGACAGTCTGAACACGGGGTCCTTTCCTGTGTCTCTGCCGTGTGCCTAGGCCAGGTGCAAGAGCTGCTTCCCTGACCCAGAATACTTCACCCAGTCATGTAATACTTTCAGGAAGCAGTTACTTCGCTGCCTTTGCAGTGTCCTCTGGTTTTGTATGATTGATTTTTTTCACAGGATGAAGTATTAGAAAAATACTTATATGGGATTGAACAAACTGAAAAATCATCATATGGTTAAATTCTATCCTGCCAGTCAGCATGCAGTCTCCTGGTGCCTTCCAGATTCCTCAAGGAGTATTACGCATCTATATCTCTTTTCATCCTCCCTCCATGACATGCTCTCATTTGTTCTCGGCTACCGTTCAGGACTCAATGCATGATTATAATAAAGACAAGATTTTACCCCTCAAATGAAGTAAGATTGCTTCAGTCTCCCCGGAGCACACACTTGTGTCTAGGAGGCAATTAATAACTACTCAGATGTGCATATCTGACAGTGGGTTTTGTCAGCAATTACAATAAAGGACAAGCAAGGTTTCCAAGTATTCAGGAGGAGGTATTCATGCTGCTGTCTGATGTGTAGCAAACTTGCATCTGCAGGGAAAATAGTAGGCCTGGAAAACTCTTACTGTTTTGAAATGTCACTGTTGGTTGGGGAACCTGCTGCAGGTTCTTGGACAAGATCTCAGAGTACAAGAGAGAGGTATTTGCATGATGGCTTAATGCAGAAAAAGCAACTAGCCAAAACACAGTTTTCATCAGTGCATTTGGGAAGTACTGTGCATTCAGGTGTGCATCGCTTATGATTTAAAAGACTCACAGATCCAGTCCTGAGTAGAGTGGGATAATTCTGTGCTATTATAATAACCTCCAGCAGCTGGGGAGCATATGAGGAGAAATTTCTTTACTGTGAGGGTGATGGAGCACTGGAACAGGCTGCCTGGAGAGGTTGTGGAGTCTCCTTCTCTGGAAACTTTTAAAACCCACCTGGACACATTCCTGTGTAACCTGCTCTGGGTGAACCTGCTTTGGCAGGGGAGTTAGACTAGATGATCTCCAGAGGCCCCTTCCAACCCCTGCTATTCTGTGATACTGTGATTCTGTAATTGTATGAAAGCAGCATGTCTGCCTCATAGCAGCTGAGTTTGGGAAGTTTGCAGATGATAGTGGAAAAAAAAGCTGTTACACAGCATGTTCTGTCTGCAGCTGTGGTGTAAGCTCAGTAGGGATTCCACAAAAAATGTTCTGAGCTAATTTGAGCTTCTGCAGCCACTGCTCATCAGCTGGTGTTGGCAATGAGGTCCTCTCCCAAGTCAGCATTTGACTTTCAGGCCCAGAATAGCAGTACAGGAGGTGAAGTTGCTCCCCCAAAAGCCCTTCTAAAGCAGTACCTTGGTCTGACAACCTTTTTGACATGCTCATCTGCTGTCTCTCTTGACCTGTGAGTGGTTGAACAGGCAGAGACAGGAAATCATTTAAAAAGCTGTAGCTGTTGCTGCTACCACAACTTTCATATTCTTCTCATTAGTGCAGTGGTGGCTTCTGTAGCTGCATCTACCTGAGCAGTTGTGCCATAAACCTCCAGAAAAGTAGTAGGTTCTGGAAGAAGGGGATTTGTGGGCTTTGTAATAGAGTGCAGATGCAGAATGTGGAGACTTAGTGGAGGTTTTCTCATTCATGTCACATTTAGGATCAGCTTTGCATTGCACTGTGGTAGCACGAAGGCTGCAGTACTTGGCTGTGAGATTATGAGAGCAGTTTTGGGGAGAACTTCTCCATTGCACAAGGGGGAAGCAAAGATCTATAGTTTCAGCTAATTCTTTGCTCTTCACCATAGCTTGGGCATGTGCTGAGGGTTGTTCAAAATTTCCACATTCACTTAGGTGGAAGCTCAGTATGTGTGTTGCAGCACCAATGCTATTACTGCCTGGTGTTTGAAAAAACTGCCACTTAAGGAGTACTTTGGGGTTGCACATTTATTCTGAGATCTTCAAAGACAGTATTTGATGTATTTTAACTCTTCAGGGTCAAAATGAGAGTTTATCCTTTCATTCTACTTTCTTGACATGATATAGAGGCACAGTGTTTTTATCCTCCTTGGTGCTGCCAGTAGACACTGGTACCCTGGTAGGTTGGTAGTACATGTTTTCATCCTGCATGTGGTTGCAGATCTATTGGACAAGAATTTTGCTTTCTAAATTTTACCTTTACATTCTAAGGAATTTGACTTGGATGTCAGAATGTCCAAGGGTTGTTAGTCATTTTTGGTCTTACTGGTTGAGATGTTCCACAGCAGTGGGAGGGTTGCTCTTTCACTGGTGACCTCACAGCAGTCCTTGATAAGAATCCATATGCTATTGAGGGGTAAAGCAAACCACCACATTGTACAGTGAAACACTTGGAAAAAACATTTCAGGAGATGGGTTATTTATCTGGAAGCGTTTATCTTTCTCAAGTTTACTGATGAGAATAAACTTATCAACCATTATGACATTTTGAGAAGCTCGAGAGTAGAAGTTTCCGTTACTCATGTGATGCTCCCTGTGGGTGACTGTCACATTAATGGGTTAGCTGCTTCTGTGGTTTTTCACTTGGTGACACGCTTAAAAATAAGTACTGTTCCTCTGTAGCAAGGTTAAACTAAGCTTAAAGCTAAAAGGAGGCTCATAATAAAAATGTGTTCACATTTTTGAAGAAAACAGATAGGATTCTGTTGGTTAGTTATTTTTGAATGCATTCAAATTAGGAATGAACTTGATAGGATAAAGTGTTTCAAGTGGGTATTACCTGTAATGTGAAAATGATCTAATGATATGAAAATTACAGTAAAATCTACATATAAATATTAAACCTATATAGAAATATATAGTTATGGTGGAAATCTAGTTGCTTGCTTGTCATCTTTTTTGTGGTAGTGTGATCCTTATGTGAAAAGTGTTACAGGATTAGTGAGTTCTTGTAAATATTTAAACTCGTGAAATAATGTAAATGTATTTGATAGTAAAATAACAAGTTTTATCAAAGTTTGGTTCAGAAATGTCTACTCTTGTGACGATTACCATTGTTCCGATTTAGGCTGTACTTTCAATTATCTGTTTTATCCTTGTTATAAAACTGACCTTTTCACAATAAGAAATGTTAAGGGAGTGTTGCCTGAGGTTTCAAGTGATTATGTGTGTGCATTGTGTGCACAGTAACTTTCTGGCAGTTCCAACTTCTTTTTTACCCCCAGTGTTTTACAGTACTCAAATGGTTTCAAACTCTTTTGGGGAGTGTCCAACTAAGTAAGAGGAATGAGTAATTCAAAAAATGAATGTCTAAAGACTACAGACCTTATTTTTGGAGAGAAAAAAAAATCCAAAGAAAGATACTAAATTGAAAGGTGGATAGTTTTCTTGCATTAAAAAAAACACCCAACAGACTTTTTGCCATCTTGACATGTCTCACACAAAAAATCTAATCAGAAGAGTAGAGCTTATGGTTAGCTGAGTAACATCAACCTGTGTCAATCCAAGTCACTGCCTAATTTCTATAAAAGGCATTAATTGCTTAAATGGAGTAAGAAGAGTAACTCTGTAAATAATGAACTCAAAGCTGTGGTTGTGGACAAGTTTACAGAATCATAGAATTGCTGTGATTGGAAAGGGCCTATAAGATCGTCGAGTCCAACCATTATTTATCTCTACCAGGCCTACTTCTACACCATATCCTTGAGCACCCCATCAAGACAGCTTTTTAATGCATCCAGGGATGGTGATTCAACCACTTCCCTGGACAGCCTGTTCCAGTCCTTGCTAACCTTTTTCATGTAACCCTTTTCAAGTTTTTCCTAATGTCTAACCTGAACCTCCCCTGACTTGACACCATTTCTTGTTCTGTCAGTTGTGGCTTGTAAGAAGAGACCATCACCCACCTCCCTGCAACCTCCTTTCAGGTAGTTGTAGAGAGCGATAAGGTCACCCCTCAGGCCTTCTTCAGGCTAAGCAACCCCAGTTCTCTCAGCCAATCCTTGTAAGACTTATCCTCAAGTCCCTTCACTATCTTTGTTGCCCTTCTCTGCACTCTCTCCAGAACCTCAATGTCTTTCTTGTACTGTGGTGCCCCAAACTGAGCACAGTACTCGAGGTGCAGCCTCACCAGTGCCGAGTATGGTGGGTTAATCATTTCTCTAGTCCTGCTGACTACACTATTCCTGATACAGGCCAGGATGCCATTGACTTTCTTGGCCACCTGGGCACACTGCTGGCTCATGTTCAGCTGACTGTAAATCAACACCCTCAGGTCCCTTTCTGCCGAGCAGTTTTCCAGCCACTCCTCCCCAAGTCTGTAGCTTTGCATGGGGTTGCTGAAGCCCAAGTGCAGAACTTGGCACTTAGCCTTGTTAAAGCTCATACAATTGACCATGGCCCATCAGTCCAGCCTGTCCAGGTCCCTCTGAAGGGCCTCCCTACCCTCAAGCAGATCAACATTCCCACCTAGCTTGGTGTCACCTGCAAACTTACTGAGGGTGCTCTCAATCTCCTCATCAAGATCATTGATAAAGATGTTAAACAGGAGCAGCCCCAGCACTGAGCCCTGGGGGACACCACTTGTGACCGGCAGCCAACTGGATTTAACTCCATTCACCACCACTCTCTGGGCCTGGCCATCCAGCCAGAGTGCAGTCCAGCAGAATGTACACCCATCCAGGCCTAGGGCAGCCATTTTTTTGATGAGAATGCTGTGGGGAACAGTATCAAAGGCTTTACTAATCCACAGGCTTTCCCTCATCCACCAAGTAGGTCACCTTGTCATAAAAGGAGATGAGGTTTGTTAAGCACGACCAGCCCTTCATGAACCTGTGCTTACTGGGCCTGATGGCCTGGTTGCCCTGTAGATGTTGTGTTGTGATGCTTAAGATTATCTGCCCCATGGCCTTCCCTGGCACCGACGTCAGACTGTCAGGTCTGTAGTTCCCCAGATCCTCCTTCCTGCCCTTCTTGTAAATGGGTGTCACATTAGCTAATCTCCTCCAGTCTGTTGGGACCTCCCCAGTTAGCCAGGACTTCTGGTAAGTCATGAGAAGTGACTTAGTAAGCACATCAGCCAGCTCCTTCGGCACTCTTGGATTATGTTATAATACTCATAGTAAGGGATGTTTTCTTCACATGGTGAACATCAGAGAACCGCAGACTTCAGGTGGTATGAGCTGAGAACAGCTAACAGTGGCCATTAGAGTTGTTCTTGATGTCATCAATTAATACTTGGATCAGAATCGTGCTTAGATTGTGTAGTAAGAACAGTATTTTCAATGGCAGTGGGATTGTGCCATGATTAAAGCCTTGGCTTTGGTGCCTGTTATCAACTTCCTTTTCTAGCACTTCACTCTTGTAGTGTACAGCAGGTGTTGATGGAATCATTCATGGTAGTCAGTTTATTGGGATAGGTACTAAATGTTTCCTGTATTACACTTTTTTAATGCGGTTTTGTTCTTCCTATGCTCCTGCTTCTTGACTTCCCATTAGTACTTTTAAAGTAGTCTTATTGACAACTTTGTTATCTAAGAACAATGAAAACAGAGCTATGGATTTCATAATACCTTCCAAAAAAGCAGTTGTCTGAAAATCAGTAGATTCTGTGCTCTAACGGGGATGTTTGGGAGGGAAGTGAATGTAATTCGGGTTGCATGTGTGATGAGGAGAAAACTCAAGCAACAGCTTGGGATGAATTGCTGGGTGTGCTCCTGCTGGATATTCCACTTGGTGTTTTTTAGTAAATGTGTATTGCTGATTTCTCTGTTCTCTGCTTGCTTTCTTCTGAGTGTCCTCCTTGAAAGTCATGCTATTAGGGGGAAAGAAGTTCTGATTTCACAAATGTCCTGATTTTATTAATTTCTTCACTAATAATTGTAATGATTGAATGAAAGGAAGATGAATGTCATGTAAATTGGATCTGTTTCCTTGAATGGGGTCCAAATGCAATGAAGAAAAGGTCAGTTTATTCAGGACATTAATTCAGGTAATTCCTGCTTCATAACCTCTAGAAGAAAAATCTAATCTTAATCCCTAATGCCAGGGGAACAAAGGTATTTGTTTTAATTAAGTGTGCATGTACATTTTGCTAGTGAAAAAGAGGAATTGTTTTATTTCCTAAAACGTGACCTTAGGAGGGCTGCATAGGAGGTCATGACCTCTATAGGTGCAGAAAGCTTAGGTTTAATTATAGCCAAACAATTAATTTCATGAGAGAATGTTGAAAATAAAATGTCTGATTAATATTTAACTGTCATTAATATCTCTAAAGGCTTCCTTTGGTTGGTGTGTTTTTCCTGGGTATTTGCAAGTTGTTAAGAACTTGGGAAGTTGTTGAGATAACAGCAATGGCACCACCTTTATTTTTTTTATGTTTTCCAATCACCTGATTAAATACGTAACTTTTTAAATATAAGAGACTTTTCTCTAAAATGGCTTTTTTTGTTGTTTGTTTTTGTCTTTAAGATAAAGCACCTTTGTCCAAGAGTCTGTTACTAGTCCCAAGTGCCATCTCAATTGTATTGACTTTGCTCTTCCAACATTATCAGAAGTTCTTTGCATATAACCTACAAGCTATAAAAGAGGATTTCCAGGTAAGAGTCGTTCATTCTTCTGCAAACAACGCTCTTCTGTGAGATTAATTTTCCAGTCTGTTTCTTCTCTAGTTCTTCCCCTTTGTTCACTGTTGCTGGCCAGCTTGTTCTTACCTTTTTTTATGTCACCGCCAGTACACCACTTTTTGGAAAAAGTGACAAAAACTGATCTGAACCAGTCAACATAGCTTTTCATTTCTTTCTTTTGTCTGGGAAATGATTTGGTTTGTATTGTTTTTTTTTCCAGCTACTGGCATTTGGAAGCTTGCTATGAATGAAGTGTGATTTAACCTGAATAATAATAGAAGTATTTTGATATGAATGTTGTTATCTTACTGTGCTTAGTTCTTGAGGCTGAAAAGGGCTGTTGGGATTGGTTGCTCTGTTTATATGTGATGTGTTTTAACAACAGAGGCCATAACTTTCACTCTGTAACTTCTGTTGTAGTCAGTTGTGGGAAACTGAAATTTGACTGTTGAATAGAACTGCAGCTCTTACTTTGAAGATTTCAAGTGGTGGGAGAGTTTGTCATTGCTCCCCAGTAATCTGCTGAATTGTTTAATTATTTTACTGGAGATTTCTTGCTCATTCCCAGTTCAAACTGAGATACTATATCTTTTAGGTATTGAATCTTGTAAGGTTTTGTCCTCAGCTTAATTAAGAATCCTCTAGTATCAGTCGTAATTGTTGACATAGTGAATTTAGAAGTGATTAGATAAGTTTTGTGAGGATTTGGGTTTGTTTTTTCATTTTTGGAAATGGCAAACTACTGCTCAACAGAGAAGGGTCAAATGCAAAATGCTTCCCTAATTGTCTTATTCCATATGTTTTACAATTACATAAAAAAAATATGTAGTCCACTTAATGTCTTTGAGGATGCTGGCTGCAGCTTATAAGCTTTAAAAGATTTTTAGACCTAGCTACTGATACTCTGTGCTCTTGTACCCTCTGTGATCTTTCTTGTCAAGGACAAGAACTTTATTGTGATAATGTAGATTACAGCTCTGCAAGAGCACTGCTCATATTTTCCAGGTGTCTTGCTAATGTTGCGCAGCATAAATACATAAAATATCTGCCTTACAGACTGGTACAACCAAGTGTCTGGGGAGGCGGAGGAGAAAGTCTGAGAAACTATTCAAGTTTTAAATGGAATTTCTGTGGGTTTGGGGTTTGTTTGCTTATTTGTTTGCTTTGCAGTTTGTCTTTAGAAGAGTCCTCTCTTTTCATTTCTTTGATCTACTGAAAAATAGCTGTGCTTTATTCAAAGAAACCACCTTCACTGCATCTTAAGCATAAACATTTGCAAATATCTGTAGAAGCTATGATACTTCTATTGTGGTGCTTGGGTGAATTTGCAGGCTTTCTTTCCTGAAATTGTTGTTTCATTTATTGTCATAGCCTTTGGAGTAAGTTATGTTCTGTATAATTATGTACCTCTGAGATCAGGGAGAGCAGATCATTTAAATCCTGTCTGATGCTAATATTTAAATGAGAACACTTAAAAAAAAAATTCTTTATAATAAATTCGTCTGTGGGGATGAGTTTAATGGAATGGATTTTTTTCAGGGGCTGAACAGACATTTTTGATACTGGATATTAACACTTGTTAAAGCTGGTAGAGAGCACAGGAAATAGAGCATGCAGTTGAAGAAGAATGCTTTTGATTTGGAAGGCAAAATATGTACTTTTCAAAACAAAAAGATCTTTGTCTCCATAAGTGGGATCCTCAAAAGCAGTGAAGATGCTGTGTGCAAAATGAAGATCTTAAAAAATACATAGGTCTAATGTAATCAGGCTGGCTGAAGTAAAGAGCAGTTAGGCTTAGAAACCTTCTGTAGTCTATGTGAGGGCTGTTCCATTAATGTTATGAAATGTTCAGCTGCAAGGTCACACCTCTGCCAGTTTGGACTTCAGGAGGGGTGGTACGTATGCTACTGGCTAGGTTTTAATATTGGGCACGTTGACATGGGACAGCTAGAACGGTGAGGTCCCACTTCTTTCTTCTTCCTCAGTCCTTGGGTATGCAGGGGAAGTTAGAGGCAGAAGCATCAGCTGAGGCCTTGAGAAACATAAGGCTCAGGCAGCATGTTGACATTTGGACTTCCATAGAGGGGAGAATGCCTAGCAGGCTGTGGCTTAGAAAAGGGAGCAGGGAGAGCCAAAGCTGACCTGGAAACTAGTGCAGGAGATGAAGGGCAGCAGGGAAGGTTTCTATAAGTATATCTGCAGCAAAAGAATGCTTAAGGAGAGTGTGGGTCCAGTCTTCATTGTGGCAGAGGACCTAGTAACAAGCTTTATACAAAAGGCTGAGGTATTCAGGCAGATACATTTTTTAGTTTGTACCAGTAAATTTTACTTCAAGCCTTCAGGATCCCTAAGCCTCCTAGCAGAGTCTGTGAGAGTGGTGCAGTATCCACCATTGAGAAAAATAGAGTTAGGGATCACTTAACGCAACTACACACCACATAAGTTAATAGGACCAAACAGGTTACCTTTAAGAGTGCCAAAGGAGCTGGAAACGTAATTGTGAGACCTTTCTGTAGCATCTTTGAAAGGTCATGGCATCTGGTAGATGTACCCAATGACTGGAGAAAGGCAAACATCACACCCATCTTCAGGAAGGGTAGAAAGGAGGATCCAGGTAATATCAGGCCACTCAGTCTTACCTTGGTCCCTAGAAAGGTCATAGAGCAAATCTTTTTAGAAGCCATTCCTCAACACATTCAGGACACAAAGGTGACTGGGAGCAGCCAACCAAGGTGAAGTGGACAAATCCTGTGGGTCACAATAGGTTGCACAGCTGGTGTCGGGAACAAGGTTTTAGGTTTTGGGTTTTGTTCCCAGGGGATCATCTCTGAGGCTTGAAGAGATGGGATCCACCTGACCAAATGGGACAAAAGCATCTTTACTAATAGGAAAGCCAGCCTGGTGTGGAGAACTTTAAGAGAAGAACGGCAAAGGAGGGAGATGACAACCCACAGTCAAGTGAGGAGGCAGTGGAGTGGGCTAGCCAGCAAAGAATACAGGCTAATGTGAACAAAAGGGCTCTTGCAGTCAACAGAACAGGACTGAAAAAGACCTACTTCAAGTGTATGCACACAAATAAGGAAATGTCTACAGGACAGCTTTATGTGGAACACGGACATATGTTTTCTGGGAAATCAGTGTGACTGGGAGCCACGCTGAAGTGTACGGTAGTGCGTGCTGCACAGGGAGCAAATAAGAGGAATTAAAGGTCATAAGGGGAATTAAAGATCATAGCCATTTACAGGTCTACGATCTCATTGGGGTCATGGAGGTGTGATGGGTTAGCTCCTGTGATAGGAGTGCTGCATCAGGTCGATACAAGCTCTTTAGGAAGGACAGACAGGGAAGGTAATTGCTCTTTACATGAAAGATCAGCCAGACTGCACAGAGCTTTGTCTTGGGACATAAGGAAGCTGAGAGTTTATTGATCAGGGTTAGAGGGCAGGCTAGCACAGCCAGCTTTGGTGGTGGTGTTTGCTACAGGTTACCTGATCATGAAGAAGTAGATGAGGTCTTCTTCAGACACCTGGAAGAAGCCTCATGATTTCAGATCCTGGTCCTCATGGAGGGCTTTAACCGTCCTGATATAATTTGGAGGGCAACGCAGCAGGACATGGGCAACCCAAGATGTTTCTGGAGTGCATTGATAGCAACTTCCTAGTAGATGCTCAGAGAGCTGATGAGGGGAGATGTTGTGTCTGGACCTCATACTTACAAACAAGGAAGAGGAACCTGTTGGCCATGTGAAGACTGGGGGCAGTCTTGGTTGCAGTGACTATGAGATAATGAAGATCAGGGTCCTGAGAGGAAAGGAGGGGACAAGGCAAGTTACAGGATTGCAACCCTGGACTTCAGGAGAGTGGACTTTGATGTGTTCAGGGATCTGCTTGGAAGACTCCTGTGGGATACAGTTCCTGAGAAGAGTGTACCAGCAGATCTGGTTGCTTTTCAGTGTCCTCCAAGCTCAAGAATGGTTCATCCTGTGTGCAGAAAATCAAGTAGAGATATCAGGAGGTCTGCATGGATGAATGTGGAGCTCCTGACTAAACTCAAACATAAAAATGAAGCACACAAGAGGTGGAAGCACATCAGATGATCTGAGAGGAATATGGAGACACTGTCTGAGCATGCAGGGATGGCTTAGGAAAGCCAAAGCCCACCTGGAGTTGAATCTGACTGAAGATGTAAAGGGCAACAAGAATGGTTTCTACAGGAATATCAGCAAAAAAAAGACTAAGAAAAATGTGTGCCTGCTGCTTCATGGAAATGGGGACCTGGAGGCAGAAGACATGGAAAAGGCTGAAGTATCCAGTGCTTGCATTGCCTCATTTCTTTCCTAGTAAGACTTGTTTTCAGCAATCCCAGGCTGCTGAGAACAGTGTGAAAGTCTGAAGCAGTGAAGGCTTAAACTCAGTGAAGGAAACTCAGGCCAGGGAACATGTAAGCTAACTGGACATACACAAGCCCACAGGACTTGATGGTATACACCCACAAGTTTTGAAGGAATTGGCACATGTCATTGTGAGGCCACTCTGGATTATCTCTGAAAGGTCATTGCAATCAAGGAAGGTTCCCGAAGACTGGAAGAAATCAGATGTCATTCCTATCTTCAAGAAAGGCAAGGAAGGAGATTGGGGAACTTACAGGCTAGTCAACATCATCTGGATCTCTGGGAAAGTTGTGAAACAAGTCCTCCTAGAGATTATTTTCAGACACACAAAGAACAATAGAGGTGACTGGGGGTAGTCAGCACCTGTTTATTAAGTGGAAATCTTGACTACCCTGATAGCCTTCTGTGATGAGATAAATGACTGACTGTCTTGGTAGGTGAGAGGACAGAAGTGGATAGGGTTTATTTTGACAGTAGTATAGCTTTTTACATAGTCTCCCATAACATCCTCAAACTCATGAAGTACAGATGAGATAAGAGGGCAGTGAAGTGGGCTCAAACCTAGCTGAACTGACAGACTCACAGAGTTGTGATCAATGGTACAAAGTCCAGCTGAAGGCCATCATTAGTGGAGTACACCAGCAATGAATATGGGGGCCAGTACTGTTTAGTGTCTTCATTCAAAAACTGGACAGCAGGATGCAGCGTGTTCTCAACAAGCCTGCAGATGATGTGAAACGTGGATGAGTAGTTGATAGAAGTTGATAGTAGTTGATAGCAGTTAGTTCTGCTGCCATTCAGAGGGAAGAAGAAGGTCAACAGGAACCTCATGAAGTTCAGCAAAGACAAATGCAAAGTCCTGCCCCTGGAGAGGAGTAACCCCATGCACCTGTACAGGCTGGAGGCTGACCAGCTGGAAATTTGCTTTACAGAAAAGGCCCTGGGGGTCCTAGTGGAGACTAAGTTGAACATAAGCCAACAATGAAGCATTTTGCCAAAAAAACACAACAGCATCCTGACATGCATTAGAAGAAGCCTCACAAGGAGGCTTGGGGGGCAGTCCTTCATCTCTACTCAGCCTTAGTGAGACCACATTTGGAGGGCTATCCCATGTGCTGGGCTCCTGAGTACAAGATAGACCATGACATACTGTAGTGAGTCCAGCCAAGGGCCACCAGTATGGTCAGGGGCTGGAGCATTTGGAATGCATGGAGAGGCTGAGGCAGCTGGGATTTTTTAGCCTGGAGAAGAGAAGGCTTAGGATGGATCTTACCAGTGTGTGTAGATACCTGAGGGAGCAAAGAAAAGAGACCCAGACCCAGTAAAAGGTCAAGAGGCAATGGGCTTGCATTTAAATATAAGAAATTCCATTTAAAGAAAAAGGGTTTTTTCTGTAAGACTGATGGAACAGAGGAGCAGTTTCCCCAGATAATTGTGTAGTCTCCATCTTTGGAGGTAGTCAAAACCAGACTGGACATGGTCAGTTAACATCCTGCTCTAGTTGATTTTGGGTAAGGATGTCGGGCTAGATGATCTCCAGAGGTCCTTTCCTGCCTCAGCCATTCTATGTTTCTATGAAAGCATGTCTGACCAACTGGTTGCTTTCTTCCATGAGGCAAGTAGTGCTGCAGACAAGGGGGAGTCAGTGGATTTTGCATACCTTGAGTTTAGCAGGGCCTTTAACCCAGTCACTCATTGTGTCCTTGAAGCCAGGTTGGTGAGGTATGTACTGAATAACTGGACAAGAAGATGGGTCAAAAATTGGCTGGACTCTCAATGGAGTTCTGGTCATTAGTGCAAAGTCTACTTTGTAGGTATTAATTAGGGGAGGGTCCCTCAGAAATGAGCACTGGGACCAGTACTATTTAATGTCTTCATTAGTGACCTGGATTTTGGGATAGAGTGCACTTTAAACAAGTTTGTGGGTGATAAAAATTTCTGAGAATGGTCAATATGTTGGAATGAAGCATTGCTATTCAGAGTGACCTTGTCAAGCCCAAGAAATGGAGTGATGGGAACTTCATGAATTGGAAAGTCCTGCTTCTGGGATGGAATAACCTCAGGCTACAACAGTGTAGGCTGGCATGGCCAAGGGTTTGGGAAATAACTTTGCAGAGAAGGACCTGTGGATCTCAGTGGACAACAGGAGTCAACAGTGTGCTTTTGCAGCCAAGAAGACCTACCATCTCCTCGACTGTATTAGTGAGTGTGGCCAGTAGGTTAAGGCAGGTGACTCTACTCCTCTAGTTGACACAGTGCTCTAAATGTGGTCTCACATATGTCAAATTCTGGGATCCTCAGTACAGGAAAGATAGGAACACACTGGGGTGGGTCTGCTAAGGCAGTCAGAGGGTTGGAGCCTGTGACATACCAGGAGAGACTGAGAGAACTGGGTCTGCCCAACCTCAAGAAGAGAAGACAAAGAGTAGACACCTTATTACTGTCTACAAGTACCTGATCAGAAGCTATAAGAAGCTGGAAACAGACTCTGCTTGGAGATACACAGAGGTGGTGCAAGAGATAGTGAATGCAAGGTGGAACATGGGAGATTCTGTCTAGATGTAAGGATTTTATTTGTTTTTTAAACCATGGCCAAACACTGGCACAAGTTGCCCAGAGAGGTTTGTGGAACCTCCATCCTTGGAGGTGTTCAAGACTCGAATTGGCATGGCCCTGAGCAAATTGATCTGATTAGACCTGCATAGAGCATTGGACTAGTTGATATCTGGAAGTCTCTTGAAAAAAATTTTTAATGTAATTCTACAATTGACTAGGATCGTAATTTCTATCTTTATTTGTAAATGTGAACTAGGGACATAAAAATGTATTTGACCTCATTTCAATTGTAGATTTATTTCAACCTCTTCCTTGAAAGACCTCTTCCTTTAAAGCATTTTATTTTTAAACAGACTTCTTGAACTCTCCATAACATTGTACACTCTTTATTTCCCTCCTTAAATGTACTGCTTTTCTGTTATCTGACTTTGGTGTTATATTCACTCTGAGCACAATAAAGAATTTCCTTGAAGGAAGAGACACTTTACATGACAATCTTTAACCTTCTAGATTTGGAGACTTCTATGTGGGAGAACAGTATGTCTTGATTTGAAAGACACATTCTGCAGCAGTCTGCTCATCTACAACTTCAGAATATTTGAAAGAAGATATGGCAGCAGAAAGTTTTCAGTAAGTTCCAGTTACATTTGTTTTTAACAGAAATTATTTTCTACACTGTTTAGAATCTTGTAGTCCTGGATTAATATTGCAGTTTTATTACTAACATTTTTGTATACAAATATATGTTAAAGGGTTTTAAAGAGAATTTGGTTTCCATAAATCTAAATTTTATATTGATAATATCTTGCAGTCAGTGGATTATTCTAATTAAAGTTTGCAGCTGTATCAGTTGAAAGTTATAAAACCCATAGAATTTAATTTTGGTAACAAATCTCTCTCTTGATTCTTCAGTATCTAGACCTGTAGATCTGGATTTATGTTGTGCTAAAGATTTTATTTGTCTGAATTGAACTAGTATAGTGGTTTTCTTGCTTTTTCTTTCATTTAGAGATACATTAAAACCTCATTTTAAAACTGTTGAATTAATTAAAATTAATTAAAATTCATTTTTTTCTTTCCAGTCATTTTTACTGGGTGCTTGGATGCTTTCAGCTTTGTTTGATCTTCTCCTTGTAGAAATCACTCAGTATATATTTGGCATCACCATCAACAGCTTGCCTTCTGGTTTGTAAGTAGCTCCTAACAGACTGGTTATTTTTGATATAATTTCAAGGTATTATTTTGTGCAGATTTCAATTTAAGAAAGAAACCTTTCTTCATGTAGTCCTTCAAATTAAATTTAATCTCTTTTGAAGTACAATGTAAAGGTTTGTGGGACAGCTATTGTATTTTCAAACATTCATTTCCTGGTTGTGATCTGTAGTTAACTTATATGGATAAATTATAAATTATGATTCTTTTCAATTAGTCCCATTTTAAATGTCAGCATGATTGAAACACAGTTTGCAGTACACAAATTATTGCTCCATTTCATTTTGTCCAGTTTGGTACATCAGGTTGGTGCTCATTTCTTTCTTAAATCACAAAGACAACACAACTGTAATTCATACCTTTATGTTCACTTTTAAATGCATATGCAGTTATATGCATTTCATGCTGGTATTTCATATGTTTGTGCTTCAAAAACTGAGTGCTAGTCCATGTTATTCCATTTAGTGCTTGAATCTGAAGTTCTTGAAGCTTTAAGATATTTAGTGGTTTGATACTGCATAACCTATATTTGAGATTTCTGCACTTTATAAGAGATGTACATGTTACAGTAGAGCCATAGAGCCTGCAGAGCCTTTGTTGTTAAGCTTCTGACAGGTGAGATCAGCCTCATATATGAGGAAACTTGAGTTTCCATGTGTCACGCACTCTGAGGCAGTAATAAAAGTTCTTAGAGCAAGATTTTTCATATTAAACACAGTATTAGGCTTTTTTTTATTTCTACATTTTTAGTGAGTCTTTTGAAAGTAGCTAAAGGCTGATTTAATAAGGAAGAAAATGCATGCATTTGACATTATAAAGATATATTTTTTTGTAGCCTGTGAGTATTCAGAAGGAGTTGAAAGCTTGAGTAGTGCTGCAGTTACTCATTGTGTTTGCTACTTTGAAGTTTGTTGCTAGGACATAGGCTGCAAGTGTGTTTGGGCAAATTCAGTATTTTCACCTGTATAAAAAGATGCTTTGTGCAAGAGTAGAGTGTAATAAATGTGCACATCATACCTACAGGGAGCTAATGAACAGTTTGACTATTATACCTTTTATTTTTATCTATGGCTGCAGGATGTTACAAAGAAATCTGCATCAAAAAAGTTTTTAGTTGAGTGAAATATAAATGTAACCTGCATATGCTTTCTCCTTAAGTCATGCTAACATTGATCATGAGAGAATGAAGCTAATTTTAGACCTACGGGATATACAGTAGTTTCAGGAGCATTTGGTTGTACAAATATAAAAAATTATTTATTGTATCATAATTCTTCAGTATTGTCCACTTTATTATACTGTTTATCACTTTTTCACGTTTGACAATATTCACAGTCTTTTGAGATGACAAAAGCATTGGAAAGTTTAGCGCTGGTACTGGGTATTAGTTCATTTCAGATTTAAGAAGCCGTTGAGCACATATAGAGAGGTGCAATTTCTTTTTTGCTTCTCTCATATTTACAGTGGAACAAATGTATCTATTACTTCTGGCTCTAGAACATTCTTCAGTGTAGTCAAAATGCTAGAATTCGGAAAAAGAATCACCTGTTTACATTCTAAAAGTCCCCTGACATGTTTTTCTCTTTTTATATCATTTCACTGTTCACATTATTGAGTGATCTTACACTTCCAGTTCGAAAACTTTTCCTGCGCACGCTTCGAAGGTAATTGCGGTAGAGGATGACACTGATGACTCTTGCCTGAAATTGTTTAGAAACAATATAGTACAATATAACATCCAGGCATGTACTGAGGTTCATGAGAAAGGTGGTAAAAGCTGCCCAGGGGTTGTAAGTTTTGTCTTCATTGTGCAACATCAGAAAGGTGAAGCAAATATGGAAGGGTACAAAGCAGAGGAGCACTTGTGCAATCAGAGTAACTATAATTCTTATGGATCTCTCCTTGGCTTTAGGCTTCAGTTTGGAAGTCTTGCCGCGGATAAAATTGTAAATAATGACTAGATAGCACCCCATCATAATAAACAAGGGAATCAAAAAGAAAAAAATCAAGCGAGAAAAGTTCAGTGTATTAACTTCCTTGAGATGGATGATATCAAGCATTTTCATGCAGGTGGTGAAATTTGAGGCTTTGTCTGGATCAGATTGTAAAAACAGCAATGGGGATGTTGTTGCGAGGGTCATTATCCAGATTCCAGTGCAAGCCAGCACAGCTTTTTTTGTATTTTTTAGTTCTTTGACATGTTTGGGCTGGACAATAGCCATGAATCTGTCTACGCTTATAAAAGCGAGCAACCACAAAGCAATGGCTGGATAAAATATAGTGAAAGCACTGATGATCCGACAGAATGTGTCTCCAAAAGGCCACATTTCTTTCCCGTGGTATATTATCCGAAAAGGCAAGGAAAAGATAAAAATTATGTCAAGTAATGCCACATTCATCATATATACAGTTATAGTCGTTCTCTTCTTGGTAGTGCAGCTGAAAACCCATAGTGCAGTGGCATTCACCAACAATCCCACTGTGAATACAAAACTGTAGAAGACCAGTGATGCAATCCTGTATTCTTCAGGTTGGTAATTCCCAGGCGTCATATTTTAATTGAGTTTAGGAATAGTTGTTGCACTCCATAAATACCCTAAAAATAAATAAAATATGAAATGTTATTCTCAGTCAGATAAAACCTTTCTTTAAAACCAAACAAGATTGTTGTAGGATGGGGTTTAGTGATAAGATTGCATTGTTTCGCTGTGAAAATATGCCAGCTTTCTTGCTTTTTCTGACTACAAATACATTATTGTGTTCTGAAGGAAGTATATGAACTGTCAGACTTGTGAGAAATAATATTTATAAGCTAGTTTTCTTAAATATTTTTAATTATTTAAGAGATTTCTGCTCAAGGGAATCAAGAAGTCAACATTGACCAGCTACTTTGAGTGTGCTTCAGTAGCTGATAATTAGATATTGAAAGAGCTGTGATTGAGGTAAGGGAGCTATGTTTTAAAGAAAATACTTCTTCAAGTTGTCTCTATTGAAAAATTAATGAGTAAAACTTGTTATGAAAAGAAATAAGTGCGCATGGCATGTAGTGAAATTTGTATATGGAAAGTGAAGTTATTGAATTTGCATTTTAGCTGTGTGAGAGCTACTTGGCTCCCACAAGAATAGGAGCATGCTGTTGCTCATAAAAGACACTAAAGAGCTATTTTACTAGCTAGGTAGCTTCTAATGCAGTATTTAATCCCATGGCATCAGAAACAACCACCTGATGTATGAGTGAGCTTAATAGATTGATAGACTTCCTATTTAAAAAGTAAAAAGATGGGAAGCAGTGCAGTCTCCAGCCAGGCCCTATGTGAACAGCATTTGCTGGAGGGGGAAGTTGGTGTCTGGCAGCCACCTGCTCCAGAGCACAGTTGTGTTGCTTCTCTCAGCTTCTTGGTCATGAGAGTTGGACACCTGAAATGTCATTACACGGGCTCGGGTGATGAGAGCTGAAAGAGATTATCCCCTGGCTTACTTGGGAGCCATTTGAGGATGGTGACCTTGCTTGGTGTTTGCATGGGTGCTTTGGTTGACTCACACCCTCCCCACTTTCCTGGCTCTTGCTGAAGTCACAGTTTCATGACTTGCATGGGAGGATTCCTCTTATCTGGCCTTTTACCCAGCCCTGCGGCAACTTTGTGAACAGGAGGAGGAGGAAAGAATTGTTTGTCTGATCTTCCCACTTCTGACAGCCAGACAGGTCACTTCTACAGTATCTGTTAGGCACCAAAAATATTCTCAAGAGCAGAAGAGTGCAAAGTTCCTGTGTGTTTTATCTCCAAAAGTGGAGAATGCATTAAAAAAATTGTTACTGCTTGTCTAGTTTGTGCTTTCACTGTAATATTACCAGGTACTTTTTTCAGTGGTATAGGAACACATAGGGAATTAGACCAGTGTTCAATGTAGCATCCTAGTTCAACAAGGGCAAAAAATATCAGCTGCTTTTGAGAAGAGTATTGATGGAGTGACTAACTTAAGTGTGACCTATTAGATCTTTCTTCAGGTTAGTTTCTGCCTTGAAATGTGAAGTTTGGACTTCTGATTTTCTTACAATTCTCCATTTTACAGATATTAAAAAAATATGCATACAAATATCTAGCCTTAAACTCTTGTGACAAAGACTTTTTTTTTTTCTGATCCGATGAAGTCATTAGAACATGTAACAGAATTTATGTTTTGTATAGGAAAATCTGTGCATATAATACTGACAAAAAAGATGTTTGGAGGCTCTGAATGAATGAGGCTTTGCATGAATGATTCTAAAATACCTCATTGTGTGAAGAACCCCCCCCCCTCAAAAAAAAAAAAAAATTGATAGCAGACCTTATTGAAAGGTAGATGGCATGTGCTTGAAAGAAAATTGTTGTAGCACATACTTGTAGCACAGTGGAAATACTTTCTGGCATACTGTCCCACTTTCATTACTGTTGCATGAAATCGTCCAAATATTGCTTAACAACCCCTGCCCCTGCACATTTTAAGTGTTTTTTCCTCTTTTGTTCTATTTTTTTCTCTCTAGCTAGGGGTTGCATATGACATAGTGCATGGCTACTTATTGCAAGATCCTTACTGATTTAGCAGGTGGATTCAGTAGTAATGTATAGGATAGGTAGAACTACTCACTTTTTACAGATAAAAGTTAATAAACAACATGGGTTTTGGTTTTGCTTTTCTCTCCTTTGGACTTGCAGTGACTGCATTTCTGGTCAGGTCCTGTTTCCAAAATAACCAGCAGGGTAGTGTTGCTGGGAAGAGAGGAAGCTGAATCTAGTGTGAGTTTCTGTCAAGAAAACCTGGGGTTCCATGGCTTGTTTGCTGGTTATTTCAAGTTTGTGCCAGTTTTGATATATACTAAAGAATGGACCTACTGTAACAAAAAGGGAGTAGGGTGGGGGGTGGGTTGTTTGGTGGTTGAAAACACTGTTCTCAAACTTTGTGGGTTTAAGTGCATTTCGGTGTTCTTGTTAGGTATTTCTCTTAAATTTATTTTTTAAGAATCTAAAATTTTATATTTAATTGGGTAAGAAATAATGAGATTTTTAAAAAGCATGTGATTACCTATCTGCATTTATACACAAATGCAGATGTTTTACTTTTTCATCAGTATCTGTCTGCATGGAGTTCAGGTTGATATCTCCCAGGTCAGCCCAAGTAGATTCTTGGGTGCTTCTGAGAGGATGTGTTTGCCATGTTTGCCTTTTTGTGTAATGGGAACACTTACTTACTGGTATTGATTAAAATGCTTACTGAAGACCTCCACAAGTCACTGGTTTCTGGATGTCTGTCTGTGTTAATTCTGAATGATTACTCTGATGTTGGTCCGTATGTTTTATCAATCTGTTTTATTTTTTTAATGATAGCTGAGATCTTGAATGTCTAATGTGAATTGCGGAGCCCATCAAGGTGCCATGTAGGAAAGCAAAGACTTTCGAAACAGAACAAGAGTTAAATATTTTCCTCTAGATTCTTACTATGAATTAGGCAACAGTGACTCCATTTAAAGGATCATGTTTCTATCTTTTGCCTCAGTCCCCTTTTTTCCTTTGGCTGTCCCTTCCATTTGCTCGTGTTTCCCCGAGGAGAACATGGCTTTCAGTGAAGCACAGAGAGACCAAGCAACAGTATCTTCTGGTTTCAGTTTAATGAAAACAAACATTTTTCCTTTAGTGATAATGTACTTACCAGTGCTTTCAGTTATTGCCTGTTTTAAAATTCATTGTTAAAATTCTAAACAACAGTATTTTTAGTACAGTGCTTTTCAATTGTTTCACTTTAAATGTTATTTACAGAATGCTGCTGATACTTTGAAAGTGCATTAAAGAATTAGGTATCTTTTCATTAGTTCTAGAATTTATGCCTTTGTTCAGCTCCTGAATTAGAAGTCTGTCATAGCCACATACATAAACATCCAAGTTACTTTGTTAGCGTAGCTTAATGGATTGTTACTCACCTTTTGTGCACTGAAAGGTTTCTTCAGAGATGCTCCTTTCATAGCCTCAAATCTGTAGAAGCTTTAGACTTCCTCATCTCTGCTCAGCTTCACTTAGCTAAAATAGCTTCTCTTCACAGACAGGAAACAATGATGTAATCTCACTAGTTTTGAGCTCTTTTATTGGTCATACTTTAAAGTTAGTATTTCACATACATGCGGTGTCTGTGGATTGATATTTCTAGTACCTTTCACCAGGCAAGCCTTTATAATATTTCCAGTGTGGTCAAACTGGGCTGTTTTACATATAACTTTTAAAAATACATTTTGAAATGTTTGTGGTATAATGAAAGCGTATTTTTGGTTAATGTTTACATGCAAAGGTATCTGCAAGAATATGCATCTTGGTTATGCAGAAGTTTCTAATAAGCACAATGTAAATGTGTTTTCTGTAGAGCATAGTCTGTTTTTATGGAAATCCCCATTTTATTTATATTGCCCTGGATAGTAGTCAGTGTGAAAGTGATAGAAACTTGCTGCATTTGAAGTGAGAACTTTTGGTTCATTTAAATACACTTCTGTACTTACTGTGTTTTGCTAAAACAACAACAATGCTTCAATATTTTACTTGCTATCTAAAATAATAACACACCTATTAAAGAGCTTTGCAGAAAAATGCTGTATGAAGAGAGGTTTTAGGCTTTGTTAAAATGGAGTAAAATCTCTGAGCAATGTCACTGCAACAGACTTCTTTGGTGGGATGAGAGTATTCACAAAGGGTAATAGGTAAAGATAACTAATTTCCTGGTTTTTTTCTTTGTCAACTCAAAGAAAGATCCATTCAAAGAAAGATCATTCCAAATTCTCTGTAGAGTATTCATTAGCTTCAAGCCTCTGACCAGCAGTCTTTGGGACACTGAAGCATAATACGTAGAGTTTGGTACCTCTTGTGGCCTCCTTTCCACTCACCTCCAAAATGCAGCAGAGAGATGTATGTGGAGGAAGGGAACAGTAATGTTTCAGTCTCCTCCTGGCACACAGTCAAGAATTTGCCAGGATGCACACATGGTGCCAGAAGCAACAAAGTCCTGCAGTTCAGATGTTGCCAAAATCAGGTTTGTTTGTGGGGATGTCTTTCTTCACTGGCTGTAAAAGTAGCGTAGGTAGGTGATGCTCACTTTAGTGCTAAAGATAACTTCTGTGAAAACTACCCTCTCTGCTGGAGTTGTGTAATTTGTCTCAGCTGAACGGGTTTGTGGTAGTGTGTAGGCATTTGCTTAGGTCAGTGCGATGGGTCAAGTAATCATAGGAAGGGACCTGGGTATGGTTTCCAGTATGTACATTAATAATATCTTTAAGTGTTTGGTCTTTTCTGTTTAGGTGAACTGATACCAAACTTATTTTTTGTGATCATTCCAAAGACCTCTTCAGTGCAATGAGCTGCGATCCTACCCAGACCATCCTATAGAAATATAAATCTATTAAAAAGTGCTTAATATTTTAGGATTAAGGGTTATCATAAAAGGACTAACAGTGTTGAAAACTCCCCAGTGGCTTTATCATTAGCAAAACAATTCTGGAGCATGCTTCAGACAGATGAGTCACTCATACTGTTTTCAAGTTTAGTGAAAATTCATTGAAATTCAGTGACATTCTAAGGAGAAAAATTAGCTCTATCCCAGCCAAAACCAGGACAGTCATATATATTTTTAAAAGGCTTAAAAAAGAGTCTGTGGCTCCTGGAAAGGAATAACTAGGCTTTTGAACTTTCCTAGGCAAGAGTACTTTATTTTGGGAAAAGTGATGTACAGTAAGCTGGAGGTCACTTCCCAGCTGAATTGTGCTCTGAATGTACTGAAACAAGCAAGTGGATAGAGAGTGCCCCCCTTAGCTAGAGAAGCACAAAAATAATTCTGTATTTCGATGGAAACCAGGCAGATGTTGAGGCCGGGACTGGAAAAGCTGTAT
Source organism: Brachypteracias leptosomus (assembly GCA_013401335.1). Taxonomy (NCBI): domain Eukaryota; kingdom Metazoa; phylum Chordata; class Aves; order Coraciiformes; family Brachypteraciidae; genus Brachypteracias; species Brachypteracias leptosomus. Next base: position 103,593 of record VYZX01018791.1, read on the forward strand.
GCAGTGAACTGCCTCTTGGCTTGCTGTCTTCTTGGGGGAGGGCTGGAAGGATGAGGTTTTATAGCTGTGTCTCATTTTGTCTGAAGAGGGTGGCTGATGGCTTGACCCTACAGAGGAGGTCATGCCTTGTGAGGGCAGCTGGAATCGTTTACACAGATGGGTAACAGCAGCCCAGTTGAGTTTACTGTCAGGTTAGCCATCCAGCTGGTTTGCTGTAGCATAAACATAGCAGTCTGTCTTTCTGCTTTCACTCGGGCTTTTCACAGTCTGCCTGGTAGAGGAGAGGCAGCCAAACCGCTCTGCTGCTGACAGGCTGGAAGGCCTTCCCCTGGGTGTGCTGAAAAGAAGTGTTTGCACTTCCAGCAAGTGTGTGTTCATTCTTGTCTCGGTGCTGAGGCTGGCTGCAGCTGCAGAGTGATAAATGTTTGGACACGAACACCCAAGTGAAAAGTTGAGCTAACTGTGGTTTGCAGGAGGGAGTGGGCCTCTCTGCTGTGCTGCATTCCCCTGGTGCTTTGGTTTCTGGTGTAGGAAGCACCTGACTCTATTTTTGTTTTCTTCTCCTTCTGTACTGTTTTATCAGCTAGAGATGAGTGTCTCACATTGGTTTCCCTCTGATGGGTGAGTACTTCCACTGCTCCAGCTTTTACTGAAATAAATGCTCAGTTCCCACCAGGGTCTTTTTTTGCTATTCTGAAATTTGAGGAGTAAAGAAGATGATTTTAGTTGGGTTCTGTTGTGTTAAAGCCATCTTTGAGTAGTTAAAAGCTAAGCCAAGGTACTTTATGTCTGAGAATAAGGCAGAGTGCACATGCGGTCTATTACGTGTGGTCTATTATTCACTAACTGGCAGTAAGCCTCAGAAGAAATGAGCTCGAGCACTTGCAAAAATGTGAAAGTGCAGCACTGAAGGGGTTGTCTTCATGCTGTTGCTTTTGGGTCTTTCAGTGGTTTAGTTGTGGCACAGAAAGGGATGTTTTGCCTGTCCACTTAACCGTGTAATGTAAGCTTTGTCCAGCTGACACAGAGAGGTTCTGCACACAGAGGAGCAGAAGGATCACCCTCCACTACAGTTTGGTAAGGAGCAGGCTTGAGCTTGTGTTCTCCTTCTCCTCCTTCTGAACTTTCTATCTTTTGGACCTATTGAGAAGAAATAACTGAAGCTTCTTACACAGTCCAGTGCACCAGTGGTGCAGGAAGCAACTCTCCCATGTGTCAGCTTCTTAACTTACTGGCTCACTGTTGTGGGTGAGTTCACATGCAGTTTGGAGTTACTGTTCTCAACCTTGATGAAATCTTGCTTCATTTTTTATTCCCATACTGTGTTGTACCGTAGTGAAGGTTTAAGAATAGACTGCTGGTTAAAAGCTGTCATAGCACTGAGTGCATAAACTTGTTGCAGTTGTTTCCAGTTCAGCCATATGTGTGTTACTCAGAGGCTACGTTAGGGCGGTGCTGTCCTTCCTCTCCCACTCCTCAACCTGTGTGCAGCAGAGCTGAAGGAAAGGGAAACAGAGCAGCTTAAGAGGATTCCAGTCTAGTTAGCTGTACCTGACGTATCTTGATTACTGTCACATTTTGCTTTCTGTTCTGTGGCTTGCTAGAATTCCATATGGTTTGAGAAAGGAGTTCCTTTTTTCTCCTTTTAAAAAAAAAACAATAATGATTGACATTACATGTTTCTCCTGGAGTTGCTGATTTTTACTTTTTTTTTTTCCCTTCCTTCTTTTGTACAGTCAGGACACACCCTGTGTCACTAAATAGCCTAAAAATATACAGTGCATCTGGCCTGTAGTCCATCTATTCATCAGCATCAGCCTTTGAAAGAAGCAATACTTCAAAAATTAATTGAAATGAAAGTTACATCTCTGTCTGAGAGTAGGATAATGGACTAGAGACAGTGGTTTGCTATGCAGCAGCAGTCTCAGAATGTATGTAGTATAATATAGCTCATGGCAAATACCAACACAGCTCCGTGCTTGTTGATGAACCTACATTGCCTTCAGTAGATTTCTTAAAATGCTGTGTCTGTGTTCTGCTTTCGACCTGTGCACCTTTCTTCCCCCAAAATTACAGATTTCTCAGGACAAATATTTCATAGTTGTTGAACCTACACGAGTACTCGACTTTCTTCTTTTCTTTTTAAAATCTGTATGCATTGTCAGGAACTATGCAATGGGTTGGGTATTCAAGTTTGGAAGTGTCTAGGAGAGCTTTTTCAAATATTCTTTCCTTACTAATTATGTAGTGGGTGATATTTTTACTATTAAACTGCTCTTAAAAGTCTCAGGTGTGTAGGAGTGCTGTTCTGAAACTCAGTATGCCTCCCAGGGGTAGAGTTAATGTTTCAAAAGAACTGTCTTTGTTGGGAGCTGCTTATACTCAGATTCTTTTGATGAAGTCTTGTGCAGAAGTAGGGAAAATTGTTTTGACTCCTCCAGAGTTCAGTAGCTTGGGCAACCTCTGCTCAGTTACTAGCCTGAGTATATATAATCTGAAATTAAATAATTAAACATTGCTACATACACTTTAGCATGCCAGTGAAGTGCTTAATCAAAAGTACCTGCAGTGAGAGTGAGCTGTGCAAGTATTTGAATTAGAGTAAGTGCTGTCCCTCAAATTCAAGGGCACCTTGCTGTGTATCACATCCCTATGCTTGGTGCCCAGCCCTGGTAGGTAGCTTTGATGAAGCAACAGTCTTCTAATGTTGTTCTGCCTCTGCCCCCTGTCTCTGGCACAGATCAACACACACAGTAGTGTGTTGAGGTTGTGAAGCTTGGTGTGCAGCGGTGGAGTTGAGCTGACATGAGAGGGAGCATTCAGGATGGTATATGGGCTGGCATGATCCAGACCAGGACAAAGCAGCTCAGTTCCTGCCACATAGCAGTGAATCTGGTTAGTTAGGATCTCTGCAGGACAGGGTAGCTTGATATGTAGGCTCAGCACTGTCCTTGGAGGGGAAGGGAGAAGAAGTTGAATGTGGGTACGGTCAATGCACCCAAACACTGGGATGAGGCCACCTGATGCTGTGAGCTGGCAAAGAAAGACAGCAGAGCTGGCCACGAGCAGGTCATTTCAGAGAAGTCACTGGCTTTGCAGGTGCACAGCTGGGCCCTGTCAGAGGACTCTATACTTTCTGACCAGCTGTTTAACTACAAAATAAAAGTATTTTTCACACACACAAGAGCACTTTAAAGAGAAGGAGCTGAAAATCCTGAGCTTTATCATGACAGAAAGCCTAGCAAAATAAGTCAGGACATGATTTGAAGTTCAGTAATTTAAGTAGCGATCTTGCTTATGTAGATATTGTGTTGCTAAAGGTGGCTTTAGGAGAGGATGGGCCAGTGAAGCTGAACAGGAACTTGTGTACTTCGTATTCTCAGGCACTTTCATCCTTTGCCTCCAGATCATACTACTTGTCAATGCATTTTTGTCCTAGAATGTCTGGGACATTGCTTTCAATTGCTTGCAACTGAGTTCTGTGCTGTGTGGTGATACAGGCCACCAAATTCATAGCACTTACCCAAACAGCAGAAATGAGGGGGGGAATGCAAAGCTTGTTTTCAGTGAGGTGCAGTAGAGGAAGAAAGGGCAGTAAAGGTGGTGGGATGTTGGACATCTCTGTATTCCTTCTATTTTGACAGCATATGAAGGTAACCATAAGAACTGTATCAGCAGCCCATGGCTCACAGTGCTCTTTACTATTTAGATGATGTTTATCTCAAAGATGATGGGGCCTAAACTGTCACAGTCATTGGGTAAGTGCTTGGTGTAGTGTCTTTAGTAGTGATCCTGGAGCTGGCATCTCCTTGGTGCCAGACAGTTCCTGGCCCAATACTTGCACTGCCTGGTGCTAAGATCTCTAACATTTGAAATTGGGGCTTAGCCTCCAGTAAGACACAGCTTTGTGAAATGTGCTTTGACCTCTGCCGTGGTGAAGAGGAATTACTGCATCAATGCTGCCATCTATGGATCTTTAGCTAGCATAGCAGCAAATTCTGTTGCTGAGTTACATTTCATACAAGTCTCCTCCCCCTTGTGTTTCTTACTGAACGATAAGATACGATTCTGAGAATGAATTGTAAACAAAGACTTCCTGATTGTGTGTAGTCAGAATTTACCCTGAAAAAGTGAGTAATTAGAAGGCACCTAGTGGAGGAAGGAGAAAAGGACTGGGGGGGACATTTACTATTCTTCTTCTGACTTTATTGTATAACACAAGGATAAATACTAAAATTAAAAATTAAGCAACCCTATGTTTTTAAAGCCACTCAACTGCTCTTTTTGTTGTGCTTTGTTTGATATGTCTCTATCAAAATAAGACACAATAGTAAGACCTTTCTTACCACAGCATTTCATTTTTTCTGAAGGATTGGATGTTTGTGTTCTAAAACTTGTATAACTAAATTATTTTTTAAAAATAAACAATGCCTTCTTTCCTATGTGGGAATAGAGAGACTCTTTTTTAGCTTGATAGTTGACTGTTGAAGGCTATTTTCAGTCTACATGGGGATGATTAACCCTAAGAAAATCAGCTTTTCTTTCTTTTCTGGCATCTTGTGTTTTTTTCCCCCTTTCTCTTCCTATTTTGGGAAATAGGAACACCTTGTTTTTTCCTCATGTTCGACCATAGTAGAGGAAGACAGGGATGTGGAAGTCCCTTTGGAATTTAAAAGGAAATCCTGCATCTAATTGTAGATGTCTGTGCCAAACAATTCTGATAATTTTGGCTATTGTTTGCAAATTGCCTTATTGTCGGTGGTGCCCCTATTATGTGATTTGAAGGAAAACAATCTCAAGGTAGTCATTACATCCTAGAAACATCAGTTGTCTCCTATCTGTAGAAGTTCTACTATGAGCATGGATTGCTCCAACATTTTTGTTTTAAGGATCTGGTATCCTTTTGTATAGGGGGTAAAATATCCCCCTCCATCACAGAATGAACTTCATCCATTCCAGTGATGGTCTATGTATCTCTCTTCCCTCTCCTTATATTTGTAGGACAGCTAATTATTTGATTGGTATGGAGGAAAAAGGAAGAAAAATAGATGAAAAATTCTTCAAAGCAGTTGGAGATTTTATTAATATGAGGAGATACTGTGTCTGCCATGTCTTTTTACAGAATACTGTATGACTGCTCTCTTAGGACAAAGAGAAGGAGGGTAATTGAGTAACTTCACCAGGGAGGTCTTGCCATGACTGATCTTTAAAGAAACTGCTCTTGATTTACCAAAGTAACGGACAGAATTTGATTTAGTTTTCTGAGAAGGCACAGTTGTATAATTGAAGCTTTAAAAAACCAAATACATGTGAGACAGAAGACAGTGTATATAGTTAGTAAAAAACCTAACATGGTTTCTTCACGAAAGAATTAAGAAATTAGATCATGTCTTTTTCAGAGTTAAAAGATTTTGCAGACTTTCTGTATAACTAACAAGATTTTTTGGTATGACTTTCTTTTAAAATTTCCTCTTTGCTTTTATTTTATGCTTACCGAATACTCTCCTTTTGTTTAGTCATCACTTTGCTTCAGACACCTTGGTCTGTAGTTGTGGAAAAGAGTTATATGGTGGTCTTAATGGGGAAGTAATTTTTGCAAAGAAATCACTTCTCTGCTAGAGCTTTTCTATTTTGTTTCTGTTTTGTCATGAACAAGCCAAACAATTTCCTGCCAGCAGTTTGGTCCTTAGAATACTTATAGAGTTCTCTCTGAAAAAAGAAAAGATGAGTTACAGCCATGAATCAAAAAGAGGTTGGAATGGTATCTTGACAAAAAAAAAAATTAAAACTTGTGGGAAGCATTTTAGTTTTCAAGTATTGTGAAGTAAGCCAAACTGAGTGAATAAAATGAATATTAAAACCTCTCTTTACTAGTGTTTAGCCTTCGAAGACACGTTATGATGCCTGTTACAATGTCCTAATTCTAATATGTTATGAGAAGTGATTTAATTTTTCTCTTTTTTTTTTTACCAAGGATTGAAAAGTAGTTTAAAAATGGCTCAGCCAAGAAGTAATGAATAATATTTACCCTGTAAAAGAGAACTCAGGAGTAGCCAGTTACTAGACTGTGCTACAGAATTGCACTCAAAATCTTGAGCAGCGGATATATGAGTCACATTTTGATAGTTAATGCCAACTTATTGTCTCTGCCATGAAAATAGGTCATAATAAATAAGGCAAAAATAGCTTATGTGCTTTGTGACATAGATCGTCATAGCTTGCCATTCTTTGGCTCCACTCTTCCCAAGAAGTGGGAAGTAAACAGTATTTACACTAAATACAGATCCTAATATAAAACCCATCATTTAGTGCTTAAATCAGTGGGGAGCTGGAAGTGAAGACCCTCTTCAGCCCATCACATAATGAGTTATGCCCTTGGGTTGCTTAGGTGTGGACTGGGTGATGTGCTCTGTATGTGGGATCAGGAGTGTGGAGAGAAGCAGGGTTTCTGTGCTGGGATGTGAGAACTCATAGCTCAGTAGAGGATCAGATGTCAGAAGCTGGTAGGAAAGGCTGAAGTTCTCATTCTGTCATGCCCACCTCTCCTTCCTCATGACAGACAGTTGTCACATAGGCAAACTTGTCCATGCAATTGGCTCTGGGAGACTGATGCTACCATGTGCACCTCTCTTTATGCCAGGAACATGAAACAGGTAAAGTTATGGGAGCCATAAGTTCAGGTGGGACTTGCACGCTTTGAAAATAAAATATTTCTCCCATGAAGTAAGAATGGCTACAAATCATATTCAAAAGCAAATGAGTTCATAACTCTTTGAATTCAGGCAAATGGTGTAGTAAGGTCCTGCATCACTACTGATTAAATGTACTTTCTCTAAGGCAAGAAGTTTGCAGAATGAAAATGCATATGTTAGATACAGAGTTAAAAGCCAATCTCCATTAGAAGTTGGACCATTCCCAGTATAAAATTTCACTTTAGAGGTTATACGTATCTCAAGGGCATCTTGAAGTAAGTACCTATCTTAAATGAATTTGCCCACTCTTCCTGGTTCAGTAGAGAGGCTCATGAATGGCAGCTTACCAGAGTAAGTGTCAAGATCCTTAACAACTGCTAGACAGCTCTCTATTATTTAGATTCATAAAGACTGCAAAAGGCTCAGCTGACCTTCATAGAAACATGAGTTTGGTTGCTTCCAGGCTATACCTGTCCAGGCTTGGAGGGCACTTTACCCAGGCTGGGATGAATACACCCACGTCCCTCTGGACTTGTGTAGTTTCAGTGAGCCACTTGGCAGTGTATCCCTACACGATGTTTGCTTGTTGCTCACCTTGCACATATGCATAGTCTGAGGGAACCTACAGTGGTGGTAAGACATGCAGCCATGGAATTTTAGCCTTTTGTATTCAACCATTATCAGGTATGTAGTCACAGATTTCTAAACCAGGAACCTTCTCTGATATCTTGGAGGGGCAGAGACCTTGTGTCTTGAGTTTCACTGTCTGTGTACCAGACATGCAGCAGCTTCAGACGAGGTGGGCTAGGTGATCCTTTTGGCCATCAAGGTTCAACTTATTCAAACAGCAACAGCTGACAGGACCTTGGTGTATTATACAGATGTGAAGGGTGAAACATTACCATCTTGTTTTGGTTAGGGATGTCAATCGTTTGGTGGAACTTTACTTATCGGCAAATTATTGGGTGGAAATTTGAGTGCTTAAGTCAGGTGTGTCACAAGCAGGAAATGTGAGATGGTTTCTCAGAGCTATTTTTAGAAATGTTTTCCTCTGTTCTGGAGCCAGTTAGACATGAAGCCACCTTTTCCAGCTTTCTGACGATAGAGAGAGATTGGACAGGATGCAGATGAGTTAGTTGTGATGGCACCACTCCATCCGAGAGGCAGCTTTCTTTCAAGACTGTCTCAGCTAACAATGCAGTCATCCCACATCTGCTTCTTTGCTTTTTGTCATTGTTTTCCGGCCTGGGGATAGCTTTTCAGGTTGGTAAAGCACATCCACTAAAGCCTGGGAAGAAACAGCCAGTCAAGAAGAAGCGCTTAGTCTCTTGTAGTGTGAGACAAAATACCTTTCTGTGTTTTAAAACTTTGGTTCAGTTTTTTTTGCGTTTTTACTTAGGTGTCTTGTACACTTAAGGAAATAAGATCAGTTCCATAAAGGGACATTCATCAATAATCACTGTGTTTTTCTCAGGAGAGCTTTTTTGTCGCTTGTCACCATGAGTTTTATCAAGGGCTTGATGAGAGAGGTGGCTTTGTTGTTTGCTTTGCCTTTGCTTAATGATCCTTTTCCATAATAAGATGTTAATTTGATGCTGTCTTTCCTCACCCTATGGCTCTTTGAGCCTGTGGTTACTAGCTCTTTTCACCTTTTGATGAAGATAGTGTTTTGATAGCTGTGTGCTCTGCCGGAAGTATGAAAGAAGTTTCAAGCCCATGTAGCTGAAGCATTGTAACATCCTGTGCTTTCCCTCTTTCCTTTTTAAGATTCTCCTCAGAATTCATCCCATATTTCTACATCACTTGTCAGAAAATCAGCCTGCTGGCGTTTCATCTAAACCCTCATATTTCTAGAACTGAGGTGTCTCTGGACCTCTTGGCAATCAAACATACTTTCTGGTTTTTTTATATTTATAAAGGTCATTCAGGAGTATTTCTTGCTTCTTCAGTGCGATAACTGTCCTGTAGAGACTGTGGTAATGAACAGCAGACTGTGAGATGACAAGGGATCTAAGGGTAGACACCAGGCACAAGCCCCAGTGTCCACAGTGGAATCCTTAAGGAATGTTTCCACTCCAGAAATAAAAATGGAGTTTTATTTACAGCTTAGTGAAAGTGGCCTGAGGCAGCATTTGCAGTAGCTGTTGCGCAGTCTCATCCCTCTTACCCTGAGTGTTGTGATCCTTCTTCAAGTAGCTTCATTGGGCCGCAATTAAGAAAGGTCTTTGCAATAATCCCAGTGAATGTTCATACAAATATTAATTCAAAGGAAAATGAATGAAACTTCAAGTAGTTCTCATTACTACTTGCTTATAACTGGAGATTGCGATGTGTTACCTATATGCATACCTCCATCTTCTCATCTACTTCTGAACTTCTTCCTTGTGTTGGAAGTGTGAGATGGGCAAATGGGAAAGGGTGTTACTTCACTCCTTCCACACTATATTCAGCCAACAAGGGAAGTAGACAATCAGTAGTCCACCTTACTGGTATTCTTAAGCTAAAAGTCTTTGGTCTTAAGTGCTTAAGTATGCACTTCCACACTATGAATGATTTATCCTATCCCCCAAAAAATCTTGGGTCAAATATGTATGCCAGTGAACTCAATTAAAGTAATTTCTGCTTAATATAGTAATGATTGTGAAAAGAGATTCAAGTGTAAGAGGAAAAGATCAGAAATGAGACCCAGTGTATTTAGACTCTTGAGGGAACTATGGAGATCTTAATACATGGGGCAGAAGAGACAGAATAATGGCAGACAAAACTACTCTTAACAAGTGCAGGGTGACACTTGATCAGCGTAAGGGAGCTTGAGGCACCTGTATTGTGAACTGAGGGCTCCCAGTTGTGTTCAGCTGATGGGAAGAGCGGTGCTAGTGGCTCCCCTAGCTGTGTCCTCCACTCCCCTACCAGAGCCCTGCAAGGGAGGCAGGAGGAACGAGCATGTGTGGCTTTGTCTCACCTGCTGAAGGCGCAGTTTTATAGCAGGGCAGAGCCAGTTGAAGCGTGGGCTGTTGCTTACGGAGCAAGTGCTTGGCCTCAGCTTTTACTTTCCTATCTACCACTTGCAGTGCAAGTCATCTGACTTCCTAGAGGCAGCAGTTATAGGGAGATAAAATAAAATAATGTTTAAAAATAAAACATATACATATGTATTTTTGCAGGGATCATTTCCCACTGGGTTAACTTTCTAGACCTGCTCACTTCTGGGTGGATAAACACCAGCACTAGAGAAGGAAAGGCAATGGGAACCTGTAGCTGGAAGGCAGAATGGGGACTTTGTCCTTCCATTACCCTGTATCACAAGATTAACAGTTGATTGCTTCAGCCCAAGTTTGGGTGCTTGAGGTTAAGGTATGCATTGCTCTGGACTCACTAACCTCTGCCACAGGATGGGGACAGATGAGGCAGAAGACCATAACCTCTGAACTGAGGTTCTCCAGAGTTTATCATGCCAAGCCATAATTGTAGAAGCTGTAAGAAAACACCAAAAAGTCATTATCAGCCAAAAGCTATGCAAAGCTGTGCCATCTGAGATATCAGACTGTAATAACAAATGGATAATCAGCTGTTTCTTAACTGGCATCAGGATTTGCTGAGGAATTTGAGGGTGTTTTTGAAATGGAGCAATGCTCCATTCTCACAATAATTAGGATACTTACCTCTGTATTTCAGTTGGGATGTGACATCTGTCTGCTGTCGTACCTTTCAGGTAGACACACGTGTGTGCACATAAAATACACAGTTGGGTAACGTTATTTAAGAGGGACAAAGTAGCAGGTGGTAATTTGACAAAAAGTTTTGGAAGGGTTTCCCTGGAATGAGCTGCCCCTCTCAAATTCAGAGAGTGCTAAGTGGCATTTGTAATTGCAGGCTGTCACCGGTTTCACACTTACTGTTTTTAATTGCTTTTATTAAGTGGAAAGTACCAAGCATGTCATTATTAGAGATGTGAACTAAGTGTGATTATTCAGACTGGAAATGTGTTTTTATTTAAGCGGAGAGAAGCTGGTGTGCCCTGCGGCAGGATTAATCTCTGCAGCCAGTACTCTTTAAGCAGCTTATGGAGGTAAACATTACATGTGTCTTTGCCAACTTGGCTAAATATTGCCAGTTATCTTAGCTCTTTTTAAAGATAAATGAGCTGTAATTGGATTTCTGTACTGGATCATTTTAAACAAGAGGTATTAGAAGAAGCAGTAATTGTTATGAAGAAACTGCACAATAGGCATATTGTTAGACATAGCATCTCTCAGAGTGATTTAATATTTGTCTACCAGAATCAGGGTAGCAGATTAGAAACAGGCTTTGATGTGGCAATTCCTATTATTATTATTATGTGTTAGGAAACAGAAATGGTAATGAATTTTGGGTTGAGTTGACTGGAGGAAGGGGGGAGGTGATGCTATGGAGTTACTTTGTACCAATATTATAAACTTTTAAAAATTAAATTGAAAGTAGAGGAAAGAAAGATTTATTACTATCTTTTTATTTCTACAAAACTTAAAAATAAAACCAGATGCAGAATACTTTTTGGAGAAGAGGAATTACGACTCATCTTTTATCCTACTCATGCTGGCAGTTGGCAAAGTGAGTTTTGCTCCAAGGAGAGGACAGTTCTTTCTGGATCCCAAGAAGAAATGCACAAACACTTGCAAGGCAGATAACTATTCATTAATAGCCCAGAAACGCCAATAGCAAGTTATGAAATCTTACGTCTCTTCTGATGCTGGGAACCCCAAGATGTTACGAAGTTGGCTGGACCTATGGTCAGGGTCAGCATGTGGCACAGATCCCATCCATGGTGAGGTTCACCAGCTTTGAGATCAGTAGTGTTCCTCCAGGGTCTTGCTCACAGTACCCAGATTAGTTGTCCACTGCTGGCTATTACAGTAGATAAATTGTTATTGGTAAGGTTACTTCTGCAATTGCAAACATTTTGATTCAAAGTTCTATCTGATTTCTTACAGATCGAAGGAGTATTGCTGTTCTAAGCAAAGGTTACTTAACTGAATTAAAATTTCTTTCATAGTTCTGAGATGCTCTGCAGCTCTTGATGCATCATGTTGGTATGCATTCTTCCCCTCCCATTTGACCAAGCTGTCATCATCCTCTATGTGGAAGAATCCTGTTGTGAGTAGTTGAATTATATATTTTCTTAGTCCTTTTTTTTGAGACGCTGACAAAGTTGGATAAAATTGTGAAAAGAGAGTAACAAAAACTTCTTGCACCAAGTTATCTGTGGGCAGTGGGTTGCACTCATTTCCTGTTTTTCTTTGAGACAAGAAAGTGTCACCATGTGAAAGAGCATTAGAATCAGATTTCTGAGAAGTAATTTCAGAATTCAAGCTCCATCTTCATGCCTTGCTGATAGTAGCTGTTTTGACAGATGTAAATTAACCAATAAAGATTACTCAATCTTAGAAGAACTGATTAGAAAGTTAAAGACAAATACTACTCTTTTTTTCCCCTTCTTTTTTCTTTCCTGTTTGTTTTTTGGTTTGTTGTTTTTTTTTTAAAGTTGTTAAGACCTTATCTAGGCTGCATGACAATGAGACTTCATCTGTATTTTAAATACATTACAGTACTAAATCATTATTGGTATCTGTTCCAAAAATCTTTTCTATGGACATTTTTAATTACAGTTCTGATCATTAATCATTTGATTTCTTCAGGAATTTGCAAGTTGAAGCACTGCAAAGGGATATATGATGACAGTGGTGCTTGACTGCTTGAATAGAGATGATGAGCTGTGCAGTAAGTGCCTCCACAGCACCAGCAACCACACTGCTAGGAAGGCAGGGCTGCAGCCAGGGGAATTTTTTTCCAAGTTCAGCTTCTACATACATTGGAGGAGATGTAAAGACACCTTTTATAAAGGCTGTAAAAAGTTCAGACGATAGAGACATTTCCCTGACCCTAGGCTCTCCATCTACAGTGGTCCTCAGCTAGTTGCTCTCAGCCATGAGCTTGGCCTCTGTAGCTTTTCCTAGCTGTGGACAGCTCTCCCTATGCTCCTGGATATGGAGGGACTCCTCATGGCTGAGGGCATGAGATGCAATGGCTGGCTGAATGGCTGGAATGGTGCAGGAGGAAAGCAAGGAGGAGCAGAGAAATGGCCTGGCTGCACCCAGAGTTGTTGCAATCTGCCCTTTTTGCAGTCATCACTGATGTTTGTGGTCACTAGTTCTGCTTGCCAGTGGTGGTATCCAAGCACGCTAGCTTTAGAGCTTCTGCTCTAGCTTGTGGATCAAGAAGAGTTAAACAGGAAAGATCCTTTGTTTAATGAAATTAATACAATGTAATCTGTTAAATCAGAAATTTCAGGTGGCTTTATTTTTTTTCTCCACAGATCTGAGATATTTTCTTCCACGTCACATTTTTAGTAGTGATATACAATATGTTACCTTCTTTCAGGCCTCTTTCTAGGTGTCCTGTCTGATCATTTAGGTTTTGCCTAGGACAAAGCCACTAGGAGAGATTATGAAATGTTGTTAAGTGTTGGGGATAGGAATGTGAAGCTTTACCCTCTATCCCACATTTGGCGTAAATAACATTATTATGTATCCTAGCAGCTAGCCCTGACACAGTTAAAATAGTTGGTTTCCCCCATTTGAGTGACCGAAGGAGTAAGGTTCTGATGGGTGTTTGGGCTGTTTTAAATAGTTGGCATTGTGAATGCACTGTATTTATTTTTTAAGGGACAAGAAAAAAAAAAAAAAAATTGTTGCAGAGTTGCCTTTATAGTCTGATAACTTGTCAGAAATCTTTAGTTGTCTCTTTTTGTCAAAAATACCTCACACATGCAGCTGGCAGGGGTGCTTCAGCTCTTCCTGTCCAACTGGGGACAGTGATCTGTCATTGTAATCTCTAGACAGAATTGCTGTAACTTTCCATACTTAGAAATTGTGACATTAAGGTTTCATCAAATTTTTGGCCCCCCAGTATCAGCAGCTGCTGATAAAACACTATCTGGCTGCTTTGTAGGCTGGTAAATTGAAAATAATCCGTTTTCAGCTTCCCTATGTTTAAAATAGGCTTCCTCAGAGTGCCTTCTGTTAACTAACCACAACTTCCCTCGAAAGTTACTTGCCACAGGAAAGATGAAACTGCTAAGTCTAGCTTATTAGAGGGAGGAACATAACTCTTCTTGTGCATGATATAAGACAATGTATACTTTTCTGGAGGAGACAGGATAACCACAAATGTGACTGCCTTCAGAACAGGTGCAAAACTTGCTTTTTTAGTTTATCCCTTTGCACAACATCTGTCACAACTGGGGAAAAGAGGAAGTGGAGAAACTCTTATTTTTACACTGAGGAAAAATGAATGCAGCTTTTTGGAAAGAAATCTAGGCCATGTGTTGACCTTTAGTTTAGGAGGATGCTAATGACAGCATTTTGATAAGAGCTTAAACAGAGGACAACATTCAAAGATTTGAAAGCTATCATTTGCTGATTTTACTACAAAGCCATTGAGTTTCATGTTGTTTTCTTGTCTGACTTGAACTTTTAACCAAATTTGTTAGTTGTAGAAAGATGCAGGTTGAAAGGAGCCTCTGGAGATCATGTAGTGCCAATTTAATCAGGGCTGTGTCCAGTGACTATGACCAGTCGAATTTTGAGTGTCTCTAAGGATAGAGATTTCACAGGCTTTCTATGCAGCCTTTCCTGATGTCTGACTAACCTTGTGATGAAAAAAATGCTTCCTAATGTTTAATCGCTCCTTGCTGCAACTTGTGCCTGTTACTGAGTGTTGCCATCTTTTCTGTACCCCTCCTCGTGAGGCAGCTGAAAACAGCAATAACATCTCCTCTCAGTCTTCCCTCTCCATGCTCAACCATCTCATCTCTCAGCTTCTCCTCCTGTAGCATATGCTGCAAACCCCTTCATCGTTTTTGGCGGCCCTCTGATGGATTTGTTCCAGTATGTCATTATCTTTCTTGTACTGGGAAACCCAAAACTGGATACAGGACTCCAGGCATGATCTCACAGGTACTGAAAGGAGAGGAAAGATCACTTCCCTTGACGTTATTTCAAATACAGTCCTGTACATGTTTGGCCATGAGGTCACAATACTGACTCCTTTTTAACTTGCTGTTCACCAGGGAGCCCAAATGTTTTTGAAAACCTGATTCTAGCCAGGTGGTGTGCAGCCTGCACTGTTGTGAGGGGTTATTCAATCTCAGATACAGGACTTCCTGTTTGACTTGCTGAACTTCATGAGGTTCCTGTGAGTCCAGTTTTCCAGCTCATTGAGGTCCTGTTACTTATTTAATGTTTCTGAGCAAGGTTATCTTAAGTTTGCCAGTTATGGGGCAAGACCCTAGTTTTGACATTTACCTGTATGCTACTGTGGTAGGAGAAGTAGATTAGCACACTGTTGATCTCCATGTGTGTAGAGATACCCTATTCTCTTCTGCCACCCAGTTTGAACACAGCTCCATTCTTTGTGCTTGCCATCTTTTCTTCCTCTGTAATTTGGATGAAGTGGTGAACAGCTTTGATCTAACTATTCATAGGAGAAGAAACTCGATGACTTGAAGGAATGGGATTTGATGCAGGTCTGTAAAATGATGAGTAAATGCAGACAGGGATAATAGGGAGTTGCTGTGTTCACTCATTTCTAGTACAAGAAGCAGGGGACTTCAAATGAAACTAACAGGTGCCACAAGCTAAATAAAATTGTTCCAGACACTGTGGGTAGTTAGTCTGTGGAACTTCTTGCTGCAAGATGCTGCAAGCACAGACATTTTATTTGAGTTCAAAAAGGGACCAGACAGGCTGATAGAAGAAAAATTGATTGAGGACTGTCATATGCAAAGATGAGACATCTGTCTCGAGATATCCAAAATTAGACATTAGAGGAAGCAAAGAGAGTATTCCGAGGGGGAAAAAAAAATGAGGAAATATGTCTGAGCATTTACTACACGAGCAGCAATCCCCCTGTTTTTCTTCCAAAAAGAGTTGCAGCTTGGCTGAGTTCATTTTGTAACATATTAGTATGTAACATGTTAGTTATGTATTAGTTTGCAGTCTGCAGCTTAGCCAAGACTGTATTAGGAAATATTTCACTCAGATGAATTTGTTGTTTTTCTAGTGATTCTTGGTGTCTGTTGACCTTGTCTGTATTGAGCCAGCACAGTGGGATATTGCTAAGATACAAACCTTGGTTTCTCTTGAGTTCTTGCCCCTGTTCTGTACCACAGGCGTAGAGATAGAAGAGACAGGGTACGTCACTGCTTTTCAGTTCCTCCAAAACTGGTCGTGTAAGATAAAGCTTCTCTTCTTCTTTATTTCGGCTGCATCCTATGTATTTTTCTTGTGTTACAGGCTGACTCATTGTTTTCTTGGAGTCTGTTCATTTCTTGCTTACCTGAAAGCTTTTGAGTTTCAGAACAATGTTAGTCTTTAAAGCAACACCTGTTTCAAAAAAAAACCCAACCCTCCATTTTTTCCTTGATCCTAATGAGCTTGCTGGTTGAAGAGGAGTCATTAGCCACCTTCAGGAACTGTGTTATTTGTGGTAGCATTTTTACCATTTAGACATTTGCTGTTACTGTCTTTTGCTAGAAGATGACCGTGTTACTGACAGGTTCCTTATCTGCATAGATTTTTATGGCCATGGCCAAAAGAGGCAGGCAGCAATGCATTGGGGAATACCTGTCCTCTTCTACTGGAACTGTAAGTCACAAGAGATTGCATTTTTTCCACTCCAGGATCTCCACACTTTCAGTTAGGCTTCAATATCTTCCAACCCCAAGGCAGCTGAAGGAACCTATCAGAGCACTTGCAGTACTAGTCCTTAGTTTTACATTCTCAGCAAAAGAAAAGCTGAAAGCACTAAATGCTCTTTTGCTGAAAATGCCTGTGTTTTAGGATTTTTCACATGATGCACCTTCACTTGGTCGCGTGTTCAACAACAGCTTTCTATACAACTTTATTTTCTGGACTCGAACAAAGACAGCCAAAATGTACCATTTGGCTCCCATCATCATTTTTATTTGTATGTGCTCTGTTACATTCCACAACAGGTAAGATTTGAGAGAGATGTCAGCAGTGGACACATAGTCTATTTGGAGTCCTCTTAGCAACTGCACTAGCCCTGTGCTCCAAAGTACAGAGTTAAAAGATAGTCTATTGTTTTGTCATGAACATGGGTTTTAAGATCATGGCTGGACTTCACTCTCCAAATAGAGACCCAGTTTCTCCAGAGAACTTCAGTCAGATCCTCATAATGAGCAAGCCATTGAATCTGCTGCTACTTTTCAGCTATTTTATTTATATGTGAAAAGGGCAAGTGAGCTCCAGATCAGTAGGACCATTTCTCAGCCTTTTATGTAGAAGGGGGCATTTCCTAGAATGTATCAAAAGCTTTTGCCAAAGCAAAAGCTCATTTTCTTTTGCAAAACTCATACTGCTTCAGCCACATGTTGCACGGTGTTTAAGAATCACATCTTAAAAGACAGACACAACTGTTACATACTCAGTGTTGGAGAGGAAAAAAAGAAACCAGGTATGGCTTTACCCTCTTCATTCATGGCTGTGTGACATGCGGGAGGAGAAGGGACCTGAGTTGTGCCAGTATGAGTAACTGCTATCATAAAATACTCCAACAAATAGTACTGGGGAGGAATACCAGCAGGAGAAATGGGTAAGAACATCTTGAAGAAAACCAGTTGTTTGAGAACAGCTGTAAGTTTTCAGTATTTCTGCTTTCCCTTGCTCCTATGCAACGACTTGTTACCATCTCTCTGGTGATGACAACCAGCCCCCCAGCACAACCAATAGAAGAAATAGGACAGATGCTCTCTAAACTATTTCAGTGCAGTGTCCCAGGGCAGCTGAAACCACCACTGCTACTTTTGGCAGTTTCAGATAAGCACACAGGAAAGAGACTTCTCATTAATACAAGGGTGCATGAGCTGTGAGCATGTGCTGACAAGTAGCGAGGGGAAGCAGTGGCATCAGCTGCCACGGCTATAAATTGTCACTGCCTGTGTGTCTGCTTTTAGGACTTTTGTCAGGAGGCTCAGCTTATCTTAGCCTTTAAAGGTTTTCATTTTATTAGCTCCTTCAGCATTTGAGAAGTATTAAAATCAGAAGAAAAAAGTAGCTTTTCTCAAACCCGTGTCTAACTGGACCAACACTTTAAGGCTTATTAGAGAAAAAGTGGTATTTAGATGTGAAGTTAGCTGTTTGAGAATGTTAATGTTATTTTAAAATAAAGTCTAATTCGAAAATAAAAGAATTGCTAACATGAGAAAACGGGGATAGAGAAGTATTTTCAATACTTTGTTTCCACTTACAAGAGAATAGATACCTGCATTATGTGATGCTGCAATATGAGTTATATTTTACAGACAAATATAAAAGAATTGTTCCTTTTAGGGTTTTATAATCACACTTAGATGAAATGCAGATCAAAATTAAAAAATAGACATTAGTAGAATAAAATGAGCTAATACTGATGTGATGTTAATAACACATACATTTTATTTCTGCAGCTTCTAGGTGTTCATGAGTGATCTGTCTGTGGTTTTATCAGGTTACCATTTGCTTACTCAAATTCTTAAATAATATTTTAGGATAGTTTATTTAAAGCTGACAGGAGCAGAACTGCTATAGCATACAGAATTAAGTAGAACTTCTCCTGTTAAAAAATATTTTTCTCACTTAGTTTCCCTGTAGTTGCATAGTGTCTTTTGTAATTAGAAACTCAAGTCTGACAATCTAAGTGGTATGAAGTATAAGGTCTCTTTCATTTTCTTTCCCATGAAAAAGTAAATGTTAATTTAATGTTTCCGTGCTGCTGTTCAGATATGACCCTTGAGGGTAGGTGGAGGTCAACACATGGGGAATGAAGGAATTTGCAAAGATGACAAATGTAGCTATGTTTTTTTAACTTCTAGCACAACCTCAGTACCAGAGGTTGCAGTAAACAACATTTATTCTGACATCTGGCATAGCTTTTACCAGTAATTATCAGGCACTCTTTAATTTTTCTTTTCCATCACAACCTCATGGTGCAATTACCAAATTGTATTGTGTGATGAAGGCACACTAGTAAGGGAGAAGACTGAAGAAAAGACGGGGGGCCCAGGAATGAAGTATGGGAAGGAAACTGACACACAGCGGAAGGGCACGACAGCAGGAATCCAGGGCTTGCATCCTGGATACTCAACTGGTATTGAGCGGATTCCAGCAGGATGTGTTTAAGTCATTTGGTCTCTTTGTTGGCCAAATTTTAATGTGCCCAAAGGCATCCCAGATATGCTGTATGAAGGTGTGATGGGAAAGCTTGTTCTTTCCCAGCTAATTCTACTTTCCCGTTTATTGATCTCTCAGGTAAACAGTGCTTAAAAAGAGGTGACTATCTCACACCATCAGAACTAACCCGTTAGTTTACTTTTTGGCAGCTTCAACTGTGAACATTTATTCCTGTTATAAAATCTTTATCTTGTGTCCTTGTCTGACTTCAGCAGAAGTTCTGAAGAACCCTATATCACTGCTTTTGACTGAAACAGCACAGTTTTCATATTACAGTCTCTTGCTTCAACTTACTTTTTGTGTTTATAAATAATTTATATACAACTGGAGTAGAGACTTTTTACAATACAAATAAGAAAGAAAAATTCTCCTTTAGGAAAAGGAGTACAGAGATAATAGACCTTGCAAAGATGAGTGACTTAAGATAGGGGAGATATTCGGGGTTGGGGAGAACCAAACAGTTCGTCAACTTTTCATCTATCACATTTGACAATATGGAGTTGTCTAGTAAGACATTTATGCTCCAAATACTATAAAAAGCAGTTTCACCTCCAAGAGCTGTAAACTATGCACTTGTTATAGTCAAACATGCACAGAAATTGTCCCATTTTATCTCACAGTTTGATTTTTCTTTGCTTGTGTAACTTGGCTAACAAAACCATTTCTGTAATTGGAGCTTAGCTAGAGGTCCTGCAATTTTCAGATGTTCTGGTTGTAGTCAGTCTGAGATGTAAGCTATTTGTGTTTAATCCCTTCTCATACACAAACTGTTAATTGAGTCTTTGAGTTGTTAACATCCAGGCATACATATGTGCAGTATGGAATTTGAACATTCACAACGGTGCATATTTCCTGGAAAAAATAATGAGATCAGTCAAAATGATGCAGCTAGGAAATTATAATGCTGAGTTTTCCTGCTGTCCTGTGACAATTCTTTTTCAGTCCAACAACACTCCTTGATTTCCTGACGTCCTGAGAAACAATCCTACTTAAGCTGCTGTACAGGGAGCACTAAGAATTTTTACTGTGGACCCTGGCTTTTTAAGCTTGTCCCACTATGGTCTACTACAGACTTTATTTCTCAGGTAGCTTCCCATTGGAAGATTTTGCAAGTACCGTCATCTGCGTTTCTCCCACATCACGTGAGCTTTCTTCATGATGTGACCTGACAGCGCTTGAAATTGATACACTCACTTGACGTCTCAGTATTTTCATCACAGTTCTCTTGTATCCTTTGCATGCAAAGAAATAAATGAAAGGATCTAGGCAGCAGTTAAAATTCATCAGAAACACAGTATAATGGAGTGACTTCTGGAAAATTTTCTTTTCAGTGCACGAGGGTTCATTCTGAAGCTTCTTAATCATGTGTTGTATGATTGCAACATGATAAGGGGTAAAGCAGATGATGAACACTATAATTACAAATATGATTGTATTGATGGCTTTTTTGTTTATCCCTGATTTTTCAGTCAGTGGATTTTCCTTGGCCGTTTGAAAAAGTTTGCAGCTAATTTGAGAGTAACAAAATAGGATAATTCCAAGGGGAATAAGGTACCCTACTAAACAGGCAGCAAGAAGTATAAACGGTAGATGTGCTATTTTTTCAAAGTTTGGATATTCCATACATGTAGTCCTTTCTTCTTCTTCCTGCGACATGGGTTGTATAAGTAATGGGAAAGTTTGACTAAATACAAGAAACCAGATAAAGACACAAAAGCCCTTGGCATATTTAATCCTCCTGATCTTGTATCGGAAGGGGTGAACGACAGCGAAAAACCTGTCAATGCTCAAGCACGTCATGAAGTTCACACCCGCATAGGTGTTGATGTAGAACAAGAGAGCGGTTACTCGACATAACGCTTCTCCAAAGGGCCAGTGAAATCCCAGGGCGTAGTAGACTATCCGCGTAGGCAAGGCGATACAGAACAGGAGATCAGAGAGGACGAGATTCGTTGAGTAGAGGGTAGTGGAGTTGATCTTCTTTCTGTTTTTAAAAATGACAGTGAGGGCGATGGTGTTTCCAAGCACCCCAAGAATCAAGATGAAGCTGTAGAAGACAGACAGTAGTATCCGCGCTGTTTCCTTGTGCTCATATAAGTTGCAGGTGGAACTGTTTGTCTGAGAAGCTGTGAAAGTGTCCATTTCTGTAACCACTGTTGTTGCAGGAAGCTCAGTAGACCTAACATGAAAAAAAAACAGAGAAGGGAACATTTTGTAATAAATGTAGACAGACAACTTATGCATCACAACAGTTGACCTCTGTTGCAAAAAGCAAGATTGTAAAATGCTGAAATGAAACTTCATTGTGGTGAAGTACTTTCCAAGCCTCTTTCCGAAAACAAACAAAAAGATGACTCTGGCTTTTCTGGTTTTGATCCCAATTCCTTCTCTCCTGAAAATAGTCAGACAGATGGCAAAATAATAAACCAGGGGTGTAATGTATTTGGAAAGTGAAGCTTATAGATGGTCAGGAGAAAACTGCTTAAAGCAATCTGAGGGGAAAAAGGAATCTGAAGAAACCATGTGATAAAGTATCATCTGAGGTCTCCAAGGGTCAGGCAAGCAGACAGAATCTTTTAAATGTGTTTCATTTAAGTTTTAGGAAGGTTTTTTTTCTAACAGTTCACGTTGTGATGTTTTAACTTGTTTTAAACTATTTTTTTCAGTGTTCTTACCATCCTGAAATTATAATAATTCAGTTTTTTTAATACTAGTTTTAAGAATTGGCTTTTGGAATCTAATTCAAATATTGTTACATATGTAAATTCTTAAGACTACTACTTTAGTCTCTGCAAAAGTGATTGGTGCTGCCAAAGAGAGATGACCCAGGTGAAATATACATGTTGTCAATTTAGTAGATTTTTGAAATTGTTTAACCTGCACAGGCAGAAGTAGGGAAGAGCTGCAAGTGGCAATGATTAACGCGGGGGGGTGGGGGTGGAGCTGGTGTCATGAAATTCTGCTGGATCATTTTTTATATTTTTAAAAGTGGAAAGGACTCCATCTGGTTGATATTGCTTCCAGTGTGAAATACTTCTTAGATGTGTTGTTACCTGAGAGTTGCATAGTGTCAGCATAAATGTCAGAAGGGATGGGACATCTAATGTTACCTCTTGAGCAGCTGTTCTGCAAAATGGTGCCTCTTAGAAGCACCATCTATGGATTAAAACAGCACAAAACAAGATTGCTGGTGCTTTAATGTAGAATACTATCTGGATGTAAAAGCTGTTGTCACCTGAGTTTGAAAGTCTATCTGGTACCTTTGATTGAAATGTCTAGGTTATTTCTGAGGGTCTGCTCTTTCAACACACAATATTTACAAACAACTGTAGCCTGATGTACCTTTAGAAAGTCTTTCTGGAAAATACCTCTCAGTTTTAAGGGGTTTAAGCTACACATCTTAGAAAGTATTCATTATCCTTTTATTAACTTGTTAAAGCACTGAAAGGTTATCTTCTTCTTTCATGCTTGGAGGAGACTGTCCTACTTATTTCAGGTTATTCACAATTAATGTACCTGCAACACATACTACATTTTAAGCCGGTTCGATCAGACTTCTGGCTAGGTCAGCCGGTATAATAAACCTGCAGATAGTGGATGATGTGTATTAAAAGGCATAAATGAGTTATATTACATATGTTTAAGGAAGAAATTGAACATCCAGATAGTCTGTGAAGTCTGTGTTTGCTGCGTTGCACAGACAGTAGGAAAGGCAATTGGGTGATTTCTTACTGATGTATGATGTTCTGACTCTTAGATACCCATGAAGTGTGTACCATGTGTCAAGAGGTGGGGATACTGCACTAAGGGTTGGAAGTCAAATCTGAAGTGGGAGTTTTGTGGTTTGAATAAGGGAAATAAACTGGTAAATAGCAACTCCAGCTGTAGTGCAGGCTAATTCTGCATCGTTGGCAGTATCTTGGTGTTAGCGTGTCTGATAATTGATAAATACAGCAGATACTACCCTGAGGCTAGTCCTGGTATGTGTTCTTGCCTGTTTCATCTTTTCCCTTGTAGAAACCTGTAGGATGTCTCTTGTTTTACGTAAGTGTAACAGGCTGCTTTGTGCACAAAATGGTGTGGGTTTGTGTAGGCACCTGGATAAAAGTCAGTGATGTATTTTGTTTCGTTTCTCATGTTTAAATGCTTCTGATTATGTGTTCACACTCCCAGCATGACTTCTATCTTCTACTCATCTCTTGCCCGAAATATAGGTAAAATAATTTCTTAAACATATGTAAGGAAGAATAATCTAAGATTTATGATAAACAGTTCTAATGCAGTAACTAGCTACACATGTTAATGGCATAAATTTATTTTAACTGCAAAGTTATAATAGTTTTGGTTCATAAATAATGTGCGTAATTGTCACATCCATTCATTTATCTTTCAAAAAATGTTTGTAAATGTAGAATATCTATTATACAAACACATGTAACTGTGGTTTAGGAAAAAATCCTTAATTTCAGTGATTTTTTTGTTGTTGTTGTTACATCAAGACTAGAATTCCATAAAATGTTGCCTAATCTTGTGCTATGAAGTCAGATCTTTAATGTAATAAATTAATCTAGAACTTGTTGTTACTCAAAATAGGATGTTCACCCTTGCATAAAACCATGGCTATATTGAGAAGCAGTCCTAGCTGAAAGAGAGTTGTGTCTATCCATGGTACTAGCATGGATATACGTGGGGAGAAGTTCCATGGTGGGACAAACTGGCCACAAACAGATGAGAAGAAAGCTGAAGGAGCAGAGCTCATGGACCATCCAGGGCAGAGTGCACATCAGCTAAGCTGTGCTCTGTGACAGAGGATGTCAGCAGGCTCTTCTGCCTGCTGTGGGAATCAGCCCTAGGTGGGAAAAGTGTTCTTTTTGATCCTCTGTTATCCCCAAAATATTTTGATTGTTAATGTAGGAAGCACATTTTAGAAGGGTATTAGTGTGTAGGTGTGTATGGACATTTTTGAGCAGTCACTGTGGTGTCTAGGTGCCATATTACCTGAATATATTTCATTTAAAAAAAAACCCCTGAGATACTAAACAGATGATGATGTTGCTACCATCTGACAAGTTAATGTGCATCACTTGAGCTATTGGTTGCTTCTTTGTACATCAGAGCTCTTACTGTGGTTGGATGAACTCCTTTCACCTCAGCAGGTATTTCACCTTTTCTTATCAATCTTGAACATGAATGCATTTTTAAAAATATCTTCTCCCTAAAAGGTGTCTAGACTATTAAGTAAGACAATTTTATTTCTTTTTAATTCTATCTCTTGTGTCAGTCTGCTGTTTATTTCTTGGCAGCAATCCTTAGCTATCAGTTTATTATCCATACAGAGCATATGACATCCTCCACAGAATGTATCTGAAAAAACAACAGCAGGCCCATTTTGTGTGGTTTTTGTGTGGTTTGCATTCTTGGAGCAGAAATGGAGAATGTTACCTCCTTATTGTTGCAAACCTCAGACTAGCTGGACTTGATTCTAACTGATTTTAATGAGCTATGTGCCTGAACACCTTAAGAGGACATGGGCATTTACTGTCCCGAATCTAGATGCACCATTGAAGCTGCCCTCTAGAATCACTACCAAAATGTTTGCTCTTCTAGGTTGTTGGGTTAAATACCCTTCCCCAGTGGCTTTGTGAGTTTATTAATCATACTATTTTGAAGTATATACTTGAAAAAAGATAACATTCATTTACCTTACCATTTTAATAATTTTAGAAAACACTGCCACTATTTTTTGGTATAAAGGCACATACAAGATTTTAAGATGTAAAGTACTTCAAATTCCTGTCTTTATATCGGTATTGTGAAGAATATTGTTCAGTTTTTTTATGTTTTCTGAGTCTATAGACGTACAATACTCAGTGATACAGACCACTTACTCCTTTAATGTGTCCTCCTGGATGATCCAAGTTATGTTATCGTAGTTATTTCAGTATGGATTCCAGTAACTTTTCATTGAAAGTGTATTTTCTAAAAGGCTGTTTGGTCTTGATTTGGAGAACTGAAGAGAAAGCAAATTAGCCATTTGTACTGTAGTTTTTAGTCAGTAAACCCCCCTGTTTAAAAATGTGGATATTTCTTATTTAAATTTCTCTAAAATTAATTTGTAATTGCTGGTTTTGTTGAGCCTTTCCCCTTTACACAGTCTCATGGTTTTGACAATTCAAAGTGAACTTTTGAAATGTCTCACCACAAGGCAGAATCTGTGACATATGTCCTAGCCCCAGCCTAGTTCCACACAGGAGATGGGGTGCCAGTTGCCTCATGGTGTCGGTGTACCTGGAGGCATACTCACCACCATGTCCCTGCTTTTGCTGCTCAGTTGGTTAGGTATCCAAGACAGGGTTGCATAGCAGTGCACTGGGAGCTTGTGAAATTGGTTCACTGTGATCCTGGAGTACTTCTCAGATTCACTGTGTCCTAGGATATTTCCAGTCTAGGGGCATGACCATTGCTCTCTGCTTCTACTTGGGATGACCTTAAGCCTGGGAGAGTTTTAAATTGATTTTAATATTACGCCCAGACTTGCAACCAGTGCAGGTTGTTCTTTGTTGTTCTCTCACTTGCCATTTTCAAGTCTTAGCATTGTATTTGCTTCCTGACCACCAATGGAAAAAAAGGTTTTCTTTAGACAATTACTTTATTAGATTTGTTAGCTTGGCAGCTTTTAGTCTATTCTATGTGCTTTCTTGATATTTGACATCAATAGTATCCACTTGGGGGAAAAAAAAAAAATCACAGTACCATATCAAGCTGCTTAGAAAATGTACCATGTCTGAAATCTGTGCAGGTGCCTTTCTAAGCCAATTTTGTAATCTCATCAAAGAAGGAAGATAAGTTGATTGAGGAGATTGATTTTTTGTGAAAATGTTTGGCATTATTCTTTTTCCATCTGTACTGCAGTGCGCAAGAGCTCAGCTCAGGGTATAATCTGCACTGCAAAAGGTGTTTCATGAACAGAATGGTGACTTCAGCCTGGAAGTACTACATAACCCAAAAGCCCTGGTTCACAGAGGTGTTCATATATGATGGGCTTTGTATGTAGTATTGTAGCTATGTATATTTAACTATTTACAAGCGCACACATAAGCTCTGAGCCAGCAATTGCAGTATTGCAACCTTAGGTTACATGGGCTTGGATTATGTGCAAGCAGTGATACGAAGCTCTCCCTGGATGCTGAATGAGTGTTCTTCTTGTTCTTGGCTCCTGCTTTTGCTGAAGGAGCACCATCTGTCTTTTCAGCAGAACAGGGAACACGTAGAAGGCTTTAACTGTGTATTGTAATCTAATGTGTGATTCGTCTCTCCTCATAATTTGCATTCTTTGAAGATGAATCCCTAGTCCATCTGTCCAGTAGCTAATTTAAGAAGGATACTAATTAAATTCTTGGAAAGGCACAATACATCATTAGAAAGATCTTTCTTGACTCTGTACATAGTGTGGTTTAGTCACTTTGAGATGGGCAACATTTATTTAACAAACCGTATTAGGGAATAATGTTGTTTATGTGTGCATAGAGAGTATAAATGATTTAAAAGGAATGGTTGGGAAATCCCTGCAATGCCTGACCTGACGATTTGCTGAACTTACAGTGCTCTGTAGGTGTAAGCTGTGTAGGTTTTACAGAGTTTAAAAACAGCAGGAGATGGGAAATATGTAGTGCTGTGATTATGTAGGTTTAATTTTTGCCTTAATCTCTAAAATCAATTATTTTCTGACCAGTCATATTTCCTGTTTGAATTTCTAATTTACCATAGAAGTTATCTTCACTGTAGAATGTTTTCTCAGGTTGAGAAAAAGGCTTGATTCAACCAAGTTATGTATGTTAAAAAGCTTGCATGCTAAGTTGCATAGTTGAATGCTTTGTTAATACAGAAGGAACGTAAACCTGAGGTACATAGATCTAGATGTGTGCATTGGCAGCTTGGGAACTACATGTAGTTTGGTAAAAGCTGGGGCAAGAGACAGGTGTGTCCTAAAGCTTCCTGTTTCTTTCTAATATTTTAACACTCATACACTTCTGGTACATTCTGTTAATGTAACTTTTGTCAAAAGCTGTAGAGTTTTGTGTCTTGCATGACAATGAATAGGCCTAATGACCTGAAGACTGAATCCTCAGGTCGCAACCCACTGCTAATTTAGGTGAGATAGTTTCCAGGCTAGAGCTTTTATGCTTCCTTGGTATAGATCCAAATTTGTTGGAGTACCAAAGCCAAATTCGTAAGCCACACGGCAGAGAATCCAAAGTATGTATTTCATGAATGAAATTGAAATGATGGCTGTGAAGAATTATAATATTCATTAAATGCTTAACAGAATTCACAGATGCACATACTGTGAGATCTTTATGGCCCTGCTTTTACCTATTACTATAGATTTTGCAAAGTTGTGTGACAGTTACACTTGGTGCTCAAAAATAATAGAAGCTGCAGCATGCGAAATGTAAGTTGAGTTGAAATGCTGCATAACTAGTTAAAGAAAAAGTGGAAGTCATTTGAAGTGTACGTCTTGTTCTTATCTGTTGGATCTCTCTTTCCAAATGTGATCCGTCATTTGAAAAGTGTGAGAGCTATCTAACATATATCATCTCTGCTGAAGATGTATGTTAATGTGAAGAGCTGTGCTGATGCTGAGATTATTAACCTCCCTTCAGTTTACTTGCCTAAGTATACTAAGTGTAAAAAGGAGAGAGCCTAAAATATAGCAACTAAACAGAATTAATACCTGAGCCACTACCAGTTACATTCCTGCAAGCAGAAGAAAAAAGAGGTCAAATAATTTGTATTTTAATGCTGGAAAACATGCACACACGCATGATTTTTTTTTTTTCCCTGGGTGATACGGAACCTGTACAGGTGCAGACTTTTTAATTTTACAGATTATAGCTTCAGAACTCTAGCTTAAATTTATTATTCATTACATGTATACATACTCATCAATCTTTCAAACACAAAAGGATAGTCTTGAACTCTTGTAGACTAATTGCCAGGTAAATTTTCAGTCCCCTTGTCTCTTCAGGAAGAGTTGTGAAAATGTTAGACAGACCTGTTGTATTCTGTGCTCAGAGGCATGCATGCCATCCCTATTTTTTTAAGATAAACTATAGGTGAGTTATTTTCTGTTGAACAAACTTGTTTTGCCAGTATGATAGGAAAAATGTATCCTTTTTAATTGAGAAGATGTACAAAAGTCATATCACTAGTAGTATTTCTTTAGCTTTGTGGCATGAAGATCCTTAATAAGGAGAAAGATGTTTAGTGATTGCAATTCAGAAAAAGAATTCCTTCTAAAAACTTTGAGAGACATGCATGTCAGAAGGTAAAAGAGGAATTAGCTTTTAAAACTCCAAATTCATTAAATATTCTGTTGCAATATTTAGACATGAGAAGAGTGATTGAGGAGCTCTTGAACAGATAATACAGGCTGTTTCATAGACAAGGAGCACATGTGATAGAGCAAGCTATGCATTCACCACCACAGCATGGCTATATTTTAAGGCTTTCTCCTACTATTAAAGTGTTCTGCAAGGTTCTGTGAATGACTTCAGAACTACAGTGATTCCCTTATTACTTGCATAGTAGTTATTTCTGCATTAGTATAATTTAAATTACTATTGCTAAAAAAAATTGCCTAAGCAGATGCAGTATCAAATGTTTCCCTGTGATTGTCATAAGGCTGTATTGTAAGAAAGGACTTGAAATAACTTATTGCTGTGAACCAACAGATCTTTTAAATATAAATTAACCGGCAGCAAATGTGAACATAAAATATCACAGGATATCTTCCACAAGCTTCATCTCTCCCATCCAAGGATCATTTTTCCTTCCTCCCACATTAAAATATTCAGTATAACACAAAAAAGAAGTAGTCTTTCTGGAATTGTTTGCTGTTGCACAGTGAAAAAAAAAAAAGCTTTTAGAAGTTAATTCTTTTCTTTTCTGTACTTACATATCTGTGTCTTCCTGGATCCTCTGAGCAGCTTAGGGCATTAGCAGGATGGCTTGACTGCGAAAGTTTACCCTTGCACATTGTTTTCAAGAGTGATTACGTGAGTCGCTTTTGTGGGAGGGGTAGTTTTTTTTCAAGTGCTTCAAAAAACCCTTGTTTATATGCTGGTCTCGATTTGCTGCTGACTTATGGGATGTGAAAGCATCTATTTTTAATCCTTTTACAATTAGTCTGCTCAAAGAGAGTCATAAGAAGCAACCCTCCTGCCTCCCTCCCTGAAGTTACGCGTTACTGACTTTCATAGGAGGGACTTTACCCAGAGGTTTACTTGAGTAATTCTTGACCAATTAACATCCCTGAGTAAATAACGTTGTTTGTATGTCATTTGCATTTAAAAAAAAGTTAAATTTAGTTTGTAGCAAAGAGCTGTCTGATCAGCACATGCTTTAAAACTGCTTCTTACTGATTAAATGTGACACAGCACAAGAAAGCCTCAGAACTGTGGCACTGAGATGCTGTGTAAAAACAGACTTCTCAACAGCCTGTGTACATTCCCAGCACTGTTTTAGTATCATAATGATGAGGCTTTACAGAAATGCCCTCTGAAAATGTGTGAGGGAGTTGAAGAACTCTAGTGATTTGAGAGATGAATGAGTCTGTGTGCATTTGTAAGCTGTTTATTGCATTTTGAGCAAGGATAATAATAAAAATAATAATAATAATACACATGTAAGTACATTAAAAATAAAAAGCTTTTAAAACACAAATCTGATTCCCCTAAAATGATACTGATAAGAATGGGTGGCTGGGGAACAGGAAAGGAATGGCATGTCAGATTGTAAGGGAACCCGTCGTTACCTGTAATAACCTTCTATCTTGGTAAAAAACATTGATCTAAGAGTTGAATTGTATGTTCATTAAGAGGGTTTTGGAGATCACAGATAGATGGAAAATTCTGTCATTTGCTGTTAGAAGCTGTGGTTGAGAGTTACCTGGGATTTTCCCCAAAACCCCGTACTTATTGTTCATGACTACAAAGAACTATTTATCTTTAAAGTGGCCTCGTTCTGTGACCTTATTTTAAAGAACCAGCAAGTAGGCATGATGATACTACTTTTGGTGGGTTCAACCCATGCAGAGGGTGGAATGTCTCTTTGGAAAGGTGAGGGCTGTGCTCACAGCACAAATATTTGCTGACATTGCAGCACTGTAGAGATAGATAGGTGCATAGAGATAGAATCTAACACGTCCATCTCATCAGAAAGCCTAAAATAAATTTAGATCTAATGACAAAGTTAAACTTCACTAAATGTACCTTATCTTATGGGAAATGTCACTAGAGCAGAATGAAGTAGAGCCTTGTGAGCTACTTTTGTGCCCACTTAGAGCATTTAGTTGAGAACTTGCTGGTCTTATTCTGGGTTCTTTGCTGTCTTGTGTTTGAATTTTTAAAAAATTATTTAGATTTATCACAGTACTCTGTGAATCTCTTTAAATTAAGTAATGAGAATTAAAGACTGTTTAAAGGGAAATTGCACAGAGAACTTGCTTCATACGTACACAAAGTAATACTGCAATGTGGTTGCCTCTCCAGTAGCAAAGGTATATAGTAGAAATGGAAAATTTTGAAATACACAGGCATGCAGTAGTCTTTGCTCATGGGCTGACATTAGTACCACAGCTTCATTTTAAAGGAAATGTTTATTTCAAAATAGTCTTACCATTATAAAATAATGCCAATATGTGTTTCCTGCTGAGATCTGATAAAATACTGCCTTCTTTTGATTAAGATATACTAGATTGTAGGTACTAGATTGTACCTTTTGAGTCATACTGATCTATTAGCTACCAATCCAGCCTAGCATCATGTGACACTAATTGCTTGAGCTAAACGATACAGGTTGCATTCTTTCACTCACTATATATCCTTCTAGCTATTTGTTTTCTGTTCTTATACAGCTGCTGTTTCTCCAGTATCTGTTTGACTGTCCCAGGATTTGAACACTTAAACCAAGAAATGGCGTGTATCAGAAAGTGTGATAAACATTTGGCTTTACCATTTGTGTGCAAAAACTTATTGTTTTGCTTTTGGCATGCGAGGAGAGTAACATGTAAATCATATACTAATTTGTTACTTTCAGAGATGGTGGCATCAAAGCAGTGCAGTTAATATTTTGACCAGTGTGTTATGATGCCTGCAATGATTTATCTTCTGTCTGCTTACTTAGTCCCTACTCTATTTGAGCAGTTTACAAATGGTACTGCTTTTTGCTTTACAATTTCTTATCTAGAGAGCTACTACCCAAGGTAAGAAGTTACTTCTGATTTGCACGTGGTGTTTGTGGATCAACCAGAAAATTAATCCAGCCTTCCTGTTTCTTGACTGCAAACCTACCTTTCCTTCAAAAATGAACTCCTTTTGTTTTCTGGGAAAGTGGTCAGGTGTCTGGAACTAATCTGTAGTAGAATCCTGCCTTGTTTTTGTGGACAAAATGATTTCTCAAGTGATTCGATTAAGAGGAACAGTAAATGATGACTCACCAGTGAGTCACAGTAACTCTTCAGAGGCCAACTAAAATGTGTTAGGTTAATGTAGATGAAGAAGAAGAAATTAAACACTCAAGTTTAGATGAGCTTGGGACACTAAAACTTTCAATACAGCTGTTGAATGGTACCTCCTCGGAAAAATACTCCACTATCTGAATCCTTTCAAGGTTTCTTCGTGCCTTCGTATGTCTTCTGCCTAGGTCCAGTTTCTGTGCCAGATTTAGCCGATTCACTGTGAGCCCTTTAGAAAGGTGCAAGCTCCTCTCTCTTGCTGAACTCAAACTCTGGCTTGGTTCAAATGATCAGTCACGAAGACAGAGCTACCTGGTGAGCTGTCACCATCAATCACTTGCTGCAGATGTCTGATGCAGAGCAGCGACAGTCAGTGGGTAAGCATGGGTAACTAACTCTATAAAGCCTAGCTGACATTAATAACTTACCAGCTAAGGATAAGTAGTGATGCTGTACTCACTTGTTGCACAAGAGTTGGCCAGCCATTCCTATACTGCTGCATCGGTTTCATCTGTATCTCCATACTTTGGCCTTTACATGAATGGCAGCATGCTAATAACATACTAAATAAAAGACAGGGGCCTCAATTTAAAAATTAAAATTAAAGATTATCTTCATAGTGCTGTAAGAGGAATAATTATTTGATGGTCTGCAGTAGTTGCTTTCCTGAGGGCAGTATATTGTGATTGCCTAACTGAAAACATTTTATGTTGTGTATTGCAGCGGGATGGTAGAAGAGGAATAGTCGGGTACTATAAGTTGGTTTTGCACAACAAAGGTTGAGGAGAGATAGGATTTACTGATGTTTTTACAAAAGCTAAAGAATAATGATTGCATATGTTAACATCTTATTAATGATGAACAAGTTAAAACT
This sequence comes from Brachypteracias leptosomus, assembly GCA_013401335.1. Lineage (NCBI taxonomy): Eukaryota > Metazoa > Chordata > Aves > Coraciiformes > Brachypteraciidae > Brachypteracias > Brachypteracias leptosomus. The sequence continues at coordinate 135,945 of VYZX01018791.1, forward strand.
GAAATTGGAAGAAAGATTCTAGCCAGCAGAAGATGAAAGGTCCGGATTTGCTCACAAATGGGAAGGGAACTTGAAATTAGTTTGCAATGCAGTTTACAGAAAAAATTGTTGGATAATCTTGGCATTAAAATTAAAGCTATTTTTAGGAGAAGTAGGTGTCTGACTGTCTTTATGAGGGGATTGTAAAGTGTTCGGATCGTTGGTTGGTTGGTCTCATATTTTAAAGAACTCAAAGTTGCAGTGATTCTGCTGAGATATCCACGGACAGGAAGAAACTTTGTTTTCCTCTCAAGATGCACAACTGCAAGTCTTGGGGGTTTTTTCCACTTCCTGCATTTCTGTGAAATATTGGCAGTTGGATACATGAGTATTGGGTAATGTACCCTAATGCTTTTGCTAGTATTGAGAGGCCTGAGACACTGGGGTGTCCTACCCATGGACTGGGTGCAATAGATGGTTCCTTTGATTCCCGGGCTCCATCAGGCAGAGGATCCCAGCTATCAAGGGTGATCATATTCTGGGGAGTTACCTAATTTGAAGGAATGTTATTGAGAATGTTTAATATTTTCAGGCTGGCACCTTAAGTGTAATATGGCAGTGTCTGGACAGCCTGTAGGAACGCAGAGCGCTAAAGTGTCTTAGTACATTGAATGACAAGCACACTGTTTACATGCTCTGTATTATCTGCAGCTGCTTTTAAGACTGATATTTTTAGTCCCCCAAAAATACGTGGTTGTGAACTAGTCAGGTTGGTGTTTTTATGGAGAACTTAAATGAAGAAAAATAAAACAGCACAGTTAGTAAGTGTGGTGAGTCATTCTGAATAAAATAACAGGTTATTTCTGCAAGTTTAATCCCGCAGAAATTCCATTGACAGCAGCACGTATTTTTGCAGAAGTAGCACTTAGCTTTCTACCTGTTTGTTCATAGATTTTAGAACCGTTTTTTCGTTATTTTGTGTGTATATTTACTAGAGTTAAAATGTTTTACTTTAATATGTGTTTAATATTCACCCTTTAAAACTTCAAGTTGTGTGTTTCTTTTATGAGAAGTACTTGCCCCGATTCTTTCTTCTCTCCCAGTAGTTTCTATACCTCCAGTTTATTTTTTTCAGTATTGCTGTTTCTTAGAGTTGGGTTTTTTTCAGTTCAAAACCAATCTCATCACTTCATATGATGTAGAATGTTCCCATCTAGCCTGCTGTGTTTCTTTTTCAGTGTAAATTTTGAAATTTAACATGCTTTTCAAAATTAGGACATCATTGTTGTAGAGCCTGCTATTACAGTGCACCTTTGAGATGGACATGGTGTCCATAGAGAGTGTTCAGACTCTAGAATTTAATCATGCAGATTTCAGCGTTTAATGTTTTGATTGAAAATTTTATTTTCTAACCCACATGACTGGAATTAACTTTCCAAACATGAAGTAGGAATAAACTCAGTTTAGAGTTAGTGTGTATTTGTGTCTGTGGCCCTTCTTTGCAAACAGATGTCTCAGGTTTTTAGTAGAAGTTAATGATGGCATATGAAAGGATGTTCCTGATATTCTTAAAAGAGCCAGGAAAAAGGTCCCTGGAAAAGGAGAGAAAGTAGAGAAAAGGAGAATAAAAGAGATAAGGGTAAAAGCAAAAATAAGAGGAAAACAGAGAAGTGAAGGAAAAGAGAGAATTGAAGTAGTCCTTCAATAAGAGTGTCTTTTCCACTTGTAGATGTTGAATCTGACTATAGAATCATAGAATCATTTAGGTTGGAAAGGACCTCAAGATCATCAAGTCCAACCTTTGTCCAACATCTCCCCAATCCCTAGACCATGCCTTGAAGCACCACATCTACTTGTTTTTTGAACACCTTCAGGGATGGTGACTCCACCACTTCCTTGAGCAGCTTGTTCCAGTGCCTGACCACTCTTTTAGTAAAGAACTTCCTAATGTCTAATTTAAACCTCCCCTGGTGTAACTTGAGGCCATNGTGACCAAAGTGCAGGACCCAGCACTTGGCTTTGTTAAACCTCATGCAATTGGTCTCAGCCTATCGATCCAGCCTGTCCAAACTATGTGTTACCAAACAATTAATTAACATAATTCAAAGAGCTAAGAACCACTCATTTTCTTTACAGTACATGGATAGATGGTCCTACCTGTTTAGCGAAATACAGGAACATAAATCCCTCCATTGATTGTGAGCTTCAGGAACAAGGCTTTGATTATTCACAGAATAATAGAGTAGCTTAGATTTGACAGGACCTCTGACAGTCATCTAGTTCAACTCTGGCTTCAAAGCATGTCCAGGAAGAACAGGTTACTTAGGGCTGTGTGCCCAGGCTGTATCTCTGAGGATGGAGAATCTAGCTCTGGGCAGCCTGGTATGGTACAGGATCATCATTACCCCCAGCTGGACTTGCTTCAGTATATTAATACCTTTCTTGAAACGAGGAGCCCAAAAGTAGACACAATGATTCAGGTTCAGGCTCAGAAGTGCTGAGCAATCACTTTTCTTGGCCTGGTAATTACACGCTCGATAATACAGCCCTATAAGTGATTGACCTTTGCTGCAAGAGCAAACTACTGATGAACATTCAAAGGATTCTCCAGCTCCTCGTCTGCAAATCTGTTTTCAGGCCAGTCTGTACCATTGCTCAGGGTTATTTCAGACCAGGTGGAAGACTCCACAGTTGCTTTTGTTGAATTCCGTAAGATTCCTGTCAGCCTCCAGCCTATCAAGGAATACTTGAACTTGGCCCTTCTCTCCAAAATATGGACTGCTCTCTACAATTTGATGTCATTCACCAGCTTGCTGAGAGTTCACTCTGTCCCATCATCCAGGTTGTTAATAAAGAGAGTAAATAGTGTTGACCCCAGTGAGGATCTCTGAGGGAAGCTGCCAGTAAGCAGCTGCCACTTGGACTTTGTACTGCTGATCAGAACCTTTTGAGTCCAGCAGTGCAGCCTGTGTCCCTTATATCTGCTTATCCAGTTCATATCTCTTCAGTTTTTCTTCAAGGACACAAGAAGAGACTGAGTCAAAGGCCATCCTATAGCCAGAGCATACAATATTCACTGCCTTCCCCTTCCTTGTCCACAGTGCCAGAGTTGCCTGTGATAAATTCATATGGGATATTAGCAATTGCCTTGTCCATCATGTGCTGGAAATGGCTTCAAGGAGACTTGCTCTATAACTTTCCCAGGGACAGAGGTGAGGCTTGTGGCTCCCTCAATCTTCTTACCCTCCTTGAAGATAGCTGTAACATTTGCATTTTTCCAGTCATCAGGAACCGTCCCAGATCACCACAATATTTCAGTGATAGTAAGATCAACCATCTCTCTTAGCACCCTGAGATACATCCCAGCTAGTCCTGTTGAGCCCTTTATGGCCAGATGGGCTCGAGAACTTCCTAACCATCTGCCTTTACAGTAGGTGTTGCTCCAGTTGCGCAGGAAGCGTGGGGACCTGGTAGGCCCGAGGGCAAAGCTAAGCAGTGAAAACTGAGGCAAAAAAGACATCAAGTACCTTGGCTTTTTTATGTCCTTTGTCGCTAGGTCCCTTTTTCCACCAGGCAGTGGGTCCATATTTTCCTTAGCCATCCTTTTGTTGTCTGTTACTATGTCAATCATGTTCTAGTATTGTTATGTAGATAATTTCTCTGACAGACCTGCTGTAGATAAGCAGCATCTCCATAAAGATAATCTAAAACAAGGAATGAGTAATGTATAGAAAATTCTGAAGGCACCAGGAAAGATTAACTGAATATTTCAAAGTACAGAATTATATAATGAAAGCTGAGGGCAAAAGTTTAAAATTAATTAGAATAAATTTTCACACAGTGGAGTCACCTGTACAAATGACTTTCACAAAATATTTTGAAGGACAGTAGTTTTGTCATTTTAAAAAAAGATACCTGAATGGATATTTTTGTAAAACCTATTTATACTAGATGTAACTCTGTCTAAAAAAACCAAAAACTGATGTCTTTGGAGGCCTACATCTGTGGTGCCTCCAAACTTATTATTGTAGGAGAAAAGGTCCATCACTAGGTTTCCTCTACCTCCTCTAGATTGTCAGCAGTGTCAGACACTGGAGTTTGAATTCTACAGACCACTAGCCTGGACTCGGGTGGTGCCTTCTATGGTCTCTGTTGACATTAATGGCAAATATTAACATTTAAGGATCCTTTCAACTTTCTCTGATCTCTTTTTCAAACACACTTGCAGTCAGGGGAAATTCCTTTTCGTACTTTCCCTTCTTATGATTGCACTCTTGCCTGTGAAATCCTTGTGTATGAGTCACTGTTTATCACAGGAGAATGAAAACCTGAAAAGCATGCCACAATTTTGGTACTCCTTCGGGTCATTTGAGAAGAGTAGAAAGAAATAATTTAAAATTACTTTTCTAAGAAGGAAAATATTTTTTTTCTTTGTTTTTCTTCTCTCTTATTTGCTGACGTAAATCAGGTTTTATATTGTCTACAATGGAAGCACTTTTGGTGAAGAATTATTTTTGTATGTGGCACTCTTATAGTTGTGGCTATCAGCTCCTACAACTTAAATTATTTGAATTTATTTTATGAATGTGTCGTGTGTTTATATAGGTGGGGATTTTTTATGTAAGAAGGATTACATGCAAAATTGAACATTTTTCAGTCATTCCGAGCAAGCATTCTTTATATATGCAAGTGCATCTGACTGTATGTTAAACGTGGTACTAAAGATGTTTCTATAATTAAACTGTATTTATGTCCTCGAAGAGGAAGCTTTTCAGCAAGCTGAACTTCAGATGTAATAAACAAAACGATAACAAAATTCTCTCAAGCCACAGGCCATAAATGAGTAAAAACAATATTTGAAGGTTTCTTTTTTGATAGCTGTGGATGTTGCATTTGGCAGTTATTCAGGAAATGTAAGTTTTAATATTCAGACCATCATTTCAAGTAGTGTTTACTCCTATCAGTAGTTGCCCTGGAAGGGAGATGTATTTTTGAGTGAACACTTCAAGTTATTTAGATCACTTCAAGTTATTTAGATCCTGATTCGTGCTGTTGGCAGAATTCCTGCTGAGTATAATAAGATTCCTTGATGTAAAGACCTGTGGAAACTGCAACTCTTGAAAGTTTTGATAAGCTGGTGAGCAGTAAAAAATTGCCCCATGCAGCATCCCGTGCTTGTTGGACACAAGACAGCACAGAACCACGGGCAAGAGCTCAGCTGGGGCAGACGCGCACTTTCTTGATGTCCTCCTGCTGCCTGCAGCTTGCTGCCTGAAGGTCACCACCACAGATCAACCATGGAGCAGGTCACGTATACCTGAAGTGACTTTTTTTCTTCCCCTTCTCCATCCTAGGAAGTATTTTTCTTCTATAATCTCACATAACCATGCCTTTGGCATTGGTTCTGTTGTGGCCTCTCCTGTTGTCTTCAGTACATGGTTCAGTTTTCTGGGTGTTTTATCATGAGGAACACAGGCTTTGTATCTGGGTTTGTGGATGAAATGGACTAGTTTATGTTCACAAGTTCAATCTGGGTATCTGATTGTTGTAAAAGGTGCTTGAGTCTTAAATTCTATGAAACTGCTTTCAATGAGTGTTTAGAAACTTTATAAACATCTCATGCTGTGACTTAAGTGAGGAATCTAGAGAAAGTTATTCGTAGGGCCATGGAAGTCACTGGCAAAGGGAAGTTAATCAAACTGTCAATATTCCCATCTTAGATACTGCAATCTATTGGCAGTCCTCCAACACCTGAAACCTGCATAGGACCTTAACTTCATAAGTTAAGTGGTTTTCCTAAGCTTTTGGAAAAGGTATAATCCTTACCATTTGTCCATTTCAATCAAAGCGGTTTTGTTCTGATGCAGGAGACTGCTGCTGCTCTTTTTGTGTGCTGTATTTTATAGGAACAGTCTGCTATTAGACTAAATTTGTTGCCTTCTCTGCTGCCTCCAGTCCTAAACGTTTGGAAATAAGATACTTGTTGCTACCTGCTCTTCTTATTTGCTAAAGAATCTATTATCCTGAATGCTGCAAGTTATCTAATAACTGATTCCCAAGGAATACCTTTGTTTTTGCACGGTGGTATTAGATTTTGTTTGTTATGTACTTAGGATTAATTACTTCTGAGGGTGGTGAGACACTAGAACAGGTTGCCCAGGGTGGTTGTAGATGCTCCATCCCTGGAGATGTTCAAGGCCAGGTTGGATGGTGTCTTGAGCAACCTGGTCTAGTGGGAGGTGTCCCTGCCATGGCGGGGGGGTTGGAACTAGATCATCTTTGAGGTCCCTTCCGATCCAAACCATTCTATGATATGATTGTTTTACACTACTGTTGATAGTATCATTCTTATTAACCATCTCTATCTTTCTTTTTCCAGCTTGGGTCCTGTGTTTGCACTGTTTGTACCATTTTATTCCTCCATTCCAAGAGTGCAGGTGGCACAAGTATTAGGCCACTTTTCTATCACAAACAAGACACTGGTCTACATACTGGGTTTACAGGTATGGTATGTACTTGCTAGTTCATCTTTTAATGAATTACTAATGTAGTAGTTAGTATTTCTGCATGTTCATCTATGAATCTAGATGCTTCCACATGTGCGATTCCACATTTGTTTAGCTGGTGACTCTCCCATCAACTAAAATATTGAATAATATGGTGCTAGTATGCATTTCTACATGCTGAAGCTGTGGGCAAGGGATCTGTTCTTTTGTTATCTTCTGTCTTGATTGTCTTGCACAGGAAAATATAATAGACAATTCTACAGTCTTTTTTTTTTTTAGTCAACACAATTAACTAGATGAAAATAGATGAAAACAGAGCCTGATGCTAAGACATGCATATCTTTCACCTTTCTAATTTGCTTCTATTCTTGATTTTGTTTATTTTCCCTGTGTCTGTTAGAGCTCAAACAAAGCTGTAGAATACAGTATTTTTCTATGGTAAGTCTTGGTAAATAATCAAGATTTTTGAATTCCACTTTTACATAAATCAATATTATTTGTATATCAAGCACTACTATGTGACAGGTAGTGTAAAATACTGCGATGTAGAGCACAGCAATATCATGTAGTATTATGTTAAATGTGAGTGGAAAAATACAGGTACTTGGTACAGAAATGTAGTAGTTGTTCAAAAAACCAACAACAACAAAAAAAACCCCAGCAGCTTAGAAATGAGTAGACACTGGTGTGTCAACCTAAATTATGAAACAGGAGATGTGCTAACTTATGAGAAATTCTACTCATTTTTATATATGCCAGGGACTCAAATATAGCTCTGGCACTAGCAACGGAAAGCACCATAGTTATGTGAAGTGTAGTAGAGAGTGTTTTAGAATGAATGGTCAGTTTCAGAATATCAAGTCTTCTCCACATGAACATTTCATTCATCCCTTTTGCTGTTCAGCCCTTGAATTCCTTCAGTATCTGCTCCAGCATCTTATTTTCTTGATTTTTCAGAAATCTTGTTTCCTCTCTTTCGAACCCATCAATACCATTATTATTCTGGTCTTTGGGAAAGCCATGATACTGTCTGAGCTCTTTTCCATCATGTCCTTTGCCTTTTTGCTTTCATACACACACCACCTCCAATAGAGATCTCTGCTGTTACTGATAGCTGTATCTTGGCTGGATCTTGCCCTGCTGTGTACAGATCGGTTGCTGCCGTCACACAGAGGCTGAGGGGAAACTCATTTGCCTTCTTCTCATTTGTAAACTCTGCCCTTGCCTCAAGTCACTCTTTCCATAGTCAGAAGTCTAGAGGGAAGGTGTTCTCATGATTCAATTGGCATCGTGCAGAACGGTTTTAGTAACCAGTATCAGTCTTAATTTTCCGCCCATTTTTCCTGTTGGTAATAACCTTCTCCAGGTGATGAATCGCTTTACTAGAAACGATGGGCTGCCCTGATGGCTTATCACGATTTTTTTCTTAAATTCCCTCTGAACTATTTCTGTGATTTTATGTCGACAAATGTGCCACAGGGTGAGAACTTTATTTCTTCAATTTTGATGCTCATGCTTAGTCTCTTGGTGACTGCACATCTCAGAGCTTCACTTGCACTGCCTTCCCTGCTTGGAACTCTTCTCCTGTTGCTGCTGAGTCGTTTCCTTTGCTTCAGTCAATCTTTCAGACTTGTTTTTCTGTGCAGCCTATAGCTGACATCCGGTTATACTTGGTATGCTATATGAAAATAAAATGTATTGTTCTATGGAAGGAGAACAATCATTGGATCCATGTGTTTTTTCCACTTCTGCTACTTCTGGAGTACATCTTTTTTTAATGTTAAACTGAATTTTCATAGAGATGAATGTCTGATTTCTCCCATTGTTGTGATAAGTACATAGCCTATGTAATACTGTAATGTAGTAGTTCAGACAACAACAGCTTTGTATAATTAACATTTTAAATCACTGCTCTTGTTTTCTAGCTCTTAACCTCTGGTTCCTACATCTGGATTTTAGCCTTAAGTGGATTGGTAAGTTTTACTGTTTTAAAAATCATATGCTGCTGTATATTTGGACTCAAAAAGAACAGAAATTACTGAGTAATGTTTTTACTTGTGATGGTAAGTAGAAAGTTGTCATGTTTATCTTCCAAAGTTGTAAAGCACTGTCTGGCTGGTGGTAACTGACAGACCACAAAAGAACTGGATATTTGCAGCATGCCACTGCTCTCAGACCTCCTAAAATGAATTTTGCTGCCAGGGATATAGCTTTAGACCCACAAATATAAATGAGACTACTAAGGAAATGGTAGAAATGTTTACCCTATTGTTCATTTCTTTTCAGTTTTTGGCAAGCCTCAAGCTTTTATTCCAAGCAGCAACTTTCAATAACTTTGCTGTGAGGATTTTTCATGTTCTGCTATTCTTCTAGGACATCTATACCATAGCCGTTTCTCACCATGATACCAGCAGTAAAGGTGCAGATCCTCTTTCTTCACACCAGCCAGATAAAGTTGGTGTGATCTGTCTTTTTCCTTTCTGACCCTGTTCTTAGTGCTAACGCACTTAGTGCTGAAACAAATTGTACTAAATCTTCCAGATTGTTAGATACTGATAAGCTTCTTTTAAATTTTTACAAACTTACAAATTAGGAGCTCAGGCTCTGATTTCTTGGCCCAAAATACTGTCTGTGTTTCTAACAGTGAAAGTGCCACCTCTTCCAAAGATCATTATTAAGTTGATGCAATCTTTAGAAGAACTTAATTTAAGTTCTTGCTATTTAGAACCTACTAATTTGAATGTACAGTGAGCTTGGAGTGAAATGCCTGCAGGCACTTCACATATTGCTGCTATAACTCCATAGTTTGGTCTCTTACCATTTGCATTGACTGTTGAAAATATTCTTTGAGCTTGAAGGATAGCTAACAGAAGCAGTAAACAGTGAAGTCGGTTCAGCAATTTGTTCTGGCCATAAATATCGATGAAAACAGGGCAATGAACAAATCAGAATTTCTCTCTCCTGGAGATCAGCCCAAGCCTCTGTGCCTGCCTAAGATTCTGTGACTTCCTCCAAACGCACTGCCCTTCCTGTTACTCTTCTGGCTCTTTTAATAGCCTTTCCTTTTCAACAGGTGCTCATTAGAGAGGAAAGGCAAGGAAAGGAAAGGAAAGGCAAGGCAAGGAAAGGAAAGGCATTTTAACTCCTTCTTTCCTGGTAGCAGGAACTGTATATATAATTGGTTATACAGACTTAGAACAGCTGAAGTATTTTTGTCTCATAACATATTATGCAGTTCTTATTTTAATTCCCTTTTAATGTGCAGTTTTATTTTGCTGTGTAATGTAACTTTCTTAGGATTCTTTTTCATAAATGACCTGTTTTTTTTAATTGCAGGTTCACAGTATGATTTACATAGGTATAGGTCCATAGGAATAAATTGATCTCTCTCTGTGTTACAGGAAGTCTTTAAAAAATCATTTTCGTATTGCTTCAGTCAGCATTATTTAAGTCATCATCAGTGATGGTGTGTTTTCAGTATCAATTTTTTCTGCAGTAAGCAGAGATCTGCACTCTACCATTTTGTAGCCATTTCAGCCATTTTTTACACAGCATATCTGTCACACTTCTGTGAATAAGTGTCTTTTTCTCCTCGGTTAGATATGATAATTTGGCGTCTTTTGAGAAAACTCAAAAAAGGCATAAAGTTTCACAATATATTATATAATCTGAAGAAGAATATGAAGCACTATATAGACATCTTTTAGCACTACAAGTGTAGATAGTTGATAATATACATATATATGCACAATTACAGAAACGCATAGGTTTTCAAATCAATGTTAAGTCATTCCAACAACCCATGCTTTTTTTAATTCTTGCTGCTCTTGACATTTTCAAACATACTGTATCTTTGTTAAATCAAATGTTCATGTATTTGCACAAAAAGACTGAATAAGTGTATAAACACCAACTCATCTAGGTATGATATTTAGTCACTAGCTCATTGCCTGTTAGACACTTCACTGTATTTTTAGCTCTAAAGATCACTTAGATACTCATATGACTGTATATGACGCTGTTCTGCAATTTAGCTTTTGTTGCCCTTCTGCTTATGGGAAGCACAATTTCTGAATTGTCAGTTTCCACTTTCTCTTTACTATATTCCCAGTTTAGGTTTATTTAAATTCATCATCGTAGAATCATAGAATGGTTTGGGTTGAAAGGGACCTCAAAGATCATCTAGTTCCAACCCCCTGCCATGACAGGGACGCCTCCCACTAGATCAGTTTCTCAGTTTATATTTTAACACATAATGAACTCTCTTAGGCTAAAAAGGGCTGGACTTTCCAGGTACAAGATGTACCATTGGAGATTGATTTCTCTGTTCATCCTTGCTAATGCTGTCAGACTTCCCTGCACATTCCAGGCAGGTTGTAAAGCAGCTGGGAGTTGTACTGCTTTGAGTTCTTGTTTTCAGTGGTTTTGATGATGTGTTTGCATCTGTGTATGAGTCTATGTATGCAGGTAGACATTGATGTAGTGTGTCTGCTGACAGGGAATTTTAGACAATTTGTAGTTTGACACTGGATTGTTTTCAGTCACAGAGATTACAGCATGTGTTTTGTTACTGGAATACAAAAGATTTACTCTGTCTGCCTTTGCATTAGATATATCTTCCTAGATCTCTAATTTTGAATCAATGTAGGAATACATTTCTAAAGGCAGCTTCTTTACTCTCCAGATGAAACTGGAGAATTGTTGTTCTTTTGGTATGTCAATATGGGCCTGGTAATTTCAGTTGCTGGTATGTTGTGTAAAACATGCTGTTTAAATACGTTATGCTTATTTACAAAAAAAGGAGAATTTAAGAAGTAGACTGTAAACAAATTCACAAATCTGATGTAACCAGTAATTTGTAATGTTATTCTTCTTATAGCTTATCAGACTAATTTCTTGTGATTTGTTTTGCCAGGAGTGTACCATACTTGGTACATACAGTCCAGATTTGTTTTGATGATAGGGGTTTTTTAAGTCATAAAGTCAGGAAACCTCATATTAGAGATGCAGATGTATCATGAAAGTCATACAATTTATTTCCATTTGACTTTAAGCCAGAAATCCTTTCAATACTTGTTTACAGAAATGTTTTCATATAATGCTTATCACTCAGTTTAGTGAAGGCCAGAAACAGTTTCCCAACTATTTTTTTATCTTTAAAATAGTCAAAACACCTTAGAAAATGGTATCCACTTGAACATTTCATTGGATGTATACATATCAACCCATCTTCTTTCACTTTTCTCCCTCCTTTAAAATCTCTTGAGTTCTCCACTTACATTTTTCATTGCTATACTCTTGCAGAATTGAGATTTGAGGGGCATGTCAAGGCTCACTCAGTCATAGCTACAACATACCTGCTTCAGGAAGCTCAAGTTGGTACCAGCGGATGAGATATGCCCGCTGGGACATGCAGTTCCCTTCGCTCATTAATAGAATGTTGTCATCATAGAGATCACATGCCAGGGTTTCTGCTAACCTTGTAGCTAAGGCTGCATTTCATAGGGGAAAGGTATCTCTCAGGCCATTTCTGTGATTTTTGCTGTTGTAGCCTCTTTCTTCTTATCTAGTGTCATTTCTTTGTTTGCAAGGTGATTGGTACTGCCTAAAGTTCAAAATTTGGAATTATAGAATCATAGGATGATTTGACTTGGAANATAGATTATCCTTCTCTGAAGACTTTCAGAACCCACCTGGACACATTTCTTTGTAACCTGCCCTAGGTGAACCTGCTTTGGCAGGGAGGTTGGACTAGATGATCTCCAGAGGTCCCTTCCAACCCCTACCATTCTGTGATTCTGTCTGTCTCCTAATTTTAGAACAAGTGTGAATATCCATATGTAAGCTAACAGATGTGCTGAAATCCACCCAAAACTAACCTGAGGTATCTACATATGAGCAATGATCAATACTGAGTTACTGTAGGTGACTTAATTTGAGATAGTGTCTCTATGTTCTACTGACTATTGACTGAATCTCCTCTGTGGTGGTTGCTTAGACACCTTGCTTGTGTCTAGATGGCTACATGTAATCACATAACAACTGACTAAGCTGAAAGCCCTCTTGCATCAGTTCATAGAATCATATAACAGTTTGGTTTGGAAAGGAGCTTAAAAGGTCATGTAGTCCAACCCCTCACCTAGTTAAAGCACCTGAGAAGAAAAGTAGTTGATTATCTGGCATACAGGGGATGCTAGTGTGGAAGTGAGGCTGTAATTGTTTGGTGAGGAGGGAGATGCAGGTATTTCCAATTCTGGAGAAAGGAGCAAGTAGTGGGAAAGGAGGGGAAAAGGTAGTAATGTGTCATAAGATACTTTCTATCCATGACTTCTGAGATCCTGCTGAAAAATGCATATTAGTTTTCACTTCTAAATATTTCACTTCTAAGTTTTCAGTTTCTCTCTCAGATCTGAGGAAGAGTTTGTGTGCCCAGAATCTAATCTACTTGATCAGCTGTGCCAGCTGGTTCAGTAAGAGTTAGATTGCTTTTATCAAGGTTTTCTATCCTGACCATGTACACCATCATGGCTGCAATGTTACTGTTGTTTAGAGAGGGAATCCGTAAGAGTAATTTAGCAATGTGTGTGCTTTGGAGACATCTGCCATAGGATGAGTCACATCTTAACAGTGCCTATTCTCTGTTGACTATGAAACCAACTTTAAACAACCAGCTCATAAGTAGGCTTTTAAATTACATATGTCTCATTGGGGCAGATAAATCCAATCATCATCTTTTATGTAAAGAGGCTTGGTTAACAATACAATGACAATCACTTAGAGAACTCTAGCAGAGACAGGTTCTCGAAGGAACTATCCTTAGGTCACAAGTGCAAGTTAAGAATAGATGTACTGTGCTGAAATGTCAGTGCGGTTATGCTTGCACATACATGAAGAATGATTGAGATCTCGTAGTGATTGGACCCAACCATAGAAGATAGCATTGATGGACTCTGAAGAAAAAAATTCAAGATATCCTAGTCAACTGGGAAGAATTAGTTTATTGTTACTGTAATCTTATTTTTCTGTCAAGCTAACTATTTCAAAAGGCTGTTTATACTCTTACTACCTATTTCCACAAAGAAAACACAAACAAAATAGTCTGTTGTGTTACAGTTACATTACAGGTTTAGCTACAAGTTGAAAACATGTGTAGTGGGTTTATTTATTGGGCAGTTTTCACATGATCTCTCTTAGTTTGATAAATGTGTTTCTCTAATCAAGGTAAATAGAGAATCTCAGCACAAACTTTAACCCCTTGTTTTGATTCTAGTTGTATAGAATTCAGGATAAACTAAGGATAAAGCAGATAGAATAGGTTTTAAAATGTCACTTCACCTTAAGAATACTGCCATTTGCTTTCAATTTGTTGGTATCTAAAGATAGCAAAGTCTCAAATACACATGATGAATATATTTAAATTATTCAGAACGAAATAATGGGGTATTTCCTGTCAAGTTCTAACCATTAGGCAAAATAATCTTCAACTTAATTTTCTACACCGATCTGCCTATTGTTTTTTCCATTTGATTTCCTTTTTTAGTGTCAAACAAGTACAGTGATTTTAAATATCTCAGTAGCAAAGCATATGTGTCTTTGTCATGTAAAATATTGGAGACCTTCCATGTTTGGTTCACCTAAAAGAGAACCTACAGCTACTTCCTTCTTTTTAAAAGTGTACAATGTTGGAGAGACGTGAGGGAAGGGGAAGTTGGGCTTTTTGCAGGGGTGAGAAGAGGTTAGGAAACTTCATATGAAGTACCAGTAATAAGCCATGATATTAACAAACTGAAAAAATGTAAGCACACTTTTTCTGCCACATGCCAGACAATTTCCAGCGTACTCCATTTCCTCTGCTTAGCATTGTGCCTCATATAATATGGTTGATGAGGTCGTAGATTATGATGGTGTGACTAACAGAAAACAACCAAGATATGTTTTATGTTGCCAGCCAAAAATTCTCCGTTCTCACAATGTGAACTTAACTGCAGCATCTTTCTGTGGTGACTTTTTAGAGCTTAAAGTACTCCATAGGTGTCTCTGTTTGGGGGAAGTAGCCCTTTAATAGGATGTACAGTGCTGAATTTGGGATATAATGAGATCATCTTATATTCATTGAATAAACAAAGTTGGTTTACTTTCTTAAACACTAGAAATTCACTACATGTCTGTAACAAAAATGGTGTAAGAAGTTACTTTATACTTTGTCAAAGCTTATTTTCTTTTAAATGATATATCAAGTTCTGTATATGAACCTGCTAAAGAGGAAGTTCTTTGGAAATACATGACATTAAGATGAGTGTATGACACTAAACCAGACTGAATCATGAGACTTGTTTTAACTACAAATGTCTCCATTCTGGGTTTATTGGAAATATGCAAATAGATACCTCTTCCTCAGTAGATGAAAATTCTTGAAAATTTGTTAAAACTGAGCACAGCATTTAAAGATTCTTATACTTACATCTAATAGCTTTCTTATATATAATAAATTCTTTATTATATAAGAATTGCAGTCTCACATGATTGCTCTGCACAATTACTGGTCCACAGTAAGTTTCATAGAATCATAGAATGATTTGGGTTGGAAGGAACCTTAAAGATTATCTCGTTCCAACCCCCCTGTCATGGACAGGGACACCTCCCACTAGACCAGGTTGCTCAAGGCCCCATCCAACCTAGTCCTGAACACATCCAGTGATGGAGCATCCCCAACCTCCCTGGGCAACCTGTTCCAGTGTCTCACCACCCTCACAGTGAAAAATTTCTTCCTTACATCTAATCTAAGTCTCCCCTTCTCCAGAGGTTTCCTGACAACTATATGTAGAAGATAGAATTTGCTTTTGCCAGTCCCACACAGTTTTGTCTCATTCTTTCACAGGTGCTTTTTATTTTAGCTTTTGCTGTGAACTTTATATTGTCAGTCTTCTCAACTTCCTGCTCTGTGAGCATAGGAGTCCACACATTTAGGTTATGCAGTGAGTTTCTGACTAAGACAGGACAAAGAGGGGCCAAGACACTAGTCTGCTGTTCAGGAACAACAAGGAGAGAGAAGACAGCACACTGCAACTGGTGCATTGGCTCTAGACCAAGCACGTTACTCCATTGAGCTCAGTAAAGCTAGGAGGGCAAGTAGGAGCCACTTGTATGAGTCTCACACACAGTGCTAAGTGCCATTCTCCATTTTAGCAGTGTCCGTAAACTTTTAGCCTTATAAAGCCTTTGCTTCTGATTAAATGCTCTGGAATGACTTGCTCTCTACAACTACCTGATAAGAAGTTGCAACAAGGTGGGTGTTGGTCTCTTTTCCCAAGTAGGACACGAGGAAATGGCCTCAAGTTGTGCCAAGGGAGGTTTAAAATGGATATTAGGTAAAATTTCTTCACCAAAAGGGTGCCCAGGAACAGGCTGCCCAGGAAAGAGATTTAGTCACCATTCCTGGAGACGTGTAGACATGGCACACAGGGCCGTGGTTTAGGGGTGGACTTGGCAGTGTTATGTTTACAGTTGGACTCTATGGTCTTTAGGGTCTTTTCCAACCTAAAAGGTTCTATAATTCTATGACTAGACATCTCTACTCTGAAGGGTATGAGACTGCTTTTACTAGTGCCTTTTGGTGCGTGCAGGACACTTTCCCTTCTGAGACAAACAAGTCCCAAAGTACTGACACTAAAGACATGCAGCTGCTCTTTGCCGTATTTTTTATCTTGAGTTGATAACGAAATGATTCTGTTTGTGATTAATGTGCTCAGACACGTACCAAGATTTGTCATACATTCAGAGAGATACAGATTTTCCTGTCACTGCTTGCTTTGGTTTTGTTCTTGTGACTTTTTGAACTCGTTCAAGATTTAGGGTGCCCTGAAAACATTAAACCTTAACAAAAGACTGTATGTGATAAGAGTGAGCACAGATCAAGAGATAATTCCCTTGGGACCAGGTGGTTAGCTTCTGAGGGACCTTCTTGCTAGGTTGGTATCTTGAGTACAACATACCAAAAGTAGATGAATTGCAGTGTGATGTGAATTTTCCTCCACTTACTCTTTGGCGATTATAGATTTTAGTTTCCAGTTGATGTGCACAAGTTTTGGTCATGGCTTACAGTCATCTGGAACAGTTTCACTAGAGCTGAGGAAAGAATTTCTGAGGTCATGAAAAAGCTTCTGTTCCAGCACCCTGTCATTCCTGGAGTCCGGTCAGGACCCTTCTTTGAATACTGAAAATTTTGTTAAAGGCGGTCTTTGTTATGATGCCAGAGATTATGGCTTTCCTCTTATCCCATCCCATTTATCTCCTTCCTCATGCTACGAAAAGATTGAAGGGGTTAAGGGTCATTTAAAACTGTTCTTTCTCATTTTAGAGAGTGTTTGGTGTTACATGCAACCCTGACACCAGTCATGAAATGAAAGCAGAATAAAATGAAAATCAATGCTTCCCAAAGCAGAATGTATTTTTGTTAAAAGTCTCATTATTTCACTGGATAATTACTAATAACCTTGTAAATAATATGAACAATATCCCCCTCCCAAAGAACATTGAGTTCTCCTGTAATGTCTCTGTATATGCAACAGTGTATTTGATATATTTGTACAAATATTGGTGAGATAAAGTAAATATCTCCCAAAATAAATAGCCCAGATNAACAATAATAACAACTATGATCTTCCCACTTCATCTTCCTCACTGAGAGGTTTACAACAAGGCTAGACACCCCAAGCTCCTTCTGTAGTAGCAACGATGAAGAAAGCACCCTGCAATGTCAACCTGGATGATGAAATAGCCTTTGAGGTGCTTCTTTTTCCTCCCAGCTCTCCCACAGAGGGAGCTTCGAGCAAATATGAATCTAATGGGGTTATCTTGGAAAGAGGGACTTAATTTTCAGAGGTTCTTAGTATCTTTAGCTAATAACCAAAGGAAAGTGAGAGTTGAAATAATCTTTGAAAAATCATGCACTTTATTATCTATTCTTGTGGCTTGAGCTGTGAGAGGTAGGAACTCACAAATTCTGCCCTCAGGCA
>VYZX01018791.1:165280-183854 GCA_013401335.1 Brachypteracias leptosomus
GATTGGTTTTTAATAATGGGAACCTACTTTTCAATATATACCTGAGATTTTTGTGGGAAAAAGTGACAAGCCCCACTGCCAAATAGTATGACATCGATGTGCGTTTTCAACTGATGTAGCCATGACCATATCTGTGATGTCACAGTGCCAGCAAGAGCCCAGTTTGGATGAAGAACAGCTGACACAAGCAAGGGAAATCAAGAAGTTTGGAAAAGGAAGAGCTTNAAAGTTCAGGATGCAGCAACTAAGAGTTGGAGACAGAGCCTCTTGGGTAAAGAAACTTGTCTGTAGGATAAATTTCCAGAGAAAACTGGAATATCATTAGAAATTGCTTTCCTTGGTGAAAAATTCTTTCCATCATTAAGAGCGATGCTCAGGACACTAATAACGTTACATCTCTATCCCCTTTCAAAAGAAGGAAGTTATTATAGTTTAAAAAAAAAAAAAGGAAGAGCTTTGAAAAGTTGAAGACCTGTCTCTACACTTTCCAGAGAAGATCCAAATCCCAATTTATTGTTGCAGACAAAGTCCAAGAGTCCTGCTCAACATTTCCTTAATGTTGGATTAATGAATAACATCAGTTCTCAAAAATGCCATCTTTCAACTTCTGCTTGATATGAAACACCTTTCTTTCTTCTTGGCATAGTGATCAGTCACTTTCTGGCTGAATTACTTCATCACAGCAGTAATAAAAAGTCAATGTTACTGTGATGCACAGTTTGGTACAGAATAGGTATCTGCCCTCACTGTAGCAGGTTAAATGCAGAGTACTCTGACTCTTTCAGTGTCCTGAGCCAACTGCCAGTTTTGGGGAATACCTACACAACCCTGCACTCCTGACAGCCAGACATGTCTGAGTCAAATATGGTGCCCCTCCCTGTCNAAAAAAAACAACCACAAAAGCAGAAGAGTTTCGTCCTTACAAAAAGAGGCAGGCTAGATATTTAGATATTTGAATGAGGCTATTGGAAATTTCACCATTGCCATTGATCTTTCTTACACAGTGTTCAGGGCAACAGGTATCGTCATCTCATTCATAGCTATGCCTTTTCTTTGCTTATATCATCAGTATGTATATGTTGGAGTCAATAATTTTTAGAAAAATTTATGTCTGAAAAGCAAACAAGTGTTTCTTACTTTCAGTACATTTTTTTAAATTAAGCTTTATATGAAAGAAGACAATATTTATGTCTGTACCAAGTAATGACTCCTATGCAGTGTAGCAAACTTTAAAAATGTTACTTTAAAAGATGAAGTGCAAAGCAGTTTCCTTTTTTTTCTTTCTCTTCTTTCACTGCGGTTGTTATGTTAAGAAAAAGTGAACAGGACAGATATCAGGAGGTGCTTCCTGTTTGTGCAAACAGATGGCAAGTTGGCATTAACCATATACATGAGATAACATTATCAAAATATCTTAACCACATGCCATCACTTTCAAGAGGTCAAAGCATTTTCTTTCATTTCTTTTGAAATTAATCTACTTAAAATATGTGCAGATGTGACAACTACTTAAATGTTAGTTGGTAGCTGTCCATAATGCAACATTTTTAATTGCCAAGCTTTGGATAAGAAGCTCTTTTCCAACGTATGTCATGGTAGGTATGTATATGGGAAACAGGTAGAACTTTTTTCCAGAAAGAGAAGAAGGAGGTTACGTGAAATGGCATAACTGGGGCTTGAGCAGGCTGTACAATCAGAGGCATTGCTATCTCTAGATGTCTCTTCCTTATTCTGTAGGAAAGGAGGATACGCCTTTCCTTGTAAACATTATTGTCCCAGATACCATAAAAATCCCTTCAGCCAACCCAAAGCAAAAAAATACATCAAGGATGTGACCTCATAAGCACAACTTCAGTATGTAAAGCCCTGGCAGCTATCCAAGAGTAAGTCATCAATATGGCATTTCCTTACAACCCTTTCTGCAGTGAAGTGCTGCTATTTTTCCATTCCTTTAATCCAATCTGTTCTTAAATCTCATTTCTTTGGGCATCTAAATTTGTGACCCATTTGTTGTCTTCCTGTAACAGAAGTTACAACATCACCAGCATTCTCCACTTTTAGTATGGATTTACCAGAGACCAATAAAATGATCTCCTTAGTATGTTTGTCTCCTATCAAGCAGTAACAAATTTATAATCAACCTATTCAACCAGTCTTTGCATTGCTAAACCAAAGGAAACTCAATTTTTCTTTAGTTAAAAAATTACAACCTATGAGTAAGGGAGGGGGAAAGGTTTTATGCCTTTCTTAGGTGTGTCCATCACCCTTGTATTCAAAAAAGCAATCTTTTTGTCAAGTGATTTTCCTGATGGCATATGGAAGACTGTGTTGCAGATGGAAATGAGGACCCAGTCACCAAATTGTACAGAGTATTTTTATGAATGATAGTCTGTAGACTGATAGTGCTGTCTCTCTCTAGTAGGGCAGCATTCAGGACTTCCAAAACAGAGTGTCTGATTAACACCATGAAAACATGTATGACAGCTGGCAATGGAGACTGGAAGTTCTTCATAGCATCCCACTGCAGGGACTGGGACCAGTCGAGATGGTCTTAAGAATGCCACTAAATGGATACATTTATTGTAGATTTTGTGTTTCATATACATTATTCTCTATGACTTCTGGTGCTTCAAAGGAATGTGTCGTAGTCCTGTTGGCATTTTTCAAATCACCAATTTGAGTGGCCCTTGGAAGCATTATTTTCTCCTCCTTAGGTCTCTTCAAAAGAATAAAAACAGGCAAAGCAGCACGAGTGCAGTGTTCTTGCTGAACTAAAGGCTTTCAGAAGTTCAAATTTAAATAATTAAAACTTAACATAGTTCTGAGTTAGGGGAAATCTTAGATGGGGAAGTACAGGACATGTGATTTTCTAAGACCAGAGAGTAGCACAGTGGTGTCAGTAGAAGGTCTGAGATCCTTCTCTGGGTTTAAACTACAAACCAATTCTCCTTTTCACTATGCTGTTTGGCTAACACAAGGCTTATACAGAACCCTTTATACAGTACCCAAACCAGAAATGTAGATACATAATAATTTTTAAAATTCAGAATCACTAACAGTGAAAACTGTGTCTTGAAAACCAGTGATGACTCCCAGCTATTGCACATCTTCACAGGGAAAAATGTGCTCCAGTATAGGAGGGACTTAACCACTTCACAAGCTGGTATTTCAAATCTCGTGATTCACCAAATGCTTTAAGTGTGCTGTTGCACTGCCCCCTGTGGTGTCTGGGCTGATTGGGTCTCCTCTGGAGAGGAAGGAAGAAAACAAAGGAAAGAGCAGGAAAACAAAATAATAATTTATTTTTTTTTTAAATCTAGGAGCAGGCTTAGCTGCTGATGATCTGATTACGCAGAGAGCATTTAATGCTCTAGAGGTACATAAAGGCAGGAAGAGCCCTCGCTGAGAAAGAGAAGAAAAAACTCTCTTTAAGAGGAAGGTCTTCTGAGAAACAACATTATAGAACTAAAATAGAGCAACTAGAGGAAGGAAGTCCATGTCCTATATATACAGAGAGGGAGGAGGATCTTCTCCATAGTGACGGAGGGAGCAGGGGAGGAGGAAAAGGACAACACAAACTGCAAAAGATGTTTTAACAAATTGTATAGAAAAGAGAGATTTGTAGTTTGCGCTTCCCTGCTTGCAGGGCCTGTGGTTTTGGTGTGATACAAAATCCCTTAAAAATATTTAAGTTAATAAAATGAGGATTAATTATTTCTGGACAGTTATAAAGCTTGTACTTTCATATTTTTACTTTATATTCTAAACATCTTATTATTACAAGACTTGAAGGTTGGTTGTTAAAAGAAAGTTTCAGTTCTGCGATTTACACCCTATGTATGTTACTTTTGTGTATTTGTGTTATTGCTGTGTAGTTACAAAATGTTTTGGCACTGGAATATGGCCAGATTTTGCAATGGTATTTAATAGGCAGAGGCTAGGTGAGGTGGTCTGTGTGTCTGTAACGGTCTGTTGGTGTCACAGAAGTCATCACTTGCATGGAAACCACAGGTATCCTGAAGGTTGGGCTTGCTCTGAGTTTCCTGATGTGTATTTGCTGATGTACTGAGAATCTATTTTTGCTCCTCCTTTGTTAACTCTTTTTCCCTGGCTGACTCCAGTGGCAGTCTTGCAAAGCACTTGCAGGACCCACTGTTGCATCTCTTGCCAGAGAGTAAAGAGAGTGACCCTTCAGCCTCAGGAATCTGGCACTGCAGTAACCCAAACCTTTCACAATGGATGTGAAACGCTTTTCCTTCATCTACGGTGATACTTCTAATAAATAGTAAAGCAGTAACGAGTCCCAATTTTGACTTCGTAAGAGACTGCAGCAGTTTTTGTTGTTTAAAATAACCATTTTTACTCAAATATTTGCCTTTCATATTATGTGGGATGGATGATCTTTTTGTTGAAAAATATCTGTAGTTCTTGCAAAGACTGACAACAATGTCTGGTTTCAGGGTGGGATGATTAACTGGAATAGACTGTTTCCTCCTTTACGTCATAGACATAATGCGAATTATCAAGATCATCGCCCATCAGAACAAGACACACCTCCACCTACCGAGGTTTCTGAAGAGCAGGTAAACATTTTTCTATTTTAAAATGGCATTACAAAACTGGTTAGGAATTACCTCTACTAATCATCTGTTGACACAGTTTCTTAAGTGTTGTCTGTAGCAGCACAAGTTGGTATATCAGATAACGGTCACAGAGACAGCAAATTATCATTACCATCCAAACCAGAGCTACAGATCAACTTGGGAGTTTCTGCTTTTATGTTTAACAGCTCAAGTTTTGTATTTAAAGATGAGACAGTTTCACTAGTGGGGGCTATTCAAATCTGATAAATGTTTCAAAGAAGTTAGAATGACAAATAGATTTCATTATTTGTCTTGTAGACATGCAAGGTTTCCTTCACAGCTCAAGTTTCGAATTCATTCATGTGTTTTTTTGGAAATGTTTTGCCAACTGTGGACTGCAACACACACTTGGTCTAAAACTTGGATGTTACCCTCAATAATTTAGCATACTGATGCCACACAGAAGTTTGTATCTTTCCTATCGAGTATAGATTTAGTGTAAAGATTTAGACTTTCAGAATTTGTTGATAGTTTTATTCTCAAAAGAGAAGATTATTTACTAGAAAATTTAAGATTAGTCTTATTTCTGTATTCAGTATTTATTCCACGCAATCAAATTCTCCAGGTTGTAGCCTATCTTCAGTTAGCTGCATTGGCCGTTTTATAGTCTAAGGTCTCTGCTGGCCTTGAACAAGAATAGGTTTCCAAGGGTGAGTTTTTCTTTCCTTTTTTCCTTTTTTTTAGGGAGATAGATAAACAACTATTAGCACCATGCTGTCATTTCTAGTGAGTTTATAATCTTGTCCCAAACAGAAATCTTTGTTATGATTTGATTTCTAGTTTTGACTACATGTTAGATTATGTTCAGAAACTTCAAAACTTTAACTGCGCTGGTGGGTTTGACTACAAACCTGCTGGGCTACATCTAAAAAGGCAAAAAAAAGAAACAAAAAAAAAGGAAAAAAATAGAAAAACCCCATACTAGAGAACACCTTCTGAGACGAAACCCAGAAGCTTCATTTTGGCTGGCCTGAAAACTTACACAGTGACAGGTATGGGGTGCGCTAAAAGACTTCCCTGCTGGGTTGGTTTACTTGTTTTATTGACAAATTCAACTTTTATTGTTGGGCTGTAACTAATGAAATAGTTATTAGTCTGACCTGTGCTGGAGTCTTACCCAAAGCCTTTAGGCCCGGGTTTATGAAAGCAATATACACTTGGATTTTCTCATGCCTTGAAGTTGCAGAGCTCACCTGGTTGCTGCCATTGCAAAGCGCTTCAGTTGCCCTGCAAAGAAAAAAGCAATCTAGGCGTCTTTGATTTCTCAGGACTGCACTAACAACTGCACAAGTTGACTTAAAAGGGCAGAAATGCAAGCTTTTCTTCTGTTTGCTTTAAAGAAGAAAAGCTTGCATTTCTGCCCTTTTAAGCTTTAGAATAAAATGTGCAGGCATTTGCAGTGCTTTTGGTGCAAAAAAATCTCTGCATTTCTTGTGGGTTTTTTAGCACCTTAAGTTACTGGTACCAGAACACATCTCTGCTTCCTGGAGCTGGATTCAGTTCTTGTGGTTACAATATACCCAGATGAAAAGAGCTTTTTGTTGTTACAATCTATATTTACTGTGATGCTCTCTATATAGTTCTGTAAATAGGAACATTGTAATTCCATCCACTTCTTAAGGTTAGAATTTATGGCAGCTGCAGTAAAAACCTTTCTTCTGAAATGTATTTCTGCGGTTAGCTTTTCTTCCACCGCCTGCTCTTTTTCTCATAAAAACACAATCTTAGATGAAAAATCAGACAGAGGAAGCTTTAGAAAGTTACAGATTATGAAATCAGTTTGAAGTTACACGTTTGGTGCAGAGGTGTCGAAAGTAACAGTTCATTTCTCTCTCTACCAGGAGGTGAGAAACCAACGTTTGGTTGTAAGGGGAGAAAAAGGGGGGAAAGCACAAAAATTATCAGTACCCTATTTGATGTGCTGACAAGCAGGGTAGCAGTTTTCAAATGTTTTGTAACAATGTGTTTAGATTAAGAAAAGGAGAACCCCCTCCTCCAGGCATACTTGGCAGTATTATATTTCTCAGTAAGCCACCAAAGCAGAGAAGATTAAAAATACTGACATTTCTAGAGGAGTCTTAGAAGGAGGAGAGGTTGCTTTTAATGGTATCTTTCTTTTGAAAGGCATTTAAAGTTGCTCTTGTTCACTGGTAATGTTCCTCCTGGGATGTGAACGGCCTCTGCTGTGTTCCTGCTCAGCTTCATTCTGCCTCAGTGAGCAGCAGCAGCTCTCACACAGCTCCTGGAGCCCAAGACTTCCAGGTTCAGGAGCTGTGGTGTCTGGTCACAAGGCCGTTTGGAGCAGGATGGGGAACGCTTTCTGCTGCCAGTGGCCACAGTTAATTTTACGTGCCACTCCTTGCCCTCCTCCCCACCCCCTTTGGTTTTCTGCTCTTGGGAGGATTAACTGTAGAAGTGAATGAGTTATATTGTGACTTTCAGTTATACCTAACTGAGAATTGTAGATTTTAAATGTACTTTAGATTGGAATTTAACTATAAATTAAATTTGGTTATACATACATTGGTTTTTACATGAGGTAATTAGCACAGAGCAAAAAGGTTAGGTGCTGAGTCCATGCTGTTACAAAGAGGGATGGTCAAGTGGTTATTGATTACCGGAATTGCTGTCTTAATGTGCCCTTTTCCAGGTGATTCTTCCATCAAATGTCACTGACTTACACTGTTTTTAGGATATGTAGAATCCTTCCAAGAATTTTACTGAACCCATTTAAGTATTGTACTGCCTCCATTTTAGGGCTAACTTTTAGGTTTATTTTCAAAATCAGCTAGAACGAATAGTTTTGAGGTTTTTAATGCCTTCTGGAGAAGTAGGTCTCTCCAAGGAAAGTAGAACAAAGGATGTCTGGACAGATTTTTGTATCTGCTATAAAATTCCATATTTTGGTCAGCATTGGATTCTTGAGGTCCCGTTCTTGTCAAGAGCAGGACCCCCCAAGGTCAGACAGTAGTTGTCTTGTGTGGTGCCATACTTTCTATTTTACTCTTCTTTCAAAAATGGACTGGCTAGGAAAATACTGCTGTGGCATTTTCAGCAAACCGTTGGTTTTGAATGAAGTATCGGAAAACAGTCATCTCTCTGTGACAATGGTTTCAAGCATGCTGTCCCGGATATGTCTTTTTGATGGTGCGTAGCCATGCTTGCTTACTCTCTGGAAAGGTCAGCTTTTGAACAGCCTGATCAGTGGAAAAGTGATCTCTGACACTGTTAACATGACTATTGATGTGAATAAAACTGGTTTTAAAATGGTGTTATTTCTTTTCCAGGTTGCACGACTTATGGAAATGGGATTTTCCAGGGGAGATGCTCTAGAAGCTCTGAGGGCTTCAAATAATGACTTAAATGTAGCCACTAATTTTCTACTGCAGCACTGATGGTTTTCTGTGTGAAAGGAACTTCACTTGATGGGTTTGTACACGTCTGAAAGAGGTTCAAAGCCACCTGCTGGACAGACTGACAAAAGTCAACCCACCAAGAGCATCAGAAAAGAGAAACTGGCTCCGCGTGACTGGTGGTTCACAGTGATGCTAACAAAGCACGTGACTGTTCCCAAGCCTTCGGATCACTTGATGGTTTCTAGTCTGGTTATCGTTTTCAAAGCAACTTTAGTTTCTGCTTATTACTGGATATCACCTAAATTTATTTTTTAAATAAAGTAGGTGGTTTTTTTTCTTGTAAAGCTGTGTTAGACATGTTATCAGATTTAATGACTAGGAAAAGAAGCTCCAGCAACCACAACAGCTACATTTACCTACCAAGAAAAATCCTATTTTCTTCATTTACCAGTCTAATTTCTCTAGCTTACATGTTACTTTACAGTATTTGATTTTTGATTACAGTAATAAGAGGTTTGAAGATCACTTCATTTTCAAATCAGTAAAGGATTACGGGACTATTATGTCATGCTTTGGAAAGTTTTATTAATGCCTGTAATATTTTATTTCTTGAATTCCTTTTCAAATAAAAGTTGCCATTCAGCACATAACACACAGATAGGATGAGAGAAAATTCATGTGCATATTGCAAGCTATGGTAGGTCACCACTGTAAATTTAAATTTTTGCAAACTGAGTGAATTGCTGCTCAGATGCAAGTCATGAAGATACTCACTGGAAGCAATAAAGGTGAATGGAATGATGCAGTAAGATCAGAACTGAAATGGCTTGAATGACTTCCATGTCTAATTCAGACAGACTTGTGTAACGATGGATGTGTGCTCTGTGTCCTATGTGCTGGTTTCAGGTTTTGGGCTGGCTACATACTGTCTTAAAAGAAGATGATAAAAAGCTAACTTTTCTATATATAGCTCTAATTTTCTACTGTCAAAGATGTGGATGACCCTGCGTTTGCTGAACCCTCGCTGTCTGAAGCAACTTACTGCTGATCACAGTTAACCTTAAGGGTGATTCAGGCTAACAGGAGATAACAGGATGGTAATGCCAAGGTAGCACAATATTGGTTTTGAAGTTTAGGTTGGTAAAGAAGCTTGCTTGGCTTGACTCTCAGAAGTGCTCAGCGTGAGCACCTTGGAGGTTTCAGGAAGTGGGGTGGAAAGAGGTGAACATCTCCATAAAACCAAGCTGAGGTAATACAGGATTCCAAACTGCACCTCTGTAAACCAATCTGCACATGTATCTCAAGCATTTAATGTGTGTTTCTCTATGTACTTGTGTTTGTATATCGTGTGTATACATGTCTATTTATATACACACAAGCATAGTTAATACATACATACATTTAGAATAAGATATAGGTCATCAGAAGCATAACAAAAGCAATAGCAGGTGCAAAGGAGAGGAGATGAAAGAATACAGGAGGGAGAAGGATGTTTTGGAAATCCAAATGAACATGTGTCTACCAAAGTACAGATCTGCACAGTCTCACTTAGCCTGGAAAATACACCGGGAAATTACAGGACAAGATGTAGGGAGATAGAAATACCTTTCTTTTTCTTCTTTAATTGACTGACAAAACCAAAAAAAGTCCTTCAGGCATACAAGTCCTTCTCCAGAAATTGCATCAAATTTCTGCAGCTTTCAGCACATGACATATTTTTAATAAAGTCATTGTTCTGTTTGTATTTTTTAGTATTTTCCAGTGGGTAAAATAAGGGGTTTTCGGAATGACACATCATGTGTTTTCCTGGGTTTCAGTCAACATCCTTCAGGGTTTGGCTTGCAGCTGTGATTCCATTATTGAGGCAGGGTCCACGTTTTAATTGAAAGGTTTTGTTTGTGTGAAGCTGACTGGCTTTCTGTGTGTGCAGGCTGGGGACAGTTCTGTGCCCAGAGACCTCTGGAAACCTGCTGTCTTACACAGCCGAGGGCTAACGCAAGAAAAAAAGCCCTGCAATAATTTGTCTATGCAAGAGTTAAATGTTTTGAAACAAGTACAGGTTTTATTTTTGAAACGTACAGATTCTTCCTTCATGAAGATTTTATCCTAAGTAGCAATAAAGACTAGTGAATTACTTCAGAAGTCAAATTTTGTCTCTAGGAAATAAAGGTCCAACTAGCCCAGGGTAAATTAAATATGACCTGTGCCCTTTCAGATAAGCACAGAGAGCATTTATTCCTTGGAATTTTAAAACATGTTGAGTAGCATCTGAGACATGCAAGTGGATATTCCCTAAGTCTAAATCCTTTCTTACTCTTACCTGTACAAGGGGTATCAAAATGTCACAGTTGTGTGGAAAAACCCATTTTGCTGGGCATTTCACAAAGCGTGGTCAAACATAAGGGGTAAAATTCAGGTCTTGGTGATGTCAGTTGAAAAACCCCCTTGACATCTGTGAGAACAGTTTGTGCTCAAAATCCTTCCAAGGGCTGTGATTTCCAAATAAATTAAAAAATAAAACCAAAAAAAGAAGTGGTAAAAGGAGGGTTCTTGGGTGCTTTGAACACAGTTCCTGTTTCATGCAAGAGCCATAGACGTAAGATTCACTCGTTAGAGCTGGAAAACAACTCATTTTCCACTTTCATGGACCATTTCTGGGAAAGCAAGGAGCATGTTCTTCACAGCCTTGCAGTGTTTGTCCAATACAGTTTTGAATATCTCATTGCACAGTTTCTATTTTGTGTGTGGCACAAATGTTATTTCTTAGGCAGTGAGAGAATGCAGAAGACTTCTATGGAGAGGATGTTATTATGTCTCTAGAAAATTCACACTGGTTTTAGGAAACCCAAGATTTGGTATTTAGAAATAAAAGTACTTGCTGCTGGTACAATTTCTTTACTAGAGTGGGAATTTTGAGACAACTGACTGTCTGTTGAGACAACATTGGAGTAATTTACTGGGGACTTTCCTAGAAGGTTATGTGATACTTTGAAATACACCCACAGTGAGGTTTGTAGTTGTGGAAGTCTGCCTGATAAGCCACCAGGTTCTCAAGCCTTAACTTTTTGCTAAGATCATAGAATCATTAAGGTTGGAAAAGACCTCTAAGATCAAGTCCAACCGTCAGCCCAACACTCCCATGACCACTAAACCATGTCCCTAAGTGCCACGTCTACACGTTTTTTGAACAGCTTCAGGGATGGTGACTCCACCACCTCCCTGGGCAGCCTGTTCCAGTGCTTGACTGCTCTTCCAGTAATGACATTTTTCCCAATATCCAATCTAAACCTCCCCTGGCACAATTTGAGCCCATTTCCTCTTGTCCTATCACCTGTTACTCGGGAGAAGATGCAGAGTGATTGGGCTCCATATGTACCAAAACCATTGTCTTCCCCCAAAATAAGTGTTAAAGGCTGCCTGCAGCTAGTTCAGGTACCAGCCTCTGCTGTCCAGCCCTTGTCAGTGCCTTTGTGAACATCTGGTGGAGAAAATGTCTCATTATTTTTGTCTGAAACAAGAACAAGCAAGCAAAACATTTTGCAAGGTACTGCGCAAAGGGCAACACTTTTGACTCTCCTGTTTGTGTGTGTATATGTATACGTATATGCATATATATGTGTGTGTATATGTATATGTACAAAGGGTGAGTGAGAGTATTTATGTATTGATGAATTTAATGAGCTAAGAGGTTGTTGAAGAAAATTAAGTCTATATTCAAAGACTCCCATTTCTCAAACACTTGTATATTTGAAAACACTCAGAACTGCAACTCTGGTGTTGTAGCAGAGCTGCACCTGCTTAGGGATAAAAAAATGCACAGTATTCACTTGAATTAATAGAGGGGTTTGGTACAGAAGTGCAATTAATTTCTTGCGCGTGTTCTTTCACAAGAAAAACTTCAAGGAGATTAGCTTTCTTTGGGTAGCCATAGTATTTTATATAAATGAGTATTTTATATTTTTATATATATATCTTATATAAATGAGTATAAATACTATTTTATTAAGGGAGTCACATGAACGCATAAACACTGTATGTGTTTATATATATGCATACATATATGCATATTATATGTACGTGTTTACTTAAAACATGCTGGGCTTGGTTTATTTTTTAGTAGGATTATATTCTTCCTGTTTCCATAGATAAAGGGATGCTTTGACCATAGAAAATCTGCTCTTAATTACAATTCAAAGAGGGCACATGCTACCAGTAGTTTCCAGTCCAAATATAAGACAAGAAACAGATGATGGGAACAGAGGAACGGTATGACTTGATGAATGGGTGTAACTGGTGAGAGTCTCAGCTGTTGTCATTTCATTTTTTTCAAAGTAGAGTTTTAGGAAGAAATGAGGAGTTAGCTGGGTTACACATGTTTGCAGGGGCCTGTTTCTAAACCTAAATAGTTTCTAACCATTGGAGAAAGCAGGAATATACATACTTGAAAAACAGGCGAAAAAATCCAGAATCATGGCTGCACCGCAAGCAGGATTTGGCCTTTTGACCAGAGGTAAGTAGGGAGTAGAAATTACATTTAAGATTAGCAAAGGACTTGAGGAAGATGAGGGAGGTGGAACTGAGCAAAACTAGAGTCTGGAGGAAAGGAGCAGAGTAGAAGACAGGCTGCAGAGGACAGAAAAAAAAGACCTGCTGAGAGAAGGGGGGCAGGATGTCACACTGCACTTTGTTCAGTTTTGAAAGAATTCAAAGATCTCTCAGCCTTCTCCAGGCTAAACAGCCCCAGGTCTCTCAGCCTTTCCTCGTAAGAGAGGTGTTCCAGTCCCTATTCTGCATAAAAGAGGTGGATTGAGAGCTCGTGCTTGCCTCTCTCTGCTTCTGAGCATTTGCTTTGCTTGCAGGGGGAGAGGCACGGATGCACCTCTGACAAGAAAACAGTTTCCCACATCACAGCCCTTGTGACTTGGCCATGAGAAGCTTTTATTTTAAGTAGATATGTGCATTTTTACATGACAATATTTTACTGGCTTACAAAGATGGATATCACAAAATACAATAGCTCCAATTCAGGACAATTTAAAGCATGGACTGAAGAGCTATGTTGTACATGCACAGGGAGTTTTCTAACAGTCAATGTGTCCCTGCAACCAGGACCTGTTGTCACGCAGCACTCCCCTGGAAATTTATGCTTTTAGTTGAAAGCATAAATTTGGGAATCACCACTGAGGGAAACAGGCAGCGCTGTTTGAGCTCCATGTACTTATATGCCATCGGGATATGACTTGTCAGACAGGCAGGTTGTCTGCAGAGGTCCTGTCTACTTTCTGCACTCCATTCCATTCCATGAGCTAGTTGCCCTTCAGCAGAAGTTCAGGAGAAACCTGAAATACACAGTGTCAGAGGGGTCAGGCTTACAAGGGGATTTGAGTTATGAGGGTCACAGTGTGAGTTTGCTGAAAAAATCTCCATTTGCACCACGTACATATACAATCTGTACGACTATCTGCGGGTATGGTAGTGTTGTGTGACTGCACAAAGTGTACCCACTGTCCTTAGATAAAAATACAGTTTTCCCCTTCTTAGAAGACAGTTTGGCAATGGGCTGCAGTCTAGGGTGAAGCAAGAAATCATAGAATTGTACAATGTTTGGAGTTGGAAGGGACCATTAAAGGTCCTCTAGTCCAGCCCCCCTGCAGCAAGGAGGAACATCCTCCACTAGATCAGGTTGCTCAGAAACCCATCCAACCTCACCTGGAATGTTTCCAGAGATGGGGCATCTATCACCTCTCTGGGCAACCTGGGCCAATGTCTCACCACCCTCATTGTGAACAATTTCTTCTAGTCAAAGACGGACAGCCACCAAGGATCCCAGTGTCCCGGCACACGCTGGCCATATGCTTCACAACCATTCTACTTAAACGCACCACTTTCCTAGGTGGCAGTAGACGCCTGGAGGGAGCACCAGCTGCACCTTTTTTTTTTTAATTTTCAGATTCGTGGGCGGTTTTTTAACCCCGAGCAAAGGTTCCAACCCCCTCTTTCGGCGGGAACCAGCACTGCCCGTTTCTCTGAGCAGAGCCGCCCTGCGCTGCTCTCAGCCGCCAGCCCGAGGTGAGGCTGACGCTGGTATCCCTCCGCCGCTGATATCCTTCCGCCGCAGGTATCCCCCGCCCATGGCAGCAGCCCCGGGGGCTCCCGGGGCGTTTTGCACACCGGGGCCGCCGGAGACAGAACAGGAGGGGGGCGCCCGAAAGGAGCCGGGAGCGAAGGGAGCAGCGATGATTCTCTGAGGGCTTGCCTGTGGGGCAAAGCGACGCTGCTCGGCTGCTGCTGCTCCTTGTGTGCGAGAAGCTCGGAACAGAGGGTGAATGATGTGTAGAAAAAGTGTTATCGTGCCTCCAGACAAAATGCTCTGTGTGGTTTCTCCTCGATTTTAGTGAAATGCTTCGTTTTCAAGCAACCGGGGAGCACCTCCAGGGGCCGAGCTAGTTCGGGTGGTGGAGCATTCTTCAGGCAGTTCTCCTTTGCCCAGGCTCTTTCTGACCCATCTGCTCAAGTCCCTTCCCTCTCCATCCCTTGGGTTTCTCCTCAGCTCCACCTAATTCCCTGCTGTCCCCAGGTGGGTATTTTCAAAAGCAAAGGGTCCCAAGCTGGTATCCATCCGGAGAAGAGAGGCCAGAACCCTCCCGCAGCTGCCGTTTTGCACCACTGCACACAACTCTTCACCTGTTTCCTTCTCCAAAGGCTCTTAGTGGTGACAAGAGCACGAAATGTGGAGATACCTCTGTTAATTAAATACTTTGGAGAAAAGTAGAGCCCAATAAGAAGCAAACAAGGTTGTGTTTATACTCCACCTTTGCCTGAGGGGGCTTCATCACGGATCTGCCTGTCCTCAGCTGTAGGCTCCAGCCTGGAGAAATATCTCTGAGCCTTGGTCCTGAGAAGGAGGGTTGGCCACTGCTGTAGACCTGTGCTCCAGTGTTCACGTGAAGGCTAACTGGGACCAACAGCTCCTGTTCTCCCTGGCAGCCCCTGCCACAGTCACACAGGAGTTTGAGTTACAAAGATGACAGGGCCAAGCTCTTCTTAGCACAAGTAGGTGATGTTAGAGGCGACAGCCACCAGCTGCGCGTGGGACTGGACAGTGGAGAAAACATTTTCATCCAAAGACTGACACAGCACGGGAACCATCACCTCAGCAGGAGGAGCCTCCTTGCCCGGGATTTCCAAGCCTCAGCTAGATGAAGCCACGGCCAGCCTGACATCATGTAAGCCATGGTTCTGCTCTGAGTAGGCTGTTGGATGAGGTGATGCAGAGTGGCCTCTTCCAGCCAACACTTCTTTGACAAGTAAAAAGGGCAGCATAACTGTACAGCAGCTACCAGCCCAGCCAGGCTCCTTCGGGGTGTTCAGAACATTGATATCCTTGTATTACCACGTAGCAGCTCTTCCTTGTCCATTGTAACGTGCTTTTTAGGACATAGGCTCTCTGCAGCCAGCACTGAGGTTAGACCTGCTTTGAGGAGGGCTCGGATAGCCCCCTAAAAGGACCTACTGGAGTCCCTTTCCCACCTGAGTTGTTTTAGGCATCACTCTTAGTCAGCCTTCAGGATGCTTCAGTTGCCTGTGCCATAAGTACATCATCATACAAAATCTCATTCATATAGATTTAAAACAGTAAAGGGCTGCACATGTCTGTAATTAACTTTCTAGCCATAAAGAAAGATTATTACCTTAAAGAATGATTTGTATTAATCAAAAGTGTTCATCCATGAAACTTCTTCAGGTTTACTTTTTGACAAAAGAAAGCTGCTTTTTTCCCCTCTTCATGTCTCTGTATGTGTGTGTCTGTCCCTTCCAACCTCAAACAGAAGACCAGCCATCCCAAGAACTGTGAAATCCCACGTGTGGGGTTTTTTTTTGTTGTAGTCCAACAACTTCAGGAAAGTGTTGAGAAGATCCCAGCTCCTGCTGACTTTCCCCTCCTCGCACGGGCTCAAACGTCAAGGGGAACCTGACATCTCAGCGCTCCTCCTCTCACCCTGGCGATAGTCACACATAACCTGCCCTTTGCAAGGCTCTGGGACTTGTCAGAGTGCCAAGGTTCAAACAAAGGTCAGTCAAGGTCATGTAAGGCCCCCTTGCCTGCTTTCCTCCACTCCCTTCAAGTTAAGAAGGGGTGGGAAGGTCTCCCCAGCCCCAGGGCAGGTTTGCAGGAGCTCCGAGCCAGTCCAGCCCCGGTTCCTGGCACCAGTCCCGGGGTGAGGGCGGTGCTGGGGAAGGAACAGCCGCCCGAGTAGTGGATGCAGACTCCCAGAGCTCTGCAAGTTCACACCTGTGCCCCTCTCCCTCGAAGAAGGGCTTTTCTGGCATCTCCTTCGTGCCCCACGCTTGCTGCTCCCGGGTGCAAGAGCGGGGCACAGGGGAGAGCGGAGCTGCCCTTTATTGGTGCAGGGAAGGAGCTGTAGGTGACCTTCTGCACATCCCAGCCTTCTCCTGAGGTGCCCTGAGTCCAAGTGCTCCATACCGGCTGCACCGAGGTCTGCAGGGATGCTGCCTCAGTGCTCCAGGAAGGGGTAACAGAGAAGGGACAGCCATGGTGGTCACCAGAAGCCACCAGCCCCACAGGGTATGCGGGACAGGTGTGGGAGGGCAGCATGGTGCAGCGCTGGGAAGCCCCAGCCATGTTTGCCAGCTGAAGCAGTTACAAAAGCTGCCTTCTGTAGCTGGGATTACAATGGGTCTCTCCATGCTCCAGGATGGCAGGTCCAGCAGTGCTGAGAGTAGAGTCAGGCATGCAGAGCCACACAAGGCTGTGTCCTGACCAGGTTGGCTTTTCAAGAGCCCCAGCTCCAGGCAGGAGAGAGATGAAACCTGTTGGAGGTGCTGGTCCTGCTCTGTGGCCCAGCTCCAGCTCCTACCATCAGTGATGGTCCATAAACTGCAGGCCAGAGGGAAAGGAAGGGGGTCACGCTGCTAGACAGAGACGGAGCCGGGTGGCTGGCTGTTGCTGTTGCTCTCAGAGGGGGTCTTGGCAGTGGAGGACGTGGCCAATGAGCCACTAGTTTTGAACATGCGGAGCAGCCTCCGCTTGTAGCCCCGGAAGGCAAAGAAGTAGATGATGGGATCAATGCAGCAGTTTAGGTTCATGAAAGCCACAGTGACTTGCAGGGACATCTTGAAGGCTTGCTGCTCACGGCAGGATGGCTGATAGAGGATCTTCCTGACCATGAACTGGACGATGTTGAGGTGGTAGGGACTGAAACAGAGCAGGACGGCCAGCAGCACCACCAAGATGACAGTGAAGGCCCGACGGTGGTGCCCATTCTTCACTGTCAATGGGTTCTCTTTGGCCGTTTGGCAGAGCTTGAGGTTGATCCTCACATAGCACACCAAGATGATGCCCACAGGCAGGAAGAAGCCAAGCATGCAGGCCCCCAGAAGCAGGTAGGGCAACTTGGGAATCTCCTCAAAGTTGAAATACTCCATGCACGTCAGCTTGTCCCCCATCCTCCGCGTCATGGGCCGCAGAAGCAGCGGCACCGTCTGTAGGAACACCAAGGACCAAATGAGGACACAGACACCCCTGGCACGGCTCATCTTCCGGACCCTGCCGGGATGCCTGGTGCGCACCACAGCAATGTAGCGGTCCACGCTTACACAGGTCATGAAGTAGATGCCCACATAGGTGTTCATGTAGAAGATGAAAGCTGTGACCCGGCAGAACCAGTCCCCAAAGGGCCAGTCAAACTCCAGGATGTAGTAGGCAATCCTGCCCGGCAGTGCCAAGGTGAAGAGGGCATCAGAGAGGGCCAGGTTCACCAGGTAGAGATCAGTGGAGTTGAGCTTCTTTATCCTGCGCTGAAAGGTGATGCAGAGAGCCAGGATGTTCCCGCAGGCACCAAACACCAGCAGGGCAGTGTAGAAGAGAGAGAAGGTGACCTTGGCAGACAAGTGATGGTTGTGCACAATGCAGCTGCTCTGGTTGCTAGAGGTGAGGTTGGTGGGTGGAAACACGGCATCCACAACAGCCATTTCCTCGGTGCCTCGTGAGCTCTCGCCCTCTCCTTTGGAAGAAGAACAGACATGAAACTTGCAGCTTTTCGATAATGGGAGCAGCACCCGCAGGGCCGTCCCTCCTCACCGAGAGGCCCATCCCCTGCCCCCTGACACCCCCCTGGCAACGCATCGCTCGAGTCATTTGGAAAAATGCATCTCTTGTGATTTCAGTCTCAACAAAGGCTGTGACTCACTGTCTTCTTATCACCAGCTCCTCTTATTTTTGGTTTGTTTTTTTTTGCAAGCCCATTCAGTATCAGAAGGGATGGGGGAGCTGGGTGGGGGAGTCGCCTGTCACACAAACAAGGTCCCAAACTTATCTGGTGGCAGTGATGTCATTTATTCATCACTGCGGGGGCAATGGGGAGCTTCATTGAGAAAATGCCCAGAGAGTGGAGAGGGGAGGGGGTTGGGGGGCAGAAGATGAGAAGAAGAGAAGAGAAGAGAAGAGAAGAAGAGAAGAGAAGAGAAGAGAAGAGAAGAGAAGAGAAGAGAAGAGAAGAGAAGAGAAGAGAAGAGAAGAGAAGAGAAGAGAAGAGAAGAGAAGAGAAGAGAAGA
>VYZX01018791.1:189479-207360 GCA_013401335.1 Brachypteracias leptosomus
CTAATGCGCTGCAGGAAATACAACTGTGGCTGAAATAAATACTGGCCACCCTGAAATCAGGGGTCACTGTGGCACTGACAGTGGGAGAGCTGACGCTTTGCCAATGAAAGGCTCCCATCTGCCCTCGTTGTGCTTCCTCACATGAGTTTTATCTCCACAGATTAGCACCATAAAGGAAGTAAATCTGGGATGAAGCCAGGCAAAATGCCATCCCCTTCCAGACAGGTGCCCACAGCACCTCAGGCCAGTCACCTTCACCAGTGCTTGTGATGATGATGATGATGACAATGACTGGGTGTTTTGTGATGCAAATTCACACCTGGGACTTTCTCTGTGCTGTCAGATGTCCCCCATACAATCCCTTGCATCCCTTGGACTCCACACTCATGCAGGTGCTAAACTTGGAGATGCAGATCCCAGAAAGGGAATAACGTGTGGATAACCCAGCAGCACCAGCCCTGCCACTAACATGAGCCCTGGGGACAGGGGGCTTCTCATCAGAGCCCGTGGGAGCAGGAAGGCATTGCTGTGCCAAAGAGGGGCCTGGATAACACAGGGTCTGGGGGACTCAGCCCCTGAGCAGAAGGTGAGGTCCTTCCCTGGGGGCAGACGCAGAGCAAGTCTTGTGGAACTGGAGGAGTGAGATGTCCATCACCAGCCTCAAAAACAGGCAGGGGAGCTCAAAGGTCCACATAACAACCATGCCCAGGGACTTGGGAATAAGGAGGAGGGAAAACAATGCTCTCTGCCTGATTTTACTTTTCTTTTTGCAATGCAGAAGGGAGGAAGTGGCTTCTTCTTTTGTGCAAAACATGCTCCTGCCCTGCGTGCAGCAGGTGCTGTGCTACAGGAGTGCAACCCAGCTCCACCCATTTGCACGGCCCCGGCAGCCCCACCAAGCCCAGGGGTGCTGCACCGCACCTCTCTGCAGGCAACAGCCCCTTTTGGATGGGGGTGTAGGGGTGGGGGTACCCCTTTCCCAGCTGGTGGGACCCTGCTCCTTGCCTCTGCAAGACTGGGTTAGCTGGAAAGGTTAGCTGGCCTCCCCCACCGCCAGGGCAGCATAAAGAAGCCCAGTCCACCCTGGTTTGCAGCCATCTCATTTAAGAGATACTGCCTTTTACTGAAACCAGTGGTTGGATGAAACCTGTTTGGGGATTTGAGGTGTGAGGTTCAGCTTCAGAGATGGATCCAGGTTTTCTTCTATTGTGTCCATGTTTGCACAAAGCCACTTTTCATTGGGCCTGACAGGGAGCAAGCGAGGGGTCCCGCAGCCCAAGTACCCATCCCAGGGCGAGTGGGAGCTGATGTCCTGGAGCGTTCCTGCTGCCAGAGACCCAGCCAGGGCATGGAGGACACCTCCTGGGGGAGTCCTATGCAAACAGTCAGCTTGGAGAGTCTCTTTTCCCGACATAAGCATCATTGTTGTTAACCACAACTCAACCCCAGCTGGGTCCCTGACAGGTGGCTGCCCTATGCTGCTTGCCTGGGCGCTGGTGTCACCCTTCCCAGGGCCAGCTGTAGGGTATTTCAGGGTAGACGTGCTCCTTCAAGTCACCGCAAGCTCTCTCTCACATCATCCTCACAGAGGACATCACTTTCTGCCATCCTGTGAAGGCTCCCTGCAGCCCCCTCTCCCTCCTGGACACTTTTGCAAGGACATTTCATCTCAGTCCAGCAGAAAAGCCAGCTTGCAGCTCCAACAAGGCCAGATCCTTCAGGCCATCAGCCCTGAGCCCAGTCATGGCAGTGGATATGACTGGTGAGGAAAGCTTGCAAAGACGCAGCAGACCTGCCCAAGACAAGCATTTGTCCTCACATGTGCTGGGAGGGCTGAGACCAGGCTTACTCCAGAGCTTCATCTTCAGTTGCAAAGCCACACTCAGCAGTGCTGAGGCTGTTGTTTACACCTGGTGGGGTTTCCCAGAGTTGAGAGATGATTTGGAGCTGGACTTTCTGAAGGCAAGGCAGCATAACAAGTGAGGTAACAGCTCCTTCACAGAGACAGCAGGAAGTTTGCGCCT
This sequence comes from Brachypteracias leptosomus, assembly GCA_013401335.1. Lineage (NCBI taxonomy): Eukaryota > Metazoa > Chordata > Aves > Coraciiformes > Brachypteraciidae > Brachypteracias > Brachypteracias leptosomus. The sequence continues at coordinate 191,504 of VYZX01018791.1, forward strand.
CCTCTTTCCATTGTATCATCGCCTCTCCCTCTTTCCTTTCCCTGTTGACTTCGGTTACCTTTTCTCTCTTCTAGTGCAAAACATTTTCAGGAAGCTTTGGGTTTAGACACAGAAATCTCAAATCCAGGTGGTTTTGGGTTCAATGCAAGAGGTGGGGATTTTCCACAGCCCAGCCCCCAGATCTCAGGCCAACACTAGTCATCTGGTGGTAAAGCAAAAAATGGGAGAACATCTGATTTTAACATCCACCTGTCCATTCAGTAACAGCAGCTTTGTGGGCAGGACAGTGATTGAGAGGCTTCGACTCAAGACGATGGGAATTACAGAGAAAGCAAAATCCTACCAATTTGTCACCAAAATCTCAATAAAATAATTACTGAGGTTTTGGTTCTTTTGAAACCTTATCTGGTCCTAAACCTAAGTGGGAAACACTGAATAATGAAGCAGTTGACATCTGCTTCTGCATGACATGGCCTGATTTATTCTGCACGTGCAGCACCAGCTCTGGAAATGATGTTGCCAACACCAAGCCATGATACAGTCAGAGGAGTGGCACAGCTCACGCTGACATCCCGAGTGATGGGACACAACATGGCCACTCTGGAAGCTGCTTCTTTCCATGTCCCCTCACCTTCAGTGCCAAAATGTGGGCAGAAAGTGTTGTGTGTGGACCATGTAACTGCCACAGTTTCCATGTGCCGATGGTTTCACTGAGCCTGGCTGCAGGGAGGGGGTAGGTGTGCTGAGAGGGGCAACTCTTAGTCACGTCAGTCTGGGCATCCTGAAAAGAGAAATACCAATGAAATTCACTTTATGAAATAACTTCCTCCAGCGAATTTGAAAAGGCACTTGTCCCCACGCTGTGCTGTGACTTAGAAGCTCCATTTTGATTTTGCAGGAATAAGATGAAAGTTTTCTTGGTATCTGATTTCTGTGGTTAAAAACAATGTTTAAACGTTTCTTAAAAAAACCACAATCATAAGGTAAGTTTGGAAAACTAAGGTCCTATTTTTATCTATTTTTTCTTATGCCAGGGCCACATACACTGTACATGCACACACGTTTCTAACGTACAGCTACAGCACAAGCAAAAGCAACCGGTGTAGAAGATGATCACAAAATGCAGAAATGAGTGTTCTTGATAGAGGAAGTGCCAGAAATGCATCTTCATTCAGTCTGCATCTCCATGATCCTATATGACAATTACTTTTGGCAGGACACCTTCTTATTTTGTGACTTGTTAGTCTATTTTTTTCCTTCATTTCCATTTATTCTTCCCCTTCAGTGTTTAGACCATGTTATGACCAGCTTTTGACCATTTCTAACATGTACCAGGTAAATCCTATGACAAGTGTAAAAATTAGCATCTTTATGAGCATTTCTGTGAGGCACTCAGCACAGTGCACCAATGCCTCACAGATACACAGAATGGTTGAGGTTGGAAGTGACCTCTGGAGGTCATCTGGTCTAAACCCCCTGCTCAAGCAGGGCTACCTAGAGGTGGTTGGCCAGGACCATGTCCAGACAGCTTGTGAATATCTCCAAGGATGGAGACCCTACCACCTCTCTGGGCAACCTGTGCCAGCGCTCAGTCACCCTCACAAGTGACAAAGCTTTTCCTGATGAAACCTCTTGTGTTTCAGTTTGTGCCCATTGCCTCTGGTCCTGTCACTGGGCACTACTGAGCAGAGCCTGGTTCTGTTCTCATTGCACCCTCTCTTCAGGTATGAGATCCCCCTGAGCCTTCTCTTCTCCAGGCTGAAAAGTCCCAGATCTCTCAGCCTCTTCTCATAGAAGAAATGCTCCAGTCCCTTTATTATCTTTGTGGCCCCTCACTGGACTCTCTCCAGTATGTCTATGTCTCTGTTGTACTGGAGAACCCAGAAGTGGAGCCAGGACTCCAGGTGTGGCCTCACCAGTGCTGAGCAGGGTGTAAGGAGCACTTTCCTCAGTGTGCTGGCTACACTTATCCTAATGCAGCCCAGGATATCATTAGCCTTCTTTGCTGCAAAGCCACATTGCTGGCTTGTGTTAAATTTGGTGTTCAGTAGGACCCCCAGGGTCCTTTCCTGCCAAACTGCTTTACAGCTGGTCAGTCCTCAGCATGTACTGGTGCCTGGACTTGTTCCTGCCCAGGTGCAGGGCTTTTACTTTCTTGTGTTGAACTTCATGAGGTTCCTGCCAGCCCATTTCTCCAGCCTGTTTAGGTCCCTCTGGATTGCAGCATGACCCTCTGGAATATCAGCCACTCCTAGTTTGATGTAATCAGCAAACTTGTTAAGGGTGCACTCTGCCCCATCACCGAGATTATTAATGAAGATTTTGAACAGGATTGGAGCCAGTATTGACTCCTCAGGTACACCACTAGTTACTGGTCTCCAACTAGGCTTTGCACTGCTGGTCACCACCCTCTGTGTCTGGCCATTCGGCCAGTTTTCAACCCACCTCAGTGCCTCAGCATCCTCTGCCAATTTATCTACCCAGCACTTGCATGCAAGCACGTGGGGTGCTTTATTGTGGGAAAGGAAACCTCAGAGAAGTCACGGTGAACAGTGAATAGCTGGAGACTTTGGCATTTAATTTTTTTTCAAAGTGTTTCATCCTCAAAGCATGGTGGTAACCAGCTGTAGCACCAGCCCCAAGCTCTCAGCACCTCTGCACGTCTCCACCTCCCTGGCCCCCAGTCCTGCAGCGTCCCACGGCTTCTGGGAGAAGGTGGGTCCAGCTCGCTGTGGAATAAAAACCTTCCTTAATGAAAGCCTCCTTTACCAGCAGCAGCGAGAGCGAGCTCTAGGTTTTGTGGCTATCTCTGCCTAGACTTGGTGTGGGCAGAGCAAATCCATTCACACCACAATGATGATTCACCCGCAGAACATGTCCCACGCAATGCCGAGCAACACATGGGCTCGGGGAGAAGGTAGTTGGTGATCACCCAGCAAAAAGCTTTCACACACCCCTGCATGGGGTGAGTGTGTGCATGAGACCTGAGCTAACCTGGTACAGACTGTCCTAATGCCAGCATCTCCTTATTTACAAGACTGGGAAAGCAACTTTAAAGTGGCTTTTTTGGTATTGCTTTTGTTACTCTCTTCTTTTTATGCTGTTGAGGAGAGCAGGCAGGAGAAGGAAGATGTGGCACCTCAGAGGGTCATGGTGCTTGCTGGTGCTGGCCACCAGCATGGCCAAGGCGTAGACCTCCAAGCCCTGCCGTGACACTCGTCATCTCTCTGGGGAGATGAGGAGAACCACGGGCTGGTTGCTTCACAGCTGCTTCCTAGACCTCAAGGGAAAGCAGAGGTGTGGGTGCACATCAGTTCCTGCTGGGATATATGTTCTACTGATGGCAGGCTGCCCTCCTGGAGCTGCCAGCCTCTCAATCCCTCTGCAGGTCCATTGTCCTTCCAGGAACCCCACCAGTCTTGCTTGGAAGTGCAGCAGCATATGGATGAGACCCTCAGGGAACTGGGGACAACCACTAACATTTCTAGTAAGATGGTATTTTGGGGGGACCTGCAGCTTGGCCAGAAGGTGTGGGAATTTCATGCAGTGAGCAAAAAGCCGATGGCCACATCCTTGTAAGCACATCCCTCTGTAATGGTTGGCTCCCTTGGGAGGCTGGCACCCCTCTGCAAAACCACAGTATTATTTTTTTCACATATGAAAGGGAATGTCTCTCTTGAATTTTACTTTCAGAAACCATTAAGCCATTTTTAGTGGAATTTTCTAGTAGCACTCACCCTGAGGCAGTCTTTCAGCAAAAACAGCCCCAAACCTGTCTGGCCAAAACCATACAGACCTGAAAGACATTGCACAATAGAAAGTGTTGGGGATGTGTAACCACAGCGAGTGCTGCCAGCCCAGCCTCCCACACTGCTCCCAAACAGTGCCTGGTCCCGCTCCGCAGCTAGCCCAGGCTCAGCCCCTGCTCGTGGCACCCAGGGACTCTCCTGTGGTGTGGTGGTGCATCCTATGGGACGGATGTAGGACACTAGAACAGGCTGCCCAGGAAAGTTGTGGAGTCTCCTCTGGAGATGTTTAAAGCCCGCCTGGACATGTTCCTGTGTGACCTGATCTAGGTGATCCTGCTCCGGCAGGGGGAATTGGACTAGATGATCTTTCGAGGTCCCTTCCAATCCCTGACATCCTGTGATTCTGTGATTCTGTAATCTGTGTGTATTGCAAACATAAGTGAATTCACCATTTAAAAACACCATTGAGAGCCCAGGACACAAAGACATGTGTATGTCGACATGTATCTACACATATCTCCACATACCAGAGAACTTCACCAGGAGCTGGGAAATGGAACAGAGACCAGGCACTTCTGGAGCTGGATGATAAGTAGAGAGTAATATCTCAGGGTGAATTCTCCATTTTACCTTGTGGTTTCCCCATGTTCATGAGTAAGATTTTGTTCAAGGCTGCAAGAAAAATCTGCTGTTAGATTATAATAACCTCAGAAAGCCTGGAAGTCATTGGGAACAGGGAAGGGAGATGTTCTTGCATTGTTCAGTCACATGGCGGAATTCTGGTGATGGTCTTGGCATCCTTCTCCAGAAAAATGCTACCAAACCCCTGTGTAGGTACCAAGTAGGGCTCAGCCCTGCATTTCTCTGCAGCTCCCTTCCCTGGCAGAGCTTTTCACAGAATCACAGAATGTTAGGGTTTGGAAGGGGCCTCGAAAGATCATCTAGTCCAACCCTGAAGCCCACTTGCAACTTCTGCTCCTTCTCTCTTTGCTGTGTGGTGTCTCTGTGTGTCTATGTAAGAAAATGTGCTGCTTAAACTAGATGGACTTAATCCCCAAACATTTAATTAGACTGAATTTTGGTGATGCTTTAAAATGTCTGGATTATACTGAAGGACTTATTTTGCAGTCGGCAAATTTTACTTTTTAGGGCTTACAAGTAAAACCAGACAGATGCATCTTAAACAAAACCACCGTAAATGTCCACAGGTTTCAGAGTTTGTTAGCTAAATATTGTTTTACTGTGTTTATTACATGCCTTTGCTTCTCTGCTCTTGTCTCCTGAGTCTGAGTTGCGGTTGGTCTCCTCCCTTACACACCCAGGAATATAGTTACCAAATTATTTCTTCATAGAGGAAATTTTGGTTCCTGGGGTTTCACTCACTTATAACATATTCATGGAGACCGCAACATTTTAGTTGTTAATGCTTATTGAAAACACTTGAGCCTTGGAGCTCTAATGTAGCTACATTTAATGCTTGATGCTTTGAATGATTTGTGATCATGAAGAGTTTGGTCTGACAGCATAATTGTAAGTGGAGAGATTTCTGAGCCCTCCATAAAAACTAAAAAAAAAAAAAAAAGTACAAGCTTCTGCATCTTCGGGGGAGTTTTCTGTGTATATGGTAGATAGAGAAAAATTACCTCAAAACGAAGCTTTTTTTAAAAAAAAAGCTGAATCAGATGTTAGCGTAAGGGAAGATCCTTCCAAGAAACAACAAAACTAATCCATACACATAAAAATAGAGCCTGCTTAGCATCAGATTGAGCCACCACAAAAATCCATGAGCTGCAGCTTAACCAGGACAACAGATGCCCCTGCCCAACTTCAACAGAAAGGGAAGAAAAATCACCATTTAACACTCCAAGTGAGAGCATGGCTTGCTTCAAGTCTCTTCTTACCAGGAAGCACAAGTGGGAAGCACCAGAACTTCCAATGGGGTGATTCATGGAGGTAGGGATAATTCCACTCCGTTTGCTGCTGAACGAACCCACTGTTCACCACCCCAGCACTTGCAGAGATTTTACCTCTGCCATAAGAGACAGAGGAATGATTTGCATCTCCCAGATAGGGATCAGAGGCAGGGAAACAGGTGGTCTAGATTACTTCCTTTACTTTCTTTGCAGCTCTATGGTTCAGCTCTGAAACCTTAAAGCAGAGCCTTGCCTGTGAGCCATGCTGGAAAATTTTAGGGGCTCTTAAAATTATGAAATTGTTATTCAGTGAGTATTTTGCTTGTGACAAAACACCGTGTGGCTTAGTGTGTCGTGGAAACGAGTTTCTGATTTATTTTTTTTTAAGGCTGGGGTTTTTTTTTTGGTTTGGCTCTCTGCCAGCATTAATTGTCTGCAGCAACCCATGCAGTTTGGAGCTGTTAAAATGTGTCATCTCAAAACACACAGTCAAGAGAGAAGTGTTTTGTTCTTTGCACCCCCTGATCAAAGTCTGACCTCAAAGTTGTCTAAAATCCTGATTACTTTGAAATCATGAATTCAGATGGAGCAACAGGTCTCCATCTCTCTATTACAGGGTGCTGCTGGTTTTTTACCACCATCACATATAGCACATGTGGGTATCATATCATCTACCACTGATGACCCTCAAGCGAGCAGGAATTCAGCTCTCTTGCTAAATGTGTCTTTAATCATGGCTCCTTATATCCGTGTGAGTGTCCCTGCTTGGGAGCGGGTGGTTGCCAATGGTCAGTGTCGGAATGAGTCAAAGCTTGGCTGATAGAAAATGGGAATAACAAAGAATATTTCTAAAAGGACAAGAAACAAAGGGTATTTCTTTTCAAGAGCTGAGGGAAATTTGAGGGATGCCTGTAATTTCCCGTCACTCCAGCGGTGTAGTCATCTGATGACTTCGGTTGGCCTTGACCATTGATTACTAAACACATAATTTCACATGAGATGACCTGTTTGCTGTGTCCTTATTAATTGTTTTTTGAGGGTTTTTTAATGCATTCAGTAGTCTGGGACAATAGAGTCATCATCCTAATCTGATTTAAATGGCAGCTCCTTAGAAGGGTAAAATTGGTATTTACTAGAAATGAAGACAGTGCAGTTTCAATAGCTAGACTTGATACTCTTCAGAAGGTGCAGATAAGGATACACACTGTCTCACCACCCACACTTGGTTCACAAATTAACATGGCTACGACTGCCAGACTGAGTGAATGCCTCTTGCTGTGAAAAAGCAGCTTCTCCCTTCAGCTCCTTCTCGTAACAGGGAACAAATGATCCGGTCTCAGCGCTGCCACCACAGCCACCACTGCTAGTAGGACTCCTGCAGACGGCTGGTCCCACCACCCTCCTGGAGATGCCCAGGACTCACAGCAGAAGCCTCCCACCACTTCCCACCACCTCCCACCATCTCCTCCACCTCGCCACATGTTGCCAGTCAGAGCTGGGCTTCACTTCCAGGCTCCATATGCAGGGGAGACCCAGCAAACCCTTGGCAGCCAGACCCAAAGCCACTCCTGTCAACACAGATGGACATTTGCTTGCTGGCTTCATGCTGCAGGGTCAGGCTCCTGCACCCAAATCACTGTTAATTTCAGTGCTTGCATGGTTTTTATTTCACAGGCCATCAGTCCCAGCATCTGTTTTGTATGGTTGGTCTGTGAGTTAAAAATCATAAACACTTTTTCTGGTGCGATGCCTGTTGATTATGGGATTAATGTTCATAATTGGGTGCAGACTGGGGTGAGAATGAGGGGGAAGATGGTTGTTTGCTCAGAAGCATGTTTTCTCCTTGAGATGCAAACATCTTCATCCTACTTGCTCAGGGAGAGACTATCTGTGGGTGGACTCCCTACAGCTGCCTGGTTCCAAGGGCTTGTGCTCCATCACATGGGGCTCTTGTGAAAAGGAAAAGATCTTGTAAATTGTACAAAACTCAGTAGGGAAAATGTACTTACTACTTGGATGACACAGTTTTTCATCAGAAATCAGTCTGAGGTAAAAGGTACCACAATGGGTCTCTTTGGTAAGGTCCACTGAGAAAATGCTAATTAGATTCAAATTCATGCACAGTTGTGGGCTTTTGTGGAAAGAAAAAACCCCAAGCAGAGAGACCACACTCTCCACAGGGCAAATAGAGACCACATCTGCAGCAAGGGTTAAATAGGCATCCCTCTGAGCCACTCAGCTCAGGAGGTAGCAAACCATGTCCTTAGACCAATCTAAAAATTTGCTTAAAGATTGTTTCCTCCAAGGAAACATTTTCTAACCTGCCTCTGAGCTGCCAGGTGCAATACACTGCCCACCAGTGAGGACCTGGGAAGCATGGGGCAATGACATGATGGGGTGGGAGAAAAGGAGCACATCAAGATGCAAAACCCCCCCTTTCCAGTGGCGTTGGACTTCCTCTGCCATCCTGGGAGCATGGAGTGTTTTCAGGGTCTTGGCACTCAGCCCTGAGCAGGATGATGCAGGGGACAAGATGGTAATATCTCCATGACTTTCAGGATGAACAGGAAGGGATCATGAAGCCAACAAAGCAACGGTGATGCTGATCCCATTATAAGATGCTCCAATGTCTATGGGGGGAAGAGTTGATATCCCTCCTATGTGTGCATCATGCAGCAGGGAAGAAGTGTTGAGTGACTTTTGAGTTTCTGATGGCAGGCATTTCTCTAGGCTTGAGAGGAGTGTGGCTCAGAGCTGTTAGCAGATCCTGGTGCAGATCACAGGTAGTGGAGGGAGGAAGTGGTTGCTCTCATCTGTGGATGATCTGCTGCTGCACACCAATTGCAAAGCCTTGTACAAGGCCTGTGACAGAGCTTGCCCTGAATAGGCAAGGAGGGATGAGGAGCTGGTGGAAAAAAAATTTGATGGAAGAAGAGCAGTTTTTGTAAGGGAGGAAAAAATCCATCTCACATCACCTGTGGGTTTGAGACAAGTTGATGTGACCCTGCTCCATGCAGCTCAAGCATGATGAAGACCAGCTTAGGCACCTCTCCATGCAGCAGCCATTGGCCCTGGGATCATGGGGGCTGCCAAGGTGATGGGGAGCTGGCCTGGATGGCTGTTGGCCTGGGTGGCTGGAGGCCTCCTTGCCTTGTGGGGAAAGTGCTGGTGGGACAGGGGCACACTGGGCTGGTGCATGCCCAAGCTGGCTCCACACCTCAGGAAGCCCAGACAAGAAATGGGCTGATGAGGCTGAGTACCTCAGCCCATGTTGTCCAAGGGACTTGATTTTGCTCAGGGATCTGGTCTTCTGTGAGAGTACTGGTGGGGTACTGGAAGGAAGCAAGTAGAAGTGCAGGAGAAGGAGATTATTTCCTTCTGTTTCTGAGCCCATCTGGAGCAGGAAAGGGGCACAGAGGGGGACAGGGGTGCTAGGTCACTACCCCTGTCCTCTCCATAGTCAGGGATGGCAAAGAAATGTTGATTTACAGCAAGGAATTAGGAAAAGGGTGACCTAGCAAAGATAGATTTGAATCCTATTCCTAATGATTTTTCTCTTATTTTTAGGATACTCAGAGGTGAAGTCTGCCTCTCCTCACCATCCCTTGAAAGCAGGCTTATACACACAAGAGGTGTCAGTATGGGATTAGGCACTAACAGTGATTAAGTATCGCATTAACTGCTACTTACTAAAATAATTAGATTTTTTAATAGGAAAGAGAGGGAAAATACATGCACAAAACACCTACCACAAATTAGAGGTCATTTGTGGGCACTCACCTGTATGCAAAAAGCCAAGACCCAGAGTCTGTCTGCCTTCAGTGCTCCTTTTCTTAAACCGCGTGCGTGTGCGCGTGTGTGTGGGGGGAGGAGGGGAGGTGGCAGACGCTTTCGGCAGCTTTCGGGGTTCGCGCCTGGAAACGGAGCAGACCGCCGGGGAGAGCCGGCTCCCCGGTGCCACTAGAGGTCACCATCTCAACGAGGTACCGGCCCCTGGGCAGCGGCCCCGGGGGCACGGGCATTGCCAGGGGCAGGGGCAGTCCCTTGCGAACATGGGTTTCCACGTCCAGTCTTTGCAAACGCTCCGGGAAAGGTTTGTTGAAGAGATAAAATAGCTGGTTAATGTAAAGGAGAGAGGGAAGAATCAAAGGGTTGTGCTTTGAGAGCGAGGACTTGTTGAGTCACAGAATCGCAGAATCAGAACGGTAGGGGTTGGAAGGGACCTCTGGAGATCATCTAGTCCAACCCCCCCGACAATGCAAGTTCACCTAGATCAGGTCACACAGGAACGTGTCCAGGTGGGTTTTGAAAGTCTCCAGGGAAGGAGATTCCACAACCTCCCTGGGCAGCCTGTTCCAGTGCTCTGTCATCCTCACACTAAAGAATCATAGAATGGTTTAGTTTGGAAAGGACCTTTCAAGATCATCTAGTTCCAATCTCCTCCCCATGGCAGGGACACCTCCCACTAGACCAGGCCACCCAGAAGTTTCTCCTTCTGTTGAGTCCCTTTGATCTGCATGTTATACTACCGCTAGTTATTAGTATAATAATTATTTTAATAAAATCTATTTCTACCTACTTGGTTAGAGAATTTAAAAGCATTTGAATGGAAAATGCTTTTTTTTTTTTTTGAGCTTCTGAAACTCAAGGTGGCTTTTGAAGAACACCTTCTCAGAGTCCTATGCAAAATCTTCCCTACCACAGCTCTTGGAAGCTGATTCTTTCTGAAATCTTCAGTGCCAAGTGTCTCCCACACTGGCACCTCCACCAAACATATCTTCATGTTTTCTTACCTCCACCCAACAGCAAGGGGCAGAAATGAGGTTTCAGGCACAGTCAGGCTTTACCAGGGCCACTGCACCAAAATTTTTGCTTTAAAATATTTCCTTTTTATTGTGTTCAAATTAAAGACATTTAAGCAAGAGAGATGCTAAACTTGCCTGAGGGAAATACCTCCAATTAGGCAGTAGTTTATCTTTCTCCCAGGGCTTCCCTCATCTCTTTAGTCGGATGCTTTCATTCGTGTCTGAAGTTCAGGCCTCAGTCTCTTTGGAGATGGAGGTCTCTAATTTACATGTCTCAAATGTTTCTGGCTAGGGCAAAATTTAGAAGTTAGTAACCATGATGGTTTTAGCCAGGTTTCACTCTGAATTGCTGGCTTACCTCAAAGCAAAACTGAGAAAAAGCCTTGGGCAAGCTCTCATGATCTCAAACCTTGGACTATCACACATCTTCGCTTCTTGTTAGAGTGAAATTATTCAGAGCCAGTGGCGGCAGCTATCGCTCCCGTTAGAAACCAGACGAAACACCCTCGATTTCAGTGGTGAAACTGAGAACAGGATTTGTTTTTAGTGGCTACCCCCATATTTAGCTGCCAGAAATGCTGGTAGCAATCACCACCACCATTGAGCAAACTCACTCTCTCTTCCCATGCCGGCACCCTCTGCTGAGCCACCACTCTCATGACACTGCTTTATGGGGAGGACCTGGACATAAAGGCCCACCTCAGACTAGGAAATGCCACATGGCGAGGAGGACGGGGGGGATTTTTGGCCAGTGGCAGGTGATGGGTGTATGACACCAGGGAGAAAAACTTGGTCAGAGTGGCATGGCAGAAGCTGGGCACCCAAAATGCCCTTCCCCATGAAAGCCAAGCTGCTGTGGGGCTGTGAGGTGGTCATCCTCGGGAGCTCTTCCCATGAAATTTCCCACAGAAAAATGCACTTTTTTTGTGCTGTGAATGCTTGGCAGCACTGTTTTTCCTCAATACTGCCACCACATGCAGATGCCATAGTGCTGGTGGGCAGTTTTGGGACAGGACAATCCTTCCAACTCATAGAACAGCTCATAGAACAGCACTGCTTCTTTTGTCACACCTCAAAGAACCCAACTGTTTCATTTTACAAATGAGTCTCACTTTCTCTAGGGAAAGTTTAATGCATTTGCAGGACCAGGTAGTCACCCAGCTCCTGGTTTCCAGCCACTTTCTCAGTTGCTAGAGTTTGCAGGAAGAGATAGAGGAAGAGGTCCAGGGCCCTGCATTGTGGGAGGCTTGACCAGGAGGAAGCTGCTGTACAGAATATTTCTGGACCCTTTTGTCCCCCTGTTCCCCTAGTTTGAAACCCGGGGGCCAGCAGGTGTTTGTGTGTCCCCAAAGTGTTATCTGCATGTTCACAAGCTTTGCAGGCACATCATAGCAACCAGTGTTTGCACAGGCAGTCCCAAAGACTTCTGCAGCCATCCAGCTGCCCAGAACCTCCTTGGTCATGGTGACAGATGGAGGAGTGAATATTGCTTCCTGGTAAACACAAAGGCATTGGTGTGTGTGCTCCAGCTTAATTTCCTTTCAGAGATAGTCCTCATTAAACAAGGCCAGGTGTGGGAGCTGGGAGGAGGAGGAAGGAAAGATGCCAAGAGGAGGAAGTACACCACCCTGAGGACAGCGGGACCCTGATTTCTGGAGGACACCCATGGGTGTTACAGCATTTAAAGGCGTCATCTGGCATCAGGGCCTGTGTGGTGCAGGAAAGACCCAGACTTCACAACCAGAGCCAACACTGATATTTTTCTCAAGGTGTGGAGGAGATCCTCTCAGTAGATGGGAAACATAAAGTCAAGGGGGTGAAGGTCTCACAAGTCTCAGCTGGAGTGGGTGCCACCTCAAGCACAGGACCACACTTTTCTCCCCTTGTAAGGAAGCCTCCTACATAGGTTGTGGAGAATCAATAAGAAAACCTCAATAATAAACACTACAATTCATTGGACTGAAATTATCAAAAGCCAGGGCAGCCTTACTGCTGGTTTATGTCCTTTTAATAAAACGTGCTTTTCATCTCCCTCTGAAGGCATGTGATGTAAGTGATTGAAAGCAGGCCAAGAGAAGCCTGCCACCTTAGGTATGAGACAAACTCCAGTACAGGCAAGTTAGGTGCTGACTAGAGACCATAAACACTTGAACAGAAATAACAGGGCGAGCCAAGGTGCTGGAAAAGCCATTGCTCATAGGAACCATAGGAGAAGGTGAAATGCAAACTGATATAAGACTCCATCCAGCACCAGATGGTTATAGCAGGGCTCCTTCACGTACTGTTTGATATTGACAGAGGTTTGTGGACTAGTTCTTAAACAAATGTTTAGGCAAAGCAAGGATCTTGATGCATTTCAGCTTTGTGTCACTTCTGACTGCTCTATTGACAACCATTGTGGTGAGATCAAAGCAGGGCAGAGATGGGAAGACTGTCCACGACCTCACTTTTGTTTTTCAGGCATTACAAGAAAAATCTGGAAGGCCAACATGTACCTAGGAAGCAGGTACTTCCAAGAAACTCTGAAATGTTACGATAGAGAAAAATTGTATAGATTATTTTGGACATACAAGGTAAAAATGGCTCCCACAAGTGCTGTCTTTATAGATCACATACTACATCCAAGAAATAATAGTGTTGTGCCAGTTCAGCCACCATCATTTTATGCTGCCGTCAGTTGCCTGATCACACAGGCCAACGCTGCACTCAGCAACACCCCTCAGAAGTCTTCTTTCAAACAATTCTGCCATAGGTTCCTGTGGACCCAGCTCCTCTGCTGCCCACTGTGGTGCCAGCATTGCCTGCTGCGCACAACAGACAGAGATGGCTCCCTCAGTGACCCTTCACATGGAAGGACACCACCGAGAGAGCTCAGCAAGACACAACCAGTTCCAACAGAAGCCACACACACAAAAAAACCTAGCTCCTGATTGATATAGTCCTGGCCTCACCCCCCACCCCAACCATGACCCCCTGGGTGAGGACAGAGACACAGAGACACAGGTGGGCCATGTTCTGCCTCTGGAACCTGAAGCCAGTGGGGGAAACAAAACATTCTGCTGGGTTGTGACTCACCCACAGGTCAACTCCAACTCGGGGCCCCAGCACTTCAAAAAACAATGGATCCATATGCTTTTTTAATTTGGTGATCAAATGGTCAGGCTTTACTAATATTACCAATGGCATGCTGGGAAAGGGCTGCTAGTAAGATCTATTCCAGCCTTGCCTAACTTTTGATAAGAGTTAGCAAACAATGTTGATTGACAGAATTCAATTGATTAGAGGCAGGTTTTAAGGATTACAAACTTGCCTTCAACAGGGAAGTTAAACTTAGTTAATGCCTTAATTGATCACAAAAATAAACCATCAGAAAGAAACAAAAGCTCCTCCCAAAAATCTCCCAGACATTTGAAGTTCTCCTACTTGTGGCGATGTAAATGGCCTCGGTATTTAGGGCTTTTGAATCTACCCAGGAAAATTAAATTTATGCTATTTTGACAAGACTGTGGATATTTTGAAATACAAAAGTATGATAAGTACGTTTCTTGAGTGAAATAATTGTGTTTGTGTGAGTGAGGTCCAGGATCTCTGAATTCACCCACCTACCATGAGATATCTGCAAAGCAAATGTCTTCATGGGAGAAAAAAAATTCAACTCTAATATTGATACCCAGACAGTGGAGCTGAGGAAAGACAAACCTGGAGTTTCAAGTGGAGAAAAAAATAGGGAAAAGTTACAATCTGATAGCCTGGACAGTGAATTTAAAAACCACACAGCTCTGTTTGCTGTTATTTCTTAGATTTGGGACATAATCCTGCTCTGATTTAGGTCGACAGGAGTTTTGCTATTGACTTCAGAGGGACCAGAATCAGGCACTTTGTCTGCTCCAGACCTGACCATTTTATTTGGAAATATAACTTTTTAAAACACACGCTTTTCTCTTAAAATGCTACAAACTAGAACAAGTAATTACATTAGGCTCTACCTGAAGCTCCAGAGAATTAATATAAAGACTGCTTGGCTTTTGCCAACTTTCACTATTACAATTTTACTAGCACCATATGCAGCACTACCTTACCTGCTTGTTTCACTTAGCAAACTCATTGGGGTTTTTGTTGGGGGTTTTTTTGGGGTTTTTTTAAAGGAACACACAATATCCACAAACAAAAGCTCCAGGGAGTGGGGACCAGCTTGGTGGCCCATATGGTCTTAGTATTGAAGAAATCAGAGATGGAGCAGATCTGTTTGTTCAGCAACCCCATCCCTTTTGCAAATATGCAAGAGTTGGCTCAGGAAAAAATGCTCTTTTGGATGGTTTCTGTTGCTGTCATGCAAGAAACTGTGAAGTGAGATTTCAGGTGTTATTTTGAGCACCTCTGTGGACAAAAAGGAAAGGAGCTGCAAGGACTGGCTGTGTCAGCTTTGAGACCATGGAAAGCTTGAAAGCAGTTTTCTGAGGACTGCCAGGAAAGAGTTTTTGCAGAGGAGAGTTTTCACTGGAAAAAGCTGACCATGTGATTCTCATGTGACTAATTTCAATGCAGGAGAAACACTGGATGCGAATTATACATACAAGGCTTCACATAAAGACCAAAGTGGAGATTATTCTCCAATGGACTTATCTGTCACCACTGGACCTGAAAATAAAGTGAATTCTTGCTAGAAGATGAGTTTTGAAGACCAAATATTCCTGCAGCTTCCTCAGGCTTACCCAGAAGAGACCCTCTGCTGCACCAGGCTGGGGACATGGACCTCAGCCTTGTCTGCACCACACTACGCAGTGGCATGCAAGCATCCACACGCATGACAGGCCTATTTTTGTTTCATCCTAGCGAAAACACCCTGTAGTCAAGTCAACAAGGCATTTGGCTCTGCCAGTGTCATAGAATCATAGAATGTTTTAGGCTGGAAGGGACCTCTAGAGGTCATCTTGTCCAACCTCCCTACACAAGTAGGGACATCTCTACCTAGGTCAGGCCGCTCAGAGCCCCATCAAGCCTGACCTTGAATGACTCCAGGGATGGGGCCTCCACCACCTCTCTGGGCAGCCCATTCCACTGATCTATCACCCTCATATTAAAGAACTTTTTTCTAATATCCAATCCAAATCTATCCTTTCCTAGCTTAAAACCATTACTCCTGGTCCTATCATTAAAATCCCTTTTGAATAGACCTTCCCCCGCCTTTACGTAGGCCGCCTTCAGATACTGGAAGGTCATTATAAGGTCGCCCCGGAGCCTTCTCTTCTCCAGGCTGAACAGCCCCAACTCTCTCAGCCTGTCTTCATACGAGAGATGCTCCATTCCCCTGATCGTTTTGGTGGCCTTCCTCTGGACACGCTCCAATATGTCCACATCNGCTAGGTCGGTCAGGCATGACTTGCCCCTAG
>VYZX01018794.1:0-20598 GCA_013401335.1 Brachypteracias leptosomus
CCCGCTCCTGGCGGCGACCCCGCGCCGGGGTTGCTATGGCGACGGTCGCGGCCACGCCGCCAGGGGGCGCCGCCAGCCGCGCCGGGACACGACCATCGTGGCGGTGGGTGGGTGAAACTGAAAGTGAAGGGCCGCAGGTGGGCGGGGCCGAGCGGAGCCACCGCGCTGCGCCCGGCCCCTGGGCCCTGCCCACGCTCGCGCCGCCGCCGGTTCCCTCCCATGAGTGCTTGAGCCGCCCCGGCCTGAGCATGTCGGAGAGTTTCGACCGAGCTCCAGGTGCCGGCCGGGGTCGCGGCCGAGGAGGAGCTGCTCCCCTCGGTGGCGTGGTCGCCTCGGAGAGCGGCGGCAGGCCCCGCCTCGGGGGCGGTGGTTCTCAAAGCTTAGGCTCGGGCGAGGAGCAGCAGCACCAAACAAGCGGCCTCTTCGCGCAGCAGGAACCATTGAGGCCTCCGAAGACGGCGCCGCTGGGCACCAGAACCGCAGGTACGGGCCGCCGCGCAGCGGCCCCTTCCCCGTCCTTCTGGAGGCCCCGATGTCGAAGGTGCCGGGGAGCAGCCCCCTGGAGCCTGCCGCGCTCCGCTCGCTGGCCCGCACCAATCTGCGCCTGCTTCGCTTGTTGCTCCGGCACCCCGCCCCCACTCCGGCCCCCCTCGCCGTCCCGCCGAGACTGGAGCCATGGGGCTTTCCCTCCTCCTTCCTTCGGCCTGGCCGGGGGGACGCGTCCTCTTTCCCACCGCACTTAGGGGCAGAGAGGTCACCGCCGCCTGAGGGCCTGCTCTGTGTGCCCCCCGGGCACCTACCAGAGGCCTTTCGGCACTTCAGGGAGATGAGCCGTGGAGAGGCACCTGTATCTTTCCTCAAAAGAGTGGTCGTGTTTCTGGGTTATGGGCCTGTGCCTAGGTAAAGGTGTGATGTTGTATTGCAGCTGCTCACAACATTTCTCTGTCCGTTCCCCCCTTTCTGTGCCCTCACATCTGTGTATGTGTTTTATCTGTCTGTTAATCTGGCCACAGATGGTCTCAGCCTTCCTCTTATTGAAGTACTCCAGCCTAAAGGTTTGTCGAAAAATAAACTCAACTCAACAGTAACACAAAGCATTGTTTGTTGCTTAGCTTTTGCAGGTACATATCAGGTTCTGTTTTCAATAAACTTAGGAGCTAATCTATAGAGATAGATTTGGAAAATGTGGAAAACATGGTTTTAAAAAACATGTTTTCGTTGGATTTCTTGGCAAATGGTGTACAAGAATAAAGATAACTAACTGTCTTTGAGGATTATGTTAAAAATTAGCGTTGTTAAAAAGTAGTGATGTCTTCCATTTTTAAAGTCTTGCATTTGAAGTCTGTAGAAAACCCTCAAGTTGAGCAAGCATACCATGAGCAGATTTACTAGTTTCTCAGGTTAACTCTTTCAGAAAGCATGTTTTCATGGGAGAGGAGAGAGCTCTTTTTTCCTTCCTCTTTCCTTATTTTGGTCCCCTTCACATTAATACTGTGTTTAGTTTCTGTCATGTAGAAAGACATCTAGAGCTTGCTAAAGTGAAAACATTATCCATATTTAAGAAAAACAATAGAAACAATGTATTTGAAGTAAGTGCTAAAGTATATTTTTAGTAAAAATATATTTAAAGTCCAAAAAAATTATTTATTCTGTATGTACTCTGTGGGAATACCTACTCACTTAGTGATTTCTAAGAAAAACTGTAAACAAAATCTTTTCAGAACAACTGCAACAGACAGGAATTCCATCTGGATCACAAGATAAAGTTTCAGTTCCAGACTCTGGACCAGGAATGGCTGAACCTCAGGTAGCTGTGGCTCCTGTGGTAACATCAAAATTGTCTGTTAAAGCACCTGAGTTTTATCCATCAGGATACAACCAGAACTTCAACCAGAACTTCAACCAGAACTTTGCAGTAAGTGTTTATTTTCTCTTCTTATTATATGACAATTTACTGATATTCAATTTAACAATATTTCCTTGGGATGATACATATAGGATAACTCAAATGCTCCATTTGCAGAAGAGATGTCAAAAATTCTGATGATAACCTCCGGAGTCACAGTCAGAGTGTTAAGTGATAATGGGTGAATATTATGGTCTATGTGAGAGATTTTATCATGGGATATTTTGCTAAAGCTTGCTCTATTCCTTGTTGATTACACCAAGCATTGATTACACCCAACATCAGAGTAAGCCATCTTTTTGAGAACTTGCCTCTGTTGTAGTTACATGTACACTGCAATTTAATTAAAGGCTTAGCTGTGCTTTTATGCAGATTTCACAGGTTTTTGAAGGAAGTGTGAGAGAAAGCTTGAACTTCAGCTTTTCTAAGCACAGGCTTTACCGTGGGTATGATTTGCAACACCTGCCTAACTCTATCATCATGTGTCTTTTAGTTCTTTAAGTGGTATACTATCACTAACAGGAAAAAAAGTAGGGCTAGGCTCATTCCTTGCACTTGCCTACCCGCATACGTAAGAGACACATTTTTCAGCCAGGCTAAGAGTGTGGCAGGTCAATATTGTAATGCATTGTGTAATGAAAATACTTCTTATTTTCTACTCTATTGTCTTCCACATCCCTGGAGTAGGATTATTGAAGTAGTAAAGGTCTTTGTGAATTCTGGGAATATCCTTTTGTTATGCAAGCTGCCAAACTCTGGAACTATATATAAAGAGGTGGGAACTGTTACTTTTACAAACACAATCAAGTGATAAAAAACAATTATACTGAAACAAATATTTTTAATAACTCATAGAAAAATAGTTTATTTGAATGCTAAACGTGGTGGTTTGCTGTTTTGAAGTCTTTTCCTCACTGGTTAAATTGATGTTACCTTAATGTTGTCAGCTTTGCCAGCTCACTACATTGAATTACTGTCCTGGATAAAAGAAGCCCATAGCCAGTATACAACTGTTAACAAAATGCCAACACAAACATGCTTCAGTCAATGGATATTCTGCTTTGCCCCAGTATATGTTACATGATTTCTATAAATAAAGTATTCTGGTTTCAAGACAAAAAAAACCTGCCATTTGGAATGGCATACATAATGCATACTTAAAATTACAAAATTTTGAGGCTAGCAATATTGCTGTTCAGCTGTTTTGCAAAGACACACAAGCCTGTGGGAGTTCCTGGTTGCTATGTTTTAGGAATATGCTATGAATATGACTCATCTCTTAATAAAAATACCTTTAAAATGCTAGCAGAACCTGGAATGTTTATTTGGAAGTATATTGCAGGGACCTTAATCTAATTAGCTAGGCATAGAACAGTGGTGTTTCAGACTTCCATGCTTCACTCTTACCAAGTTTGGGGTTCTTTTAATGACTGAATTAATTTCACAAATTGGGCTCACTTGCTATAAAACCAAGAAATTTAGCACATTTTACTGTTACATAGATTTTTGACCATGAGTTTTGGAACAAAGTTTTGAGAAACTTCTGCGTTTGTGACTTACAAATTTATACTTTTTAGCTTTCATTTATAATTTCATTTATAATTTTTATATCTGAAAACTCTTATTTCTAATATGAAGTACACAATTGTTTCACTATTAAGCATTTATTGTTTTAGAAGCCATATGTTGATTTCTTGTTTGATTATACATTACTGTAATTGTATGTCCATATAACATTTGATTACTAGATTAGTTAATTTCCCGTTAGTTCTGATACTCAAACCTATCAGTTCCCCATTAATATAGTTTAAGGGGCACAGAATACAAGGCACACTAGAACTTTCAGAAAAAACTTTACCAGAACTCTGGGGAAGAAGGACCTCTATGAAATCCTCTGCATACAGCTGTCCATCCCATCAGAAGTTGTGGATGTCTGCAGTAGAATTGGTGACTAGATTTAGGCTTGCATTACCAGCAGGAAATATCAGACTTGTTCTCTGGCATGAGTGTATGATGATAATACATCTGTCACTCCATGAGAGAGGCATAATGATGTTCTCACTTCATAGTTTCAAGACTGAGATTTTAATTATCTTAGGTGGAATCCTCCTTCATTTCTCTGGCCTACCCCCCTGCTTTTTTTTTTTCTTAATTTCCCAGAGGAGGCTAAGCAGCCTCCTCTAGCTTTGGGTTTATACATTTAGCCAAGCATGAGCATCCCACTGAACCTCAAACAACATGGATAGGTGGTTTTGTATATATGCAAGGGTCTTTGAAATTAAGCTTGCAGTAACTTTATTGTAGACTTGAGTGCATATAATCTGAAAACCCCTTGTTCTTAAGAAGCTGAAGTGCCGGGGCCTGGGCTGTGGGACCTGAGTTGGAGTTGACCTATGGGTGAGTCACAACCCAGCAGTATGTTTTGCTTTCCAAGTTGTTCCCCAAGGCCCCAGAGACAGGACCCGGCCCACTTATGTGAGGCCTCACCTTCCCCCAGGTGATCATGGTTGGGACAGTGGGTGAGGCTAGAGCTATATCAACCAGGAGCTGGCCAGTTTGTGAGAAGCAACAAGGAGCTGATCAGTTTGAAGAGAGTTCGTGTTGAAGACAGTTCCTGTTGGGGGCAGCTTGCTGAGCTTTCTCTCAGTGATGTGTTCCCCCTTGGCTGATTTGAGATGGAAAAGAGCAAACAGATGAAGATGAAAAGATGAAGTTATACTGAGGGAATGTTGCTGGGTTTGGTGTTGGCCTGAGGAAGAAGAGAGCTAGCAGCACAAAATTGGTGTAGTCGGCAGCTCGGTCTGAAGGAATATCCTGTGAAACTGGATTAAATGAGACTGGGAACCCCCTCAAGGAGATCCTGCATGCTGTCACCAAGGTTGTGAGAAAATGAAGGACAGCAGGAAGCGACAAGGTGGTACCAACTTGAGCAGAAAGCATTTTAGAGTAAGAAAGCATCTGTAAGCAGAGATAAAGAGACAAAGAGATTAAATGGAATTTATGAATACAAAGAACCCCAATTTCCATGTAATAAAAGGTTGTGAATTGAATATGCTTGTGTGAAGAAGATAGTTATGGAAATATGATGGCTGAAAGTGCCCCTGAGAAGAATTGTCTGAAAGGTTCTCCAGACCTTGGCCCGAATGGTGGGGCAATGCCCGTAACTTGGATTTGGATGATGGTAGTCTCTGGTCTGGATAATGGTGGTTCTCTGGACTCTGAGACCAGGAGTTGGTAGGTTAATACTGCCTGTAAAGTTTTCCACATCCTTGGCCTGGATGATAGTAGGGTGTAATTATTGCCCATAAAGTTTCCAAATCCTTGACCTGGATNGAAAACTCTGCCTTTGTGCTTGGAGTAGTATGGAGGTTGTAAATCATCCATAGATCAGGAGGCCGAATGACGTGCTGGGGCCTGGGCTGTGGGATCACAGTTGGAGTATGTTTTGTTCCCCAAGGCCCCAGAGGCAGGACCTGGCCCACTGTGTGAGGTCTCACCTTCCCCCAGGTGATCATGGTTGGGGTGGTGGGTGAGGCTACAGCTATATCAACCAGGAACTGGCCAGTTTGTGAGAAGCAATGAGAAAAAAAACAAGGAGCTGATCAGTTTGAAGAGAGTTCGTGTTGAAGAGAGTTCCTGTTGGGGACAGCTTGCTGAACTCTCTCAGTGATGTGTTCCCCCTTAGCTGATTTGAGATGGAAAAGAGCAAACAGATGAAGAATAAAAGATGAAGTTATGCTGAGGGGATGTTGCTGAGTTTGGTGTTGGCCTGAAAAAGAAGAGAGCTAGCAGCACAAAAGCCTGAAGATGATAAATCAATGATAAATTATTAGTATCTAAGTTCCTAAATGTAAATATTGTGAATACTTACCAAGTATAGGAAAGTGATAATTTGCACATGTACAAAAGCAGATTTGGCTCCTGGATCTTTTCTACAGACTGTTTTTTATCTTCATGTAAATCAAAGGAGTTTTACTACCTATTTTAACATTTTCATTGTTAAATCTCTAAACTCGTGCACTGGCTGTTGATAGAAGAGAGGTAAATCTATAGTCTTTGAATTGGTCACTCTTTTGTTGTGAATAATCCAGAATTCCATTCTGTAGCTATCAAACATAAAGAAGGATTAGACAGTGTTGGTGTGACTGAGAAATCATTGAAATTAATGGAGAATTTCTAGTTGACTTTTATGGCTTTGAATCATCAACTTGTAAACTTAGTCTGTAGACAACTGCTGTTTAAAAATAAAGAAGAGGAATTTGCTTTGGTTTACTTCAGTTAATATGTTATGTGGTGTTACCTTCTCTCTTAAAATCTGCCCATGAGAAGTGCAAGTGCACTTTTTTCCTATTTCTGACGAGCGATATTAAGTAATTTTGTATTTGATAATATTCACTGGGCAAATACTCTATGTAAACATCAGAGGAAATATTTCTAGTTTTTCTTTCGATGTGTCCTCCATTAGCTTAAGTTGTATACCCTTATGACCTGAGTCTTCAGTACTTTTTTGGAAAACCTGCTTTTTCCACGCACATGCTTTGCAGGTCATGACATTAATGTCAATACTTGATTTTCAGCAGTGTGTATCTGTCTTCCTCCATAATTCATGTTCAGATTTTTTCACTGATTCACGTTGCCTCACAGTAAACAGGAGACTGAGGCATTTTGAAGACAGTAAACAACATCTTCTCATTAAAGGAGGGGTAGTGTGGAGAGGGAGAATATAACTGTAAACCTTATCCATGTATTTAGGTTCACTAAGTGAAGAAAAAATATTGTATCATTTTTAGCTCAATTTTTCATTACAGTAGATATATTTTAATCTTTTTTCCTTGTTAAATAATAGATCTATTGAGAATTCTAATACTCTACATTACCCTTATGTCTTTAATTGCTGATTATAAGACATTTATTTAGCAGTGCCCCTTTAGGCTACTGGTTGCACTTCTGAAATCTATATGAGATGCTTTTCACAATCTCTTAACATAGCGTGACAAAGTGCACTATTTGTACTGTTATTATTAGTGACATCACAAAGTATGCAGCTTCTTTTGCTAGTCCTCTCATGTACTAGCACTGTAAATCATCCAAAGTAGTATTGACTTACTGTTACATACATTCATTTCTGAATGTACAAAATTAGCAAGCTTCTGTTAATAGCAGAAGTATAAACATCAATAACATGGTATTGTGCTAGATCCTGCTTTCTTTAGGGAGCACGTGCTTTACTGTCTATTTTTAAACCTCAGTAGCTGCAAATTAATGCAATACTGTTTCATTTCATGTCTTGTAATGTTGCATCCGTTGCCAAGAGATGCAAATTTGCTGCCTTGTCCTGGCTTGAGTTAGAACTGAACAATTCTGTTCAGTGAATTTACTTTTTGGCCAAGTCTCTTCTAACTGCGCTTTCTGAAGCTCACAGCATATTTTTGCAGACAGTGTCTGCTTCTAGCAGTGATAACACTTGATGTTTAGAGTTACTACCAAGGATTGGTGTGCAGACCAAGGCCACTGCTAACTCTCGTGTACCACATCAGGGGGTACAGAAAGTGAAAGGCTGCATCTGCGAGGAGAAGTGGGGTGGGGTGTTGGGTTCAATACTGGGTTTATATATATTTGTATTTATTAAATTTCATTATTATTATTCATTAAAGCTGTTTTAGTTTTCTAATCAGTAAGTCTCTCTCTTGTTCCCTTTCTCTCCAATTTGGGAGGAGGGGGCCCAACAGCAATCCATAAGTCTCTCTCCCTTATTCCCTTTCTCTTTCCCTTTTTGTGAGGGAAAGAGGGAATAACACAGAGTCTGTTACAGGTCTAGTGCATTGACCCTCAACCTCAACATGCCTTTAAGAGATCAGTTTTCCTGGCTATACTTTTTCCATGGAAACACCACACTGTATTTATTGTATTCCTGTAATTTCTCCCCCATTTGCATATTTTGGAGCACCACACTATATCTAAGCCCAAAATACTTTGTTTCAGATTTTCAATTTTTTTTTTTCCCCTTCTACAGCTCATATCTGCAGCGCAGTTTTTGTGTGCATCAGGAATGGGTGTTGAGCCTCACTTTGGTAGTTTTATTCATGACAGATGCACTTAGCATGTTAGTTAATCTTGCACCTAACTTGGCAAAATGTTTGATTTCTTTTTAATCTGTCTTTTGATGTGTTTTGCTGGGAGACCCTAATCTCCATAAAAACATGTTACCCAGTTTGTAAGATAATAGTACTAGTAGTGCCTTCTGGTGCACTGAGGTCTATGCTCCCTAAAAATGTTGAACTGTGTTACAAAGATTACTAACAAATATGCAGAGACTCAAGACTAAGGGGTCTGTGGTTAATTCTGGAAATAGTAACTGTGACAATATTTTTTTAGATTCCTTTTAAATAGTTGGTATATTCTTTCACTGCTACAGGATTCTTCCTTTGAAGATAGATATGATGGCTATCTGACTTTGGCAGAATACGTACAAGACTTCCTAAATCACCTCACTGAGCAACCAGGTTGTTTTGAAACTGAAATAGAGCAGTTTGCCGAAACACTGAATGGCTGGGTCACTGCGGATGAAGCTTTACAAGAACTTGTTGAACTGATCTATCAGCAGGTAGCCTGTGTTTTCTGTCTTGTAATGGATATTATGTCTTTGTTACCTAATGTCCAAGATACACATCCCAGTATTTGTTATGTAATTTTGTCTATGTAATATCTTAACAGTTTGAATTTTTCTTTTTAGGCTGAAACATAGGGAAAAATTTTTGCTTCATATATTGAAATGGTGGCTGAAGGGGGGCATTATCTGGATGGTATTCCCAGTTTACTCTGTTTCTGTTGTGTATGTATCTCCTGGGTCACATATTAGAGCTAAAACTACAGCACTTAAATAGAGGGAGTTATATTTGAATTGCTGTATTTATATAGTAGAGATTGAAGAACCTCTTAAGCTATGTCAGAGCTGTACAATTTTGTTCAATCCTGCAAAACAATTTATTCATAATACTAAGATACTTTTAATTCCTTGGTGCTTAATAAAATAAACTTATACCTACTGTACACATCACCCTTTGGGAAATGCTCCTTTATTGTCAGACTTTCTTCATTTGAAATATACCTATTTCAGAACAGCGTAACTGGAGGGAAGGAAAGCTCATCTAATGGTAACTAAGTCCAGTCCCATTGATGGCCACAGAAATGAGGACAGAGACCTTGAGCTGAACTCTGTACTAATTGGGGGAGCCATTGGAAAGAACAGCTTAATACGTGTTGCTTAGCAAATGAGCTGCTGTTACTGTCTTTTGGACTTGCTGTGGAGAATGAAGTCACGTTTGTGCTTGCTATTTATTGCATTGGGTGTCTCTCACTTTGTTGACTTGGTTGCTTTCAAATTCTACCTCAATGCAAATTCTTATTCAACTTTTAAGTGCAGATACTTTCAGAATATTTTAATCTGGGGTATGTAGAAGTTGCATGACTGGTCATTGTACAGAACTGTAGAGTCTCAAGTTTCTTATTATCATACAGAATTGATGCACATTTAATTTGGAACAGTTTAGACTTTAAGCTGTGTTTGGCAGCATCGTTTTCCCATCCTTTATTTGAAATGTGGAGGATAGTTAATAATGTTGAACATACTCCATATAACTTTATTGGAAAAAAAAAAGAGGAATTTATCCCAATTTTGACTTCTTACATGTTTAATACATTGACTTTCATTTAGTGTAAGTCTTCAATGTGGCCTTTTCCTCTCTCCCCCTATTTAAAAACAAGTCCAACATTAGGGTTGGCTGTGCCTTCCTTAACTGAGAAGCAGTGTTACCATTCTGAAAGCATATGAAAAATAAAATGTCACAAAAAAGCTATTCTAGTATCCAAAAGTATCTGATGTTTCGGGGTTTTTTTGTATGTCAGGATAGTGTGGTGTTCAAGTGTAAGTCAACTATGCTTATTCTTCTGTTTTGAGCAAAGACTCACGTATTTGCGTTTTCTGGCTTACCAGAAAACAAAATAGCTGAAGTGTATCTGCTTTGGTGATATTAATTTAGCCCAACTGAGCAGATTCACAGATGCTAGATTTGTGAAGGAAAAGACTAAAATGAAGGAAACTCAAGTTTTGTACAGTCTTCCCTCTATTTATGTGTCAGGTATCTTAGCCTGTCTATATTAATTATATATTTCTCCCTGATCTACTTAAGACTCTGGACAGTGAAGTGCCAGTTCTCTTGTTTTCCAAAAGTTAATCATTCTGACTTCATCACTTAAGAATCTCGACTATTGTATAGTTAATGCAGTGGATTGTTCCTGATACAGTACCTAAAATTTCTCAAGATATGTATTGGTAGGTTAGCCTTCATGCTTAGTCTGTGACTTTGAGTCGAAGATAAACTGGGATTAACAGCAATAATAATTAAGGGAAGATGATATTGCACTGTAATTACTGGTTATTAAAAAGGTATAAAGTGGAGGGGTTTTTGGTCTCTGTGTGCTATGCAAGGCCATAATACTTAAAATTTGTTTCGCTATTTGATGAAACCACAAATACAGACCAACTAATTAGGAAAATAATGTTTAAAAATACAGATGAAGCTTGAAGAATTTGGGGATGTGTTTGATTTGGGTTGTTTTGGGATTTCTTGTCAGGAAAGAGAAGTATAATTAAAGTGATGTGTTTTGCCTTATAATAAAGGGGACAGTTCTTCTAGACCAAGCAACTGAATGAACCAAAGCACCAAAAAAGTCGCTGGCTATTTCACATACCTCTTACTGGAAACTAAGTTCTATTTGACTGTCTCAGATAAAGATGTGTCTTCTAAAGACTAGGTTTTTCCAGCAGCTTTATACACATAGTATGGTTACATTGTGTGCTTTCTTTGTTCTGTTTGTAGCAGGTAACTAGACATAATGCATTGATCTGCTAATGGTAAGATGCTTTTTTCAACCATGCTAGAAGCAGAAGTGTGCAAGCACTTCTATAGCACTATTAGGTGATCAAGATATAAAAGCAATATTCAAAGATAATAAAGCCATATGAGAAGCTTAATGAATTTAGTATCTGTGTTTTCTTTTTGGGAGAGACCCTTTTGCTGAAGCTCTATCTGAGAAGTAGTCTCAAGTTCAAGTGTTGCTAGAAGAGAGTTCAAAACAAGTGAACAGTAATAAATGGCCAGAATAAGGGATGCTCTTTGTTAAGCTCTATGAGAGGTTAAATGTAGACACCATTGAATTCCCAGTTACTTTTTTCCACCTCTTAAAATTTTGAATTATCTGATTTAAAGCAAATAGTTTCAAGACAGTGTATAACTTACATTGTGGAATTTGATTGCTACTACCTGTTTTTAGATAATAGAAGTGTAAATGTTCAACAGTAACAGGACTTTTTTTAGAAAAAAAGGAACCATCAAGAGGTATTAACTGTCATGATACAATTTTAACCTCTGAATCAGAAGTTTGCTGTTCTGCAGATGGCTGGAGCATGTACAGGAGAAAGTATTTATATTTACTGGCCGTGATCTTGTACTCTACCTGGGCGTGCATTATGGCCAAAAATAGATTCTGGGATAAATAGCTCTTATACTGAATGAAGATAACTTTTTTTAAACTTTCTTTTAATGTACCTGTTGCTCCTTGGGACAGTATATGTTCTTGACAAGTGTTTTAAATATCCAGTGTTGATTTTTTATTTTTTTTTTTGTATAAGCAGTTTGTAGGTGACTTTCAGATGTGCTTTGGTTGTAGGTCACAATGGAGTAGTTGAGGACACATGGCATAATGATGTTTGTTTTCTTAAGGCCGAAAAATCACAGTATAGTGAAATTTTAAGTGCTGAAATGCATATAGCAAAGGGATGAGATATGAAAAATTAACATGACAAATGGTAATTATTAATCTTCTGCTCTTCAGTTGTCTAATCAACTATTGCTAAGTACCATTTAAAAAAACCACAACTTTTAAGGATATTTCCTGATAGCCTAATCATAAGTTTTATGAATAATTTATTTTTCCAATTTATTTTGAAAGGCCACGTCTGTCCCAAATTTTTCCTACATGGGAGCACGGTTGTGTAACTATCTGTCTCACCATCTAACCATTAGTCCACAAAGCGGGAACTTCAGACAGTTGTTACTTCAAAGGTCAGTATCAGCGTATGATTTTAAGCCTATTACTTTCTCAGGTTACATGTCTTCCTATTTTGTATGTAACTTTCAACGTCATATGCAAAAAGGAATGTATTTAAAATAGAAGTTTAGATTCAGGATTATTAAAGCACAGGTACATACTGTATATCAAACACATATGTTTTAATATTTTTAAATATGAAAATAGGTCTCCATTGGGAATTTTGTCCGTTCTTTTGAACTGAGTATCTTAGAGTGATCCCAGGTTACAAAGTACATTTGAAAGCTACTCAATGTTAAAAGTATACTAAATGCATATATATGTGCTGTCCCTGTCTTTTGACTCTTGCCAGGACTTATTTCATTGTGCTTTTTTTCCTTTTCTGGCTGAAGCTACTGTGGAAGGTTTAGTCATTCATCAGCTAAGTGACTTTATATCTATGAAGTAGATGCCTAAAATCCAGAAGAATAGATTTCTTCAGTTTTCTATTACTACAGAGTTCTGTGGGCTTACAGTTAATTATTATATGTCATAGTTGGTAAAAGTGAAACTTTTTTTTAATGGGTATATTTCCTTTTAAATCTTATTGCGTGACATTTGAAGAAGTAGGACACTTTAATACTTAGGAATTCTTTAGAAATTAGCCTTTTTTTTTTTTCTTTAGGGACCTCTGGTTTTCTAAGCTTCAGGGTTGCTTCTTTTGAAAGTTTCACTTAGTCCACCTATGGTTAGGAGCAAAAGCATGACAAACTTTAACAGCAGTGCATTCTAATGGTATTTTATCAGGAGTGGTATGTTATGGAGAAGCTGAAAATACTTGTCTTTTCCCTTGTCCCAAAGCAGACCCTCAAAAGTATTGCTTCTTTCTTCTGCTTTAACTGTTTGTTACATGAACACGTCAATGTTGAATTATCTAGTTCCTGTTTTTTTAAGCCAACTTAATAGATAACATTCATTTTAGCACCCTGAAGCCTTGAATTCAAAGTTGCTTATGTTTTTATTGCTAATATGGATGGAACTGGAGGGGCAGGTGAGGAGAGTACATACAACCTAACAATATGACCACGGAGAGCTTCTCTTCTGTTTCTCAACACAAGTTTCTACCTTAAATTTTGCATTTCTGTTCCTTAGATTTTTCAGTTTCTACAGTGTTTCTTAATCCATTACATAACAATTGAGAATATATTAGAAGTTGTCTGGCTATCCTTTTATTGAAAATGTTTTTTTAATTCTGTTTTTGAACTGCTCTTTGTATTTTTTTGCGCAGTTGTTGAATACTACAAAAATTATCTAATGGCCATGTCATCTTAATCCTCTGTATTTATATTTAAATTATAGAATCATAGAATGATTTGTGTTGGAAAGAACCTTAAAGATCGTCTAGTTCCAAGCCCCTGCCATGGGCAGGGACACCTCCCACTAGACCAGGTTGCTCAAAGTCCCATCCAACCTGGTCTTGAACGCTTCCAGGGAGGGGGCATCCACAGCTTCTTTGAGCAACCTGTTCCAGTGTCTCACCATCCTCACAGTAATTTTTCCTTATATCAAATCTAACCTTCTTTCAGTTTAAAATTCTTACTCCTCATCCTATCACTATACTCCCTGATAAAGAGTCCCTCCCCATCTTTCCTATAGGCCCCCTTTAAGTACTGGAATGCTGCTATAAAGTCTTTCCAGAGCCTTCTTGAGGCTGAGCAACCCCAACTCTCAGCCTGTCCTGATAGGGGAGGTTTTGCAACCCCCTGATCATCTTTGTGGCCCTCCTCCTTGAGCAGGTCCATGTCTGTCTTATGCTGGGGTCCCCAGAGCTGGACGCAGTACTCCAGGTGGGTATCACAAGAGCAGAGAGGGAGAATCACCTCATGTCCTCTACAGGGCTGCTCTCTATCCACTCATTGCCAAGCCTATATTTGTGCTTTGGATTGCCCTGACTTAGGTGCAGGACCTTACACACTTGGCTTTATTGAACTATGTGAGATTGTCATGGGCCCACCTCTCAAGCCAGTCAAGGGTCCTCTGGGTGGCATCCTTTCCCCCTAGAGTACCAACTGCAACACTCAGCTTGGTGTCATTAATTATGCATAAATGTCACTGATGTGTGAAGGCATCTGAAACACTGTTGGAAGCACCTTGAAAGGGGGGAAATGTCTTTCCAGAGTTTATCTTCTTTATTTTTGTGGACATTTGGCTGCTAGTACCAAACTTCCTGGAAGCACATTCTAATACATAAACCATGTAACTGTCTTTTTAATTTTACATGTTGTAATCTGCTCTATTTCGTTTTGCTATCTCAGTGCTTAAAAACATAATCAGTACTGGGGCCACTCCTGTTTAACATCTTCATCAATGATTCGGATGAGGGGATAGAGTGCACCCTGAGTAAGTTTGCATATGATACCAAGCTGGGTGGAAGTGTTGATCTGCTTGAGGGTAGGGAGGCTCTGCAGAGGGATCTTGATAGGCTGAATCACTGGGCCAAGGTCAATTCCCATGAGTTTCAATAAAGCCAAATGCCAGGTCCTGCACTTCAGCCACAACCCCAGCAGCGCTACAGGCTTGGGGAGGAGTGGCTGGAGAGCTGCTCATTGGAAAAGGACCTGTTGATTGACAGCTGGCTGAACATGAGCCAGCAGTGTGCCCAGGTGGCCAAGGTGGCCAACAGCATCCTGGCCTGTTTCAGGAATAGTATTATCAGCAGGAGCAGGGAGGTGATCATTCCCTGTACTCGGCTTTGGTGAGGCTGCACCTCAAATACTGTGTCTGGTTTTGGGCCCCTCGCTACAAGAAGGACATTGAGATGCTGGAGAAGGGTACAGAGGTGAGCTACCAAGCTACTAAAGCATTTGGAGCACGTCACATATGAGGAACAGCTGAGAGATCTGGAGCTGTTTAGCCTGGAGAAAAGAAGGCTGAGGGGAGACCTTATTGCTCTCTACAACTACCTGAAAGGAAGTTGTAGCAAGGCAGGGTTCGGTCTGTTCTCCCTAGTGATAAGTGATAGAACAAGAGGAAATGGCCTGAAGTTGCACCAGGGGAAGTTCAGACTGGTTGTTAGGAGGAAATTTTTTACTGAAAAGGTTGTCAGGCTTTGGAACAGCCTGCCCAGGAAGGTGGTGGACTCACAATCCCTGGAGGTGTTTAAGAGATGGGTAGATGTTATGCTTAGGGACATAGTTTAGTGATGTTGATAGGGCTAGAACTAAGGTTGGACTCAATGATCTTGAAGGTCTCTTCTAGCCAAAACTATTCTATGATTCTATGAAATCCACAGTGTCTTTATGAGGTTCTCTCATTTCCTTCCCAAATCAAACTTCCCAACATGCAACATTTAACAGTTTTAATCCAGCTCGTAACATTCTATTAAATAACTAGCTTGTTATTTATGTTGGGATGTCTACAGATGATATGATTTTGTTTTAATGTTTACAGGTGTCGAACCGAGTATGAAAACAGAGATGTAGCTACCAAAGGAGATGAGACTACTCGGAAACAATTTCACGCCTTTGTACTGTTCTTAGCTGAACTTTACCTTAACCTAGAGGTAAGAAGAAAGTTGCATGCTGGGTGGTTCTTCATTAATTTTCTGTTGTGTTTTGGGTAAACACTGAAATGGAATGTAGTTTGAATTGTTCCCCTAAAAGGAGAGGAGAATAAAGTAGAAGAACTTTAGAACAGTTTCATTGTAATATGTGTCCAAGAAACAGGTAACACAAAAAAAGGACAAGATCATTAAAAGTGTATGCAGGTGTTTTTAAAAAATATAAGACTTCATAAAAAGAACCAACCATAAGCCACCTTGGGAATGACGCTTCTGTGGCAAATCCCACAGAAGACTGCACTTAGCGAACACAGGAAACATTGCCACAGCAACAAGTGTTAGCAGAAGCAGATCAGGATCAATAACCCATGTAATTCAGTATTCAGCCACTAACAGGAGCTAGTATCAAATCCTTGAGGAAGATGTGGAAATCCTCAAAATGAGCTGTTAAAAATGCAGACCTTTAAAGGTATTTCTACTGAAGCAACCTTGTCTCATGCATGAAGCATAAAATCCTGTATCTGTGATATGTAGAAAAAAGTGTATGTACACTTAAAGCTTCTTTGACTTTTATACCTTTGAGTTCAGTAATTTCACTAACTGATGTAGTGTACTTAAAATATATTTTTGACTGGATTATTTCAATGGTTTGAGTTAAGCAGACACTATTTAAATGTTCTTCTGGCATGAGGAAAGAAAATAATTCTCTGACTCCTTCAATTTCTTTTCATAAGTGGTCCTTGAGACTTATTTTTCACATGCTAGAGCCAAAAAGGAAGATTTGCAAAGGGTTTGGGGGAGGAAAAGTTGTCTGGGTCTATGGAGTATGCCATTTATTTTTAAACCATTTTATAGTATTTTTTTTAATATATAAAGAGTGCCTTCTAGAAGTAAGCCACTGCAGCTGTAGAGGATACATAATGGAGCATTGGAAAGATTATAGGGTTCTGGGAATTTGGGATTTTGTGGACCATTTGCCAGGCATTTGGTAGCTTTTCATAGCAATTTCTTTGCAAAGAAACAAAATGCTCAACATTTTGTGCATTGTTATGTGTATGTCAGAATTGTAAGGGTATTACTTAAAGTCTGTG
Organism: Brachypteracias leptosomus; assembly: GCA_013401335.1. Lineage (NCBI taxonomy): Eukaryota > Metazoa > Chordata > Aves > Coraciiformes > Brachypteraciidae > Brachypteracias > Brachypteracias leptosomus. The sequence continues at coordinate 16,646 of VYZX01018794.1, forward strand.
CTCTAAAATAGTTACAGAATTTGATGTGTTTTTCCAACTAAAGAGCTCAACTATGTTGATCATAGGCCAAATTATACACCGTTCAAGAGAAAATGTGACTAAATTAATTTCTAAAACTTAAGTCTTTTAAATGTTTTTATATACATTTTACAGATTAAAGGAACAAAGGGACAGGTGACACGAGCAGAAATTCTTCAAGAAGGCCTTCGGGAATTACTAAATGCACTCTTCTCTAATGCTGTGGACAGTAATTTGATATGTGCGGTGAAACTGCTGAAGGTGAGGCAGTAGTTCTAAAAGAAGAAAATAATTAAATTTCTTAACCTTCCTAGTTTTAGGAGCAGTGGGAGAAATTGCAAATCAGGAAGTTTACAGGTTTTTATGCATTACATCATTATCAGAGCAAGCTGAACTTTGGGCTTTTTCCTTAGTGCCGTTCTGAATTTGAGCCACAAAAAAGAAATGTACTGCTCCAAAAGTAAAATGTGAGGCCATTTGTGTCCATACAAAAACAACAGAACTGAAGCCAAAGTGCAAAGGAATAAGCAGTCCCTTCAGGTCTCCTTTTGCTACTTCTGGTATGGGAGAAAACTGTCCAACTTGAGCGAATTGTGGGGGTTTGCATATGTTCTCTGTTATGAAGGACACTTAGCAGTTAGGGTCTACCAGGTTTTGTAGCAGAAGGTTCTCAATGTCGGTTACTTCATACTGTATTGTCTGCGTCATTAGTACTGTAGATATACATATATTCCTTTTTCATGATGAAAACAAAAAACTTTGCTCTGAAGTTTTACTTTTTCTTAAAAACAATTGTTAGGCTCTATGCAAGGAGAAACTTTCCACTAACCATCGTTGTAGTTTAGAAAACACAGATTATTTTAGGAATGAAGATTAGAAGTGAAATAGTATTTTTCTGGTTTTTTCTTTTTTTTTTTTTGTGGTTGTTGGTAACCTTCTCCTTATTCTTCCCTCTCCACTCAACTATTTGCAGACTTTTCTATCTTGAATTCTAATTCTATCAGCTTCTTTTGAATACGGTAAGTAGGGAAGAAAGGTTTTACATCTTCCAATTTAAGCTCTTCATTTGAAGTTTGGATGTTTAAGCAGGTTGTTTCATAGCAAGTACTCATTGCATTCAATGAGTACATTCACTCCTGTGAATGTACTCCTCCTCATGTTGGCAGTGCTTCCCTAAGGCAAGGCCCACTGAAGAACCTTTCAAAAAGGCTGTACAACAAATCAGGAAGCTTTCCAGTGCTTCTGGTTTTCATACTCATTCTCCAAAGAACCACAGAATTACTGTGGTTGGAAAAGACCTTTAAGATCATCAAGTCCAACTTCTACCTAACTCTTATCAGGCCCAGTTCTAAACCATGTCCCTGAACACCATATCTAAACAGTTTTTAAATGCGTTCAGGGATGGCGATTCAACCACCTCCCTGGGCAGCCTGTTCCAGTGTTTGATAACCCTTTCAGTGTAGAATTTTTTCCTAATGTCTAACCTAAGCCTCCAACCTAAACCTCCCCTAGCATAACTTGACGCCATTTCCTCTTGTCCTATTGGTTGTGACTTGTGAGAAGAGACGAACACCCACCTCCCTACAACCTCCTTTCAGGTAGTTATAGAGAGTGATAAAGTATCTCTTCAGACTCCTTTTTTCCAGGCTAAACAATCCCAAGTGCCTCAGCTGCTCCTCATAAGACTTATTCTCAAGAGCCTTCACCAGCTTGGTTGCCCTTCTCTGGACTCGCTCCAGCATCTCTATGTGTGTTTTACACTGCAGTCCCCAAAACTGAGCACAGTACTCAAGGCATAGCCTCACCAGCACTGAGTACAGTGTGACAATCACATCCCTGGTCCAGCTACACTATTCCTGATACAGGCCAGGATGCCATTGGCCTTCTTGACCACCTAGGCACACTGCTGGCTCATGTTCAGCCAACTATCAATCAACACCCCCAAGGTCCCTTTCTACTGAGCAGCTCTCCAGCCACTCCTCCCCGAGTCTGTAGCGTTGCCTAGGGTTGTTGTGGCACAAGTGCAGGAGCTGGCACTTGGCCTTTTTGAAACCCATGGGATTGGCCTCAGTCCATTGATCCGGTCTGTCCAGGTCTCTCTGGAAAATCTTCCTACCCTCAAGCAGATCAACACATCCACTTACCTTGATGTCATCTGCAAACTTACTGAGGGTGCTCTCAATCTCCTTGTCGACATTGATAAAGCTATTAAACAGGAGCAGCCCCAGCACTGAGCCCTGGGGAACACCACTTGTGACTGGTCACTGACTGGATTTAACTCCACTCACTACCACTCTGGGCCGGGCCATCCAGCCAGTGTGCAATCCAGCGGAGCATATGCCCATCCAGGCCTAGGGCAGACAGTTTTTTCATGAGACTGCTCTGAGGAACAGTATCAAAGGCTTTACGGAAGTCCAGGAAAACAACGTCCACAGACTTTCCTTCATCCATCTAGAAGGTGGAGGTCTCATTGTTTCCGTGGATATAAAAGACAGTGATGTGAATTTTTATGACATGTTGGTAAATCTAAAAAGTGTTACAGAACAGAATTTTTTTTTATGCAAGTATTTTCTGATGTCTTACAGTGTCTGAAAATGTTGGAGTGTATCTGTAGCTAGATTGGGCTACCTCATGAAACCTTGGTTTCAATACTGGAAGCAATGAATGTCTCCTGTTGTCTCTTCTGTTTAATATAGCAATAGACACAGGTTTTTCACGTTTGCTTTGTGATATGTTTATTTTTAATTAAACCTTCTTGATGCTATTACCTAATTATCTAGGATCAAGGTAGGACTGCAGCAGAACACTAGGAATACCAAACAAGTGGTGACTAAGGTGCTTGCTTTTATCTTTGCATTTTATTCCTTTGTATCATCAAGTGCCATACCAAGCATTTTGGATCATGTAATATTTATGTTGAGTAGACCAGGAATTACTACGAACTTTGATCATAGTGGTGAACAATTTTTTTCTGATTTAACTCCTACTGTACCATTAGTTGACAATGAAGTACCTATTCTTAACATAAAAGGCTTCCAGACTGTCTGCTGCTAAAGCTTTCTCAGCAGCATCTTCAGCTTCACAGATTTTACATATTAAAATTCAGGCTAGCTTGGTCAGATAATTCTTGGCACTACTTGTATATACCCAGATGAAATTCTTTGGCATGTCTGGTGCTAGCTAAGTTGACTAAGATGTTTCTAAAGTTTATTAAACTCTATTCTCAGGTAATAGAGTAATTCTCAGGTAAGCTGGTGGCATCATCTGCAAAAATAAGGTTTCCATTTTTCATAGCATATATTTAAATAAGATCTGACAAATGTCACTGAAGAGTTGTTTCAAAATCATATTTCAAGAAGAGCAGCTGTGAAGGTCTAGGTAACATAAACATTGGACATAGGTTACTGCCTGTAGTCTAAAATATTTACAATATCTGTGAACCTATTTAGTAAAAATATGTATGCAGTGAGGAGCTTCAGTCCTTAGGTAGTCAAGCAATTCATCTAAATGTTACAGATTGTTACAGAATCTCTTCTGTTGGCAGTTTATTGAAGTTTTGTAATTTAAAAAAAACAAACCTAATCCCTTGTCTTTAGTTGACAGGCTCAGTTTTGGAAGATTCGTGGAAAGAAAAAGGAAAGAATGATATGGAGGAAATGATTCAGAGAATTGAAAATGTTGTTTTGGATGCAAACTGTAGCAGGTTAGTAAGTAGATTTATGTGCAGTGTTTTGGTTTTATATTAAAAATACACCTTAATCTTCATGAATAATAAAATTGTCATGATCTTAAAAACTTTTATATATGAAAAGTAAGGTGATGTTTGGTCACTTCACAGGTTTTTTTTTATTTATTTTTTTTAAATGTTTTTCAGTTGAGGTGGTTTGTTGTTGTTGTTTTCATTTTTGTATTTTATTTTTTAATAGAAATGAATG
>VYZX01018794.1:21131-40400 GCA_013401335.1 Brachypteracias leptosomus
GCTCAGTTTTGGAAGATTCGTGGAAAGAAAAAGGAAAGAATGATATGGAGGAAATGATTCAGAGAATTGAAAATGTTGTTTTGGATGCAAACTGTAGCAGGTTAGTAAGTAGATTTATGTGCAGTGTTTTGGTTTTATATTAAAAATACACCTTAATCTTCATGAATAATAAAATTGTCATGATCTTAAAAACTTTTATATATGAAAAGTAAGGTGATGTTTGGTCACTTCACAGGTTTTTTTTTATTTATTTTTTTTAAATGTTTTTCAGTTGAGGTGGTTTGTTGTTGTTGTTTTCATTTTTGTATTTTATTTTTTAATAGAAATGAATGTTCCACTGTAATGATTTTGATTTTTACTTATAACCCTTTAGGTCTTGAATTCTTCATAAGTGCTTGTGATGGGTTTACCTTGGCCTGGTGCCTGGTGCTCACCCCTAGTCNGCTCTAAGAGCAAGTATATAGACAAAGAGACAATAGTGGTGATATCTCATAGTTTATACATTTAAATCTGAATTTAACAGTATTAAATATACACAAACAGTTAAATATGCAACAGTATTAAATATATACAAATCACTATAAATGTAAAGGCAAAATGGAGTATGCTTTGTGGGTTTTTTTTTCTGGAGAGATACCTTTTTGACAGGGTCTTACTGCAGTTTGGAAAAAAATGAGTGGTTGGCTAGTGTATTCTGCTTCTCAATTTGCAATCAACTGTGTGCATGAGATTATCTGATTCTACTGTACTTCATCCTCAGCTTCTTGCAACCTTAATAAAAACCTACAGAGGGTTCAGCCACTGTGCCTGATTTTGTGCCATATGGAGGGCAGCCAACAGGTAGCTCATAGCATCTGTTGGTTGTAATTGAGCTGCCTCCAGGAAACATGAGGAAAATTTTGCTTCAGGGACCAAATTAAATTGGTAGCCCAAGACAAGGCTTCAAAGGCACAGAAGCACAAACTTATATTGATGGAGAAAACAACTGAAGACAGTTAGTTAGTTAATAGTTACTCCTTAATGAGACTTCTCTATGGACTTGCTTAAAAGAAGAAAACAATTTATTTTGTTTTGGAGATGAAATGGGTGGTGGTATCTAATGTATTGGAGACATTACTTCTCACTGTTGACTGCAAAATTTCACTGTGTTTAAGAGGGCCAAAGTTAGGAGCATAAATTAGATGATTACAATACAATTTGAAGATAATCTCCCTGGTTTTCCCAGTGCTATCAAAAAAGGTTTTGTTCTTCAACCTGTGCTGCAGGTTTGGTATCTTGACAAAAAGTATCACAATTACTATTTCATATGGGCTCCATACTTTACGCAGAGGAAGTGGAGAGAGACTGTATCTCATAATTGGCACCTAAAGCATCTAGACTTGCAGGGAAAAAAAAAACCTAAAAATTATCTGCAGATGGGACCAAATTTTGTCCGTTTTAGAGCTCTTGAGGGGCAGATTTAACTGTCCAGTATTTGGAAGATAAGAGAAGCTCAATTTCTTGGTTAGCACAAAACTTTCTAACTTGTAGTACCTGTCTTTATTTCAGAGATGTGAAGCATATGCTTCTGAAACTAGTAGAACTGCGATCAAGTAACTGGGGTAGAGTTCATGGAACTTCTCCACATACAGAAGCTACCCCTGAAAATGACCCAAACTATTTCATGGTAAGAACGTATGGACAATTCAGTTCCTTAATTTAATGTGAATTTAGTATGATACATGACAATCACGTGCTGAAAACTGCAAACAGCTGTTCTCTGAATGCACATAACTTTCTATATAACTTTGTTCTTAGAATGAGCCAACATTTTACACTTCTGATGGTGTTCCTTTCACTGCAGCAGATCCAGGTAGGTCACAAGCTTAGTATACCTCTCTTCTCAATCTTCTTTTAAAAGTTCTAATTTAGTTTGTGTCCTGTTGAAGTACATAAAAATTCGTTCTTCAAATGTTTGAAATTTGTACAACTTAAAAGACAGAATTATGCCTGAATTCCTGACTTTGTATAACACACACCTTACTCTGCATTAAAAGAAGGTAAATGTTTGAAATGGGGACTATGTATTTGAGTTTATATAGTGCAGAAGAATTTGCACCTCAGAACTTGTCTTTCCAGGAAGACAGAAATCTTCAAGTCTTTTCTTTGTTGTTAGTAGCAAAAGTTTGGGTTTTTTCTTCCTTGGTTTCATTGCTTTCTGTAATCTGAGCACAGTGTGGTATGACATCATTTGAGACAGAGACATCTGTGACTACCTTTAAAGTGCTTTGGGAAGATCAATATAATTCTTAGAGCTCAATTAATGTCCTGAGAAAACAGTGTAGCAGGTGTTTTTTCTATTATATGTTTCATGCCACTTACAGTTTCATTAAATAGGCTGTACAGAAGCATGTTAATTTAGAAGACTAGTCATATATTATTCAGTCTGATTTTAACTTTGCCAGATTATCAAGAAAAATACCAAGAGCTGCTTGAAAGAGAGGATTTGTTTCCAGATTATGAAGAAAATGGAACAGATCTATCAGGACCTGGAGATACGTATGTTTTCTTTTTGAGTGATAGGGGGTTTTTTAATACTAGTTACTTTTACTGCAGATTTAGGAATCCAATCTTGACAAAAATGAAACTAATAATAATTATTTAGCTCTACAGTGGAGGTTATGTATTTGTTGGGGTTTCAGTTGGTTTGTAATCACACAAGTTTGAAACAAATTTTATATTTATCCAACTGAGTAGAGTAGTTAAATTTCTATGCACATGTACAAACATATTCTCTTATGCATTTAAAAAAAAAATCTGCAACAAAATGAAGCATCAGACCTTCCAAGTGTTGGTAGTAAGGCAACCTGACTTCAACTGATGTGCATCTATACACACCCAGTTAAAGACAATTACAAAATTTTTAGTCTTGTTCAAATGGAGAAAGTTGTTAAGCTTCTCACCTCAGGGTAAATAGTATTCCCTCAATTAAATGGATATTCAGTATTCCTGTAGAACAAGCAAAGCAAGCTGATGTCAAACAGGGAAGGAATGGATGCAAACGTAGTCTCACTTTCTGACACAGGTTTATCTGAATTTAATAGGAAACCAGTAAAAGAAATATGATCTAAAATAAATTGCTCTGAACTTTGTACTCACCTGGTTTAAGGAGGACTTACAGATCATGATTTGATACCTAAAAACATTTTCAGTCTTGTGTTTGTGTGGTAAAAGTGCTGCTGGTCTGGATCAATATTTTTGCTAGTAAACTAGAAAACTTATAAATCATGACTGAGGGAAGCAGCAAGAACTCTTGGAAGAGAAATTAGAGATGCCATCAAAAATGAACAAGCTCATACTGAGGAGAAAAAAATGCTGCATGTGAACCTTTGTGCTTAGATCAAATTAAATGCAAAATGGAGACAGACACCAGTTAAACACAGCAAATCTGAAAAGTGACATGTGGAAGACTTGAGTCAACCTTATGCAAGGTGACTGTGGAACCTTCTTTGTTGAAAGCTTAAGAAAAGCTAGGACAAATGTGTGCTGATCCTCTGTCAGCTATGTTTCATGACTGACATCAGGGAGAAGAGTTCTGTATTGGAGTCCCTTCTCAAGTCAACACTTCTACAAGAAAGAATGAAGAAATTAAATAGTCTGCTTCTAAAATGCACAAGGCTGAAAAAAAAATAGTTTCCTTACATGTTTCTATGGCACTTACTGTGGTTTTGTGTGAAACACAACATTTATGGCCTCTGTGCAGATGACATGTTCCAATTCCTTTTTTTGAAACACAGTAGATAATAAATAGAGCACCTGAAATTAATGCACACTTTTTGAGAGTCAGTAGCTGCTGACTGCTTTTTTTTAAGGCTGTTTATCATAGAATCATAGAATTGTTACGGTTGGAAAGGACCTCTAGGATCATCAAGTCCATCCTTCATCCCAACATCTCCCTAACCACTAGACTATAGCCTCAAGTGCTACATCTACTCATTTCTTAAACATCTCCAGGGATGGTGACTCCACTGCCTCCCTGGGCAGCCTGTTCCAGTGCCTGACCCACTCTCTCAGTAAAGAACTTCTTCCTAATATCCAATCTAAACCTTGAGGCCATTTTGTCTTGTCCTATCATTAGTAATTTGGGAGAAGAGACCAACACCAGCCTCACTACCACCTCCATTAATGTAGTTGTAGAGAGCAATAAGGTCTCCTCTCAGTCTCCTCTTCTCTTGACAAAACAGCCCCAGCTCCCTCAGTCGCTCTTCATAAGTCATGTTCTCCAGAGACCTCACCAGCCTCGTTGCCCTTCTCTGCACCCACTCCAGCACCTCAATGTCCTTTTACTGTGGTGCCCAAAACTGGACACAGTACTCAAGGTGCAGTCTCACCAGTGCCGAGTACAGGGGCACAATCACCTCACTGCTTCTGCTGGAGACACTATTTTTGATACAGGCCAGGATGCTGTTGACCGCCTTGGCTACCTGGGCCCACTGCTAGCTCATGTTCAGTCAGCTGTCAACCAGCACCCCCAGGTCCTTTTCTGCCAGGCAGCTCTCCAGCCACTCTTCCCGAAGCCTGTAGCGCCATGTGAGGTTGTTGTGACCAAAGTGAAGGACCCAGCACTTGGTCTTGTTAAACCTCATACAGTTGACCTCAGCCCATCACTCCAGCCTGTCCAAATCCCTCTGCAGAGCCTTCCTACCCTCAAGCAGATCAACACTCCCACTTAATTTTGTGTCATCTGCAAATTTACTGAGGATGCCTTCGATCCCCTCATCAATAAAGATACTAAACAAGACTGGTCCCAAAACTGAGCCGTAAGGGACACCGCTTGTGACCAGCCACCAACTGAATTTAACCCCATTCACCGCAACTCTCTGGGCTCTGCCATCCAGCCAGTTTCTAACCCAGCGAAGAGTCCACTCCATGAGCTGCCAGCTTCTCCAGCAGAATGCTGTGGGAAACAGTGTCAAATAACCTTCCTGAAGTCCAGGTAGACAACATCCACCGCTTTTCCCTCATCCACTAGGCGGGTCCCTTGATCATAGAAGGAGATCAGGTTGGTTAAACAGGACTTGCCCTTCATGAATCCATGTTGGCTGGGCCTGATCCTCCTTTTGTGCTGTACTTGCCATGTGATCACCCCTAAGATGAACTGTTCCATAATCTTTCCTGGCACCAAGGTCAGGCTGACAGGCCTGTAGTTTCCTGGATCCTCCTTCCTACCCTTCTTGTAGATGGGTGTCACATTAGCAAGTCTCCGGTCATCCGGGACCTCCCCCATTAGCCAGGACTGCTGATAAATGATGGAGAGAGGCTTGGCAAGTTCCTCCGCCAGCTCCCTCAGCACTCTTGCATGGATCTCATCGGGCCCCATAGACTTGCATGTGTCCAATTGGCCTAGCAGGTCACTCGCTACTATCTCCTGGATTATGATGGGATTGTTCTGATCTCCATCCCTATCTTCCAGCTCAGGGGACCAAATACCATGAGAATAACTGGTCTGACCATTAAAGACTGAGGCAAAGAAGGCATTAAGTACCTCAGCCTTTTCCTCATCCTTAATAACAATGTTCCCTTTCGCATCCAATAAATGATGGAGATTCTCCCTGGTTCTCTTTTTGTTGTTAATATATTTGTAAAAATTATCTCTTGCAGCAGTGGCCAGGCTGAGTTCTAGCTGAGCTTTTGCCCGCCTAATGTTCTTTCTGCATGATCTAACTAAATCCTTATACTCTTCTTGAGTATTCTGCCCCTTCTTCCAGAGGTGGTAGACTCTTCTCTTTCTCCTATGTTTAGACATACATAAACTGTCATGTTCAAGCTACAACTCCACTGTCCTAGTTTATCATGATGAACACTCCAGCTGGATCTAGAGAAAACAGAATACACAAGTTACTTCCCAGTAACTGTGGGGAGAAGGAAAGCTGAAGTGATGCCCATCACTTCTTAGCTTTATTTCAAATCTGTGGTAGTCTTCCCTCTGGGCAATGCTTCCTATCATTAATGGGATCTCTACGACCTAAATAAGACAGATATTTTCCAAAACACTGGTTATATATAATAGAAGGTAATATAGTGCAGATGCAATAAAGAGGTGAATTAAGGTTGCCTTCTTTCATACAGCAACAAATAGGAGCAGAGGTTTGCTATATGTTCTTTGACTAGTATGCAACCAAGACAAGTTAATACAGTATTTGAACTAGGATTTTCACCAAACAAAAATTAGCTAATAGGATGCTAAATATGTTTTTTGTAGATCAGTACAGATGTGTTATTAAGTTTTGGGAAGCTTGGATTGCATTATTGCATTTTCTATCATCTCAAATATTTCTCTTAAACTGTGGGCAGTGTAAGGTAATCTAAAATGGTGAATACCACTGTTACTATTTGTACATATCTGTGCTGCTTTGAGGTTTATCTTTTATTTGTTTTCTTAGTACTCATTATTTTTACTCTTCATCCCCTTTAAGAAAGTGTCACAGTTAACTGTTATTTATAAAGTTGTTTTATTCTTAACATCTACATAAATGTTTCTGAAAATGTGTGTAAACTTAACGTCTTTGGTGAGTTTTTAAATTTATTTTTTTTTAGGTATTTTGATGACATTGATGATGAGATGGATCCAGAAATTGAAGAAGCATTTGAAAAGTTTTGTCTAGAATCAGAACATAAGAGAAAACAGTGAGATGTTGCACATTAATGTTAGTTTATTAAGCCAGTTTAGATATGGTTCGAATACAGAGGGACACAAAGCATTTGTACCAAACTAAGGAACTTGAGTTTCTCCAAGTACTAAAGTTACACAGTTTCCATTTTGTTTAACAGAATCTGCCAAAAATTGTAAACTTATGCCCTGTAACTTAAAATGTTGTGTATATATCATAGTTTATTTTATGTACAGGTATATGAACAATGTTTTGGCTGCAATAAAAATCACTTTAAAATTGCCATCATTGAAATCAAAATTTAATGGGTAACTGTCTGATAAAATTTCATGTGATGGAGAAATGGAAAGAACAGCTTGATTTAAATCTAATTGCCTGCTTGCTTGTTTTTCTATATATTGGGATTTACACATCCTTTTTCTCATACACAAATACCTGGGGTGGTTTTTTTCTGCTGATGAGAGTGTGATCCAAGTACAGATTCTTTTTTTTTCTTTTTTTTTGACCAGTAGATCATAATCATGAGAAGTGGTTTGTGAAGGTTTTGTTTTGTGTGTGTTTTATTTAGTTTTTCTTCCTCTTCCAAAATCCATATAGGTGAGGTCCAGACCATTTTTTTTTCTGGAATAAACATGTTATTTGTTGATATGTGGAAAAGCCAACAGTATTTTGGAAGTCAGGTGCTTTCAGGATCTTTGGTTCAGATAAGCTTATTTTCAAGGTTATCTACAAGCAAAAACTATCTTTTGATTTGTAGTGGTCTTCAAGGCTACATCAATATAGTTATGTTTTAACCTATAAACTTTAACTCTCAAGAGTATGTGCAGTGCTTGATATATTTTGTTTGTTTTAATCTATCTAACATGTCTAACCTTCTGGCAGCCCTTGTAACTCTCTATTCTTCTAATTTTATGTAGCTTGATTTTATTTTCTAGTTGGAGTAAATTCATATATTTCATAAGCATTAACATTCTGAAGCCAGCTGCTCTTTTTTGACCCAATATAATCATTTTTCCTGGGATACTCCATTGTTGTTGCCAAACTCAGTTGTACTGTTTCCTGTTACCTGTTACTAGTTAGACTGAGTAGAACCCCTTACAAAAAACAAATGGAAATACTTCCCAAAAGTTAGCAACTATAAAGAACACATGTAAATATGCATGTAAATAATTCTGTTAATATTTCACTGTTAACTGTTTGGTTAAATAACTTGTGCATCAGCTAATAGAGTAAGCACCAACTGTTTACTGGATGTTTATTTAACAAACCTATTTAGGTTGGAATTTTGGAAAATAAAATTTAACTAGCATTGTTTCCCTTGGCATAATATCACTAGCTTGTCTTTTTGCTTAAAAAAAAAACTTGAGTCCTTCTGTTTCCCCTTCACCTAACACTTCTTTTTTTCTTTGAAGTACACAGAGTATTACTTGGTGGAAAAATAAAATGTATTGAAGGGTAATATAGTCATAAGAACTGTATTAGCATTTCAAAGTCTCTAGACTACAATCCATACACTAGAAAAGTGAAAATTATAGATTATTTTTCACATGCTGATCTCTACCATTATTTTTCATGCAGAACTTTCCTGCCAGCTTTACAAGCAGATGTCTCACGGAAAACATACTGACTCAAAACTTGAAAGTCCCAAGGAACAAGCATTCATATATGCATTATAGTAAACTAACAGTATCTTCAAGGAATTCTGCTACACCTTTGTTTTGCATCTTTTGTAGTGTGCCTTTTTTTTGAGTGAAGTAGCTGTCAGACTCAGAAGCATACTCTTACACGTAGATAAGGACACCAAGTCGTCCAGCACAAAAGCATTGGAAACTAGGAACTGGATATATCAAGCAAATCAAGTCAAGGCTTGCAGTATAAGCTTTGTCCTCCACCAGAAATACTGAAAAATCATCAAGTGAGACTTTTGTTCAAAGTAGCAAAGAAGTTTGTGGTCTCCGTACATGTGAAGCTTTTAAGAGCTTTAATCCTGTACTGCAGTAAAGAAAAATTGGCTTTAATTGTACTATAGAGTAAGGAATACAGAATTAATCTTTGTCCTAAATGTCTAACAGTCTTTTGTATCTGTCTTAAATCTCACAGGTGCCTAATACAAATCAGTGGTAGTGGAAGGAGCGATGTGAGAGAGCAAAATAAAGCAGCCAGTTTTGCAGTCATAGCTGTCAGTTGCAGCTTGTCTTCTGGCTTTAACTGCCAACAGTTCTGGGTACAATAGAGATGAGTCTTGACAGGTTTAAAGATTATTTCACCTGAATTTTAGTATTTACAAATTTCAGATGTGCTGTGTAAAAATATTTCTTGTCTACAAGTTTCTGAACATACGCTGCAGATGATATCCCCTTGAAAAGTGTGGGTTTTTTTTTCTCTGAGACAGAATGGTAAGCCAGTGAAGGCACAGATACAGGGAAAGCAAACTTTGGGGGAGAAGTGAAGCAAACTTCTGAAGCAGTGGTTCTGGAAAGAAGCATAATTCGCATTCAAATTTGAGAACATGAACAAGCTTTACACAATAGCATGCACTATATTTGTCTCTCCTGACAAAAATTGTAAATTAACAAAAATGTTAGTATTTGAAAATCAGTTTGCTTAAAGTAATGTCAAAATGGGCTGCAAGAGGTGCTGCTTTGCATGTGCTTTGCTTTTGGATTAGAGTTACACTTTCAGAAACAAAGTCAAATTTTTCTCAGTAATTTCAAATCTGCTTCTAGCTTTTTTTTTTTTTTGAACAGATGGTCAAAAAGAAGCAAGACTGGCTCAGCTATGTCAGAAGTATGCATAGATGGATTTTATTTTTTGTTTTAATAATCCATTATGACACTGAGGATTAGGGACAGTCTGGCTTGCAGAAGTCATTTTTATTTCTCTGGGACAGTACTTAACATATTTCTACCTTCCTACTGCACAGAACTTGTTCAATCATTATAGCTCAAGTCTGCAACTTCTCTCTGATTGAGTTATAGTTCTCATCATCCAGTTTATGTCTGTGCATCTTAGTATTGATACAGGAACAAAAAAATCACCCAGCCAAAAGTCGGGGAAGATACTACAGTTTGTACTCTGAACTGCTGTCTTGCCACCTCTACTTCAACCCATGTGATCTGCTACCCCAGTACCTACAATGGGGTATAGGACCATAGCAGTGAAGTTGCCAGCAAGACACCATCCATAAATAATAAAAAGTAATAAAATGTTCATAATCCAAATATGCACTTTGAAACTTGCTTCAGACACATACTACACAGAATAATAATATTCATTTAAAAGGGTATTGCAAGTAGAAGCAGATTTATTTTGATGCATGGCTGTGCGTGCAGCTACTTGACTGTCTCTGCTGGGAAAGAATGTAAAAGCTGTACTGAATGCACTTCTTGATGGTTGCATACTGACCTGAGAAATCTGTACCTCCATGCATAAGGAACGATTGTAGCTAGATGAGACCGTACCACCTAGTGCAGCTGGTATAGCAAAGGATCTGGAGTAACATAGTGCTTTAAGCAGGAATTGATAATAAATTGTCACTTAACTGTAAACTGCCAATCCACTTAAACGGGCTTTGATTAAACCGTAAATATTGACGGGGGGGACGGTGGGGGTAGGTGGCGTATCTCTTCCAAAAAGGTATTTTTAAATGGACCTTAGGGTAATTAATATTTCAGTCTGTTCAGCTAGGGCATCTGCAACCCAGTTCCAAGTCCACGGCTGTCAGATTTCCCTGCCCTGTGAATGTATGAACGTAAAGCAGCAGCCACAAGTGTGTTATTTATCTGCAATCTGTCTTTGGGATACGGTGCAGATCGGCAGCTGCCTTCTCGGTTCTGTCCCTCAGTGTCTCCTCGTTTCCAGAGCTGCTCCTGCGCGGAGCCCAGCAGCGAACGTCCGAGCGCGGCGCCGGAGGCGGGAGCTGGTGCGGAGGCAGTGCACCTGCGGGCAGGAGACCAGCCCAGCGAGGCGATCTTCAAGAAGCACAGTTACAGGTAAATAGTTTTTTTTTCGATAGCCTAATTTTCATTGCTGAAGCGGCAAAAAAGACCTCCCTGCCTACAGGAGATTAAAAAAAATAAAATAAATAAATAAAAAATTAAAAGACGTGTGTATTTCCATCCAGCTTGTTACACAAACGTCTATATAAACTAGGTCACATTTTCGACCTTCTCGCTGGCAGGAAGTCAAGAGTTAATTCACCAAACAACCGTAAGGCGAGGCCGGGAAGGAGGGGAGGGAGGGACCTCGGCGGCCCGGCCCGCCCTGCCCTGCCCTGCCCTGGCCGCTGTGCCCCGGGTTTCCCGCCGTGTGGAGGCACGGCCGTACTGGCTCTGGGACGCTTTTTCTCGAGCGTCCCTGTCCCGCCCAGGTCCTCCGGGGCGATGGCAGCGGAAAGGCTGATGGTGCTGTACGGGGACGACTCGGTGGAGGTGCACTACGCAGCGGGAGCCCGCCTGCTGCTATCCCCCTGCGGCTGCGAGTACCTGTACGAAGCGGCGCGCCCCGCCGCCGCCCACCCCCTCCATCCGGCAGAGACCACCCGCCGGCGGGTCGCCTTCGTCATCAGCGCGTACAGGGTACGCGGCCCTGAGGGGGAGAGGCCAGCGGAGCACAGAGCCTCCCCGCGGGCTCGGGGGAGCGGGCTCGGCGGGAAGGAGCCGCCAGCCGGTAGCGGCTGGCTGCGCGGGGGCGGGCGGCCCACACGGCCTGCTGCCGCTGCTCCACCGCGAAAAATAGAGGGGATTTCTTAGCCTCTGCTCCAGAAAAGAGGAGGATTTGAAGGCAGCTTAAAACTTCATCACTGCACAGAAGTCGTCCTAACAGGGTCGTGATGTTTGTTTTTTCTTTGCACTTCAATAGGAACAACTTCTGCGAGCTCTAGATTTCCGGAACAAGTTTTCTTCTCGCCCATACTTACCTTCACGTGTTATACCTCCAGAAAGAAAGGTGAGAGTTACACATACCACACTTCTGTAAAATAAACTTCCCTTGTAGTTCGACAAAGTGGGGTTACATAACTTTACATGCATGTGTGTGAGGACAGGCCCTGAAGATCTCTGGAGTGCAGTTTGGCGAATGCAGTTGTCAACTTGAGTAGAAAACTGTTCAAATGGCTTGCAAGAAGTAACTGTTACTTAGGCCTCTATTTATGTATATCCTTTGTAGCCAAACACTAAAAACTGCATTTCTCTTTAGTAAGGCTAAAACCTAGGATTTTTCACCCGAGACAGAATTAGCACTGTTTTATATATCGTCAGTTTTCTGCACTTGACACCTTCCAGGGAAGACTCAGTGAAAGAGGACTCTGTTTTCTGAGAGGCTGTCAGGGTCAGAATCCCATTGTTTCCCCATTGAAATACCGGTATCAGTCTTTTACAGGGGCCTGTGAGAGGACTGGTACAGAGCATCACTGTGGGAATGGCTGAAGGTCCATCCAGGACCCCATTCACTGTTTCTAGGAGCATTACTCCTCATCAGCATCCCCCTGGTGTTCCACTGATGGCCTTCAAGTGTGTGCACAATGTGGTGGGATTCTCAAGACAACTGATAAAGCAGGCAATTTTTAAAACCTTGACACTTCATTATTAACTTGCTTCATGCTATGTGTAGTTACTGAAAACACTGTCAGTCAGTCCTAGACAGTCGTACCGTACATTCACTGCCAGGTACAGCAGCAGCACAGAGCACTACTGGGTAACCCTTCCACAGGCCAGGATCTGGTTCTCCTGGAAGATGGCTGGGTTTCTTGACAGTTCCTAACTTAGAGCTTCCACTGTGACTACTTGCTTCAGGATGCTGAGGGATAAGTTTACCAGGCCACAGCAAGTGCCTTACCCTGTTGCTTGGCTTTTTGTTTGTTTTTTTCCCTCAGTTTATCAGCTGCTGCTTTTCTTTAAAACAAAGCAATTTCTTTGTAACTCTTGAAATTGTACCTTCTTAGTAATTTACTATCAGTTTACTGTTCCATGGCCTCTATTTTCAATCAGTGCCAATATTTTCAAGGCAAAACAATTTGGCACTGCAGTTTTCTGAGGCTTTGCTCTGGCCACACTAACCACCCACTTCTCTGGGCAGCTTGATGAGGGGCATCTTGTGAGTGGTGTGTCCTGTTCAGAACTGCAGATAGTATTCAAAACACAGGTTAACCATGAATATATTCAGCGATATAACCACTGTTTCTTCTTCTGTTTGTTCTTGTTCTTTTCCTGGAATTTTCAAACATTTGATTCATTGCTTACACTGCTGCTGAACACACAGTATGTTTTCATGGGACTGTCAGTCATAACACTAATACATTATTTCTGGGTGGTGGTAGTCAGCTCAGAGCTCATCCTTTTTTAAGTAAACTTAGGATTGCTTTTGCCTGTTTATGTCACATTAGGTTTATCTCCACTGAATTTTTATCTGCAGCCTTGTTGTCTGGTCACTTGCCCCTCTATTTTGCCCTGGTGAGACCTCACCTGGAGTACTGCATCCAGTTCTGGAGCCCCCAACACAAGAAGGACATGGATCTGTTGGAAAGGGTCCAGAAGAGGGCTACAAAGATGATTAGAGGGCTAGAACACCTCTCCCACGAAGACAAGCTGAGAGAGTTGGGGCTGTTCAGCCTGGAGAAGAGAGGGCTCCAGGGGGACCTTATAGTGACTTTCCAGTACCTGAAGGGGGCCTACAGGAAGGCAGGGAAAGGTCTGTTCAAAAGGGTTTGTAATGATAGGACAAGGAGTAATGGTTTTAAGCTAGGAAAGGATAGATTTAGGCTGGATATTAGAAAAAAGTTCTTTAACATGAGGGTGATAGATCAGTGGAATGGGCTGCCCAGAGAGGTGGTGGAGGCCCCATCCCTGGAGTCATTCAGGGTCAAGCTTGATGGGGCTCTGACCAACCTGACCTAGGTCGAGATGTCCCTACTTGTGTAGGGAGGTTGGACAAGATGACCTCTAGAGGTCCCTTCCAGCCTAAAACAATCTATGATTCTATGATCTGAGGTAGGTGCAGTGTTTGTTTGGAGTAATTTGTTGAGAATCTGCTTGATTTTTGTAGAAGGGATAGCACAAAGGCATAGGCTGTGAAAATGGTTTTTGTTTGTTTTGAGCAAAAGTGCTAATTGAAGCAGCAGTCTGTACTTGAGGAACACAGCGCTAAAATGAGGCTCATCTTTTGAAATTTTCCAAATGTGGTATTGTACAAGTCTAAAATCTTTTTTATGTTTTAAAATCTTCAGAAATATGTTTTATCCTCATTCTAGGAAAAGCTGTTGTCTTTGTTTGAGCCAGAACAGAATTCTGCTCAGTGATTTTACTTTTCAGTTAAATCTTTTCTAACTAACTGCGCTTTCTGAAGTTAATGATGTATTTCCACAGACAGTGTTTGCTTCTAGCAGTGATAACATTTGATATTTATAGTTACAACTAAGGTGAGAGGAGCTCAAGAAAGCTGGTCAATATTCAAGGGTCACCTCCTCCAAGCCCAGGAACGATGCATCCTAACAAAGAGGAAGGCAGGCAAGAATGCCAGGAGGCCTGCATGGATGAACAAGGAGTGCCTGGGCACACTTAGATGCAAAAAGAGAATGTTCAGAGTAGAAACAAGGACAGGTAGACTAGAAGGACTACAAAGAAGTTGTCCACGCAGCCAGGGATCAGGTTAGGAAAGCTAAAGCCCTGTAGAAGTAAATCTGACCAGGGACATCAAGGGTAACAAGAAAAGCTTCTACAGGTATGTCAGTGATAAAAGGAAGGCTAGGAAAAATCTGAGCCCTCTGCAGAAGGAAACGGGAGACCTGATTATGAGGGATGTGGAGAAGGCTGAGATACTCAATGACTTCTTTGCCTCAGACTTCACCAGTAAAGACTCCAGCTGCACCACCCAAATTGCAGAAGGCAAAGGCAGGGACTAGGAGAAGGAAGATGTGCCCACTCTAAGTGGAGACCAGGTTCGAGACCATCTAAAGAACCTGAAAANGTTTATGTCACATTAGGTTTATCTCCACTGAATTTTTATCTGCAGCCTTGTTGTCTGGTCACTTGCCCCTCTATTTTGCCCTGGTGAGACCTCACCTGGAGTACTGCATCCAGTTCTGGAGCCCCCAACACAAGAAGGACATGGATCTGTTGGAAAGGGTCCAGAAGAGGGCTACAAAGATGATTAGAGGGCTAGAACACCTCTCCCACGAAGACAAGCTGAGAGAGTTGGGGCTGTTCAGCCTGGAGAAGAGAGGGCTCCAGGGGGACCTTATAGTGACTTTCCAGTACCTGAAGGGGGCCTACAGGAAGGCAGGGAAAGGTCTGTTCAAAAGGGTTTGTAATGATAGGACAAGGAGTAATGGTTTTAAGCTAGGAAAGGATAGATTTAGGCTGGATATTAGAAAAAAGTTCTTTAACATGAGGGTGATAGATCAGTGGAATGGGCTGCCCAGAGAGGTGGTGGAGGCCCCATCCCTGGAGTCATTCAGGGTCAAGCTTGATGGGGCTCTGACCAACCTGACCTAGGTCGAGATGTCCCTACTTGTGTAGGGAGGTTGGACAAGATGACCTCTAGAGGTCCCTTCCAGCCTAAAACAATCTATGATTCTATGATCTGAGGTAGGTGCAGTGTTTGTTTGGAGTAATTTGTTGAGAATCTGCTTGATTTTTGTAGAAGGGATAGCACAAAGGCATAGGCTGTGAAAATGGTTTTTGTTTGTTTTGAGCAAAAGTGCTAATTGAAGCAGCAGTCTGTACTTGAGGAACACAGCGCTAAAATGAGGCTCATCTTTTGAAATTTTCCAAATGTGGTATTGTACAAGTCTAAAATCTTTTTTATGTTTTAAAATCTTCAGAAATATGTTTTATCCTCATTCTAGGAAAAGCTGTTGTCTTTGTTTGAGCCAGAACAGAATTCTGCTCAGTGATTTTACTTTTCAGTTAAATCTTTTCTAACTAACTGCGCTTTCTGAAGTTAATGATGTATTTCCACAGACAGTGTTTGCTTCTAGCAGTGATAACATTTGATATTTATAGTTACAACTAAGGTGAGAGGAGCTCAAGAAAGCTGGTCAATATTCAAGGGTCACCTCCTCCAAGCCCAGGAACGATGCATCCTAACAAAGAGGAAGGCAGGCAAGAATGCCAGGAGGCCTGCATGGATGAACAAGGAGTGCCTGGGCACACTTAGATGCAAAAAGAGAATGTTCAGAGTAGAAACAAGGACAGGTAGACTAGAAGGACTACAAAGAAGTTGTCCACGCAGCCAGGGATCAGGTTAGGAAAGCTAAAGCCCTGTAGAAGTAAATCTGACCAGGGACATCAAGGGTAACAAGAAAAGCTTCTACAGGTATGTCAGTGATAAAAGGAAGGCTAGGAAAAATCTGAGCCCTCTGCAGAAGGAAACGGGAGACCTGATTATGAGGGATGTGGAGAAGGCTGAGATACTCAATGACTTCTTTGCCTCAGACTTCACCAGTAAAGACTCCAGCTGCACCACCCAAATTGCAGAAGGCAAAGGCAGGGACTAGGAGAAGGAAGATGTGCCCACTCTAAGTGGAGACCAGGTTCGAGACCATCTAAAGAACCTGAAAATGTACAAACCCATTTGCAGGTCTTGAGGGAGCTGGCAGAGGAACTTGCTCCATCATATTTGAAAAGTCATGGCAGTCTTGTGGAAATCCTCACTGACTGGAAAAGGGGAAACTTCACCCCCATCTTCAAAAGGGGAATAAAGGAAGGCACAGGCAACTGCAGGCCAGTCAGTCTCACCTCTGTGCCTGGAAAGATCCTGGAGCAGNTAACCACCCACTTCTCTGGGCAGCTTGATGAGGGGCATCTTGTGAGTGGTGTGTCCTGTTCAGAACTGCAGATAGTATTCAAAACACAGGTTAACCATGAATATATTCAGCGATATAACCACTGTTTCTTCTTCTGTTTGTTCTTGTTCTTTTCCTGGAATTTTCAAACATTTGATTCATTGCTTACACTGCTGCTGAACACACAGTATGTTTTCATGGGACTGTCAGTCATAACACTAATACATTATTTCTGGGTGGTGGTAGTCAGCTCAGAGCTCATCCTTTTTTAAGTAAACTTAGGATTGCTTTTGCCTGTTTATGTCACATTAGGTTTATCTCCACTGAATTTTTATCTGCAGCCTTGTTGTCTGGTCACTTGCCCCTCTATTTTGCCCTGGTGAGACCTCACCTGGAGTACTGCATCCAGTTCTGGAGCCCCCAACACAAGAAGGACATGGATCTGTTGGAAAGGGTCCAGAAGAGGGCTACAAAGATGATTAGAGGGCTAGAACACCTCTCCCACGAAGACAAGCTGAGAGAGTTGGGGCTGTTCAGCCTGGAGAAGAGAGGGCTCCAGGGGGACCTTATAGTGACTTTCCAGTACCTGAAGGGGGCCTACAGGAAGGCAGGGAAAGGTCTGTTCAAAAGGGTTTGTAATGATAGGACAAGGAGTAATGGTTTTAAGCTAGGAAAGGATAGATTTAGGCTGGATATTAGAAAAAAGTTCTTTAACATGAGGGTGATAGATCAGTGGAATGGGCTGCCCAGAGAGGTGGTGGAGGCCCCATCCCTGGAGTCATTCAGGGTCAAGCTTGATGGGGCTCTGACCAACCTGACCTAGGTCGAGATGTCCCTACTTGTGTAGGGAGGTTGGACAAGATGACCTCTAGAGGTCCCTTCCAGCCTAAAACAATCTATGATTCTATGATCTGAGGTAGGTGCAGTGTTTGTTTGGAGTAATTTGTTGAGAATCTGCTTGATTTTTGTAGAAGGGATAGCACAAAGGCATAGGCTGTGAAAATGGTTTTTGTTTGTTTTGAGCAAAAGTGCTAATTGAAGCAGCAGTCTGTACTTGAGGAACACAGCGCTAAAATGAGGCTCATCTTTTGAAATTTTCCAAATGTGGTATTGTACAAGTCTAAAATCTTTTTTATGTTTTAAAATCTTCAGAAATATGTTTTATCCTCATTCTAGGAAAAGCTGTTGTCTTTGTTTGAGCCAGAACAGAATTCTGCTCAGTGATTTTACTTTTCAGTTAAATCTTTTCTAACTAACTGCGCTTTCTGAAGTTAATGATGTATTTCCACAGACAGTGTTTGCTTCTAGCAGTGATAACATTTGATATTTATAGTTACAACTAAGGTGAGAGGAGCTCAAGAAAGCTGGTCAATATTCAAGGGTCACCTCCTCCAAGCCCAGGAACGATGCATCCTAACAAAGAGGAAGGCAGGCAAGAATGCCAGGAGGCCTGCATGGATGAACAAGGAGTGCCTGGGCACACTTAGATGCAAAAAGAGAATGTTCAGAGTAGAAACAAGGACAGGTAGACTAGAAGGACTACAAAGAAGTTGTCCACGCAGCCAGGGATCAGGTTAGGAAAGCTAAAGCCCTGTAGAAGTAAATCTGACCAGGGACATCAAGGGTAACAAGAAAAGCTTCTACAGGTATGTCAGTGATAAAAGGAAGGCTAGGAAAAATCTGAGCCCTCTGCAGAAGGAAACGGGAGACCTGATTATGAGGGATGTGGAGAAGGCTGAGATACTCAATGACTTCTTTGCCTCAGACTTCACCAGTAAAGACTCCAGCTGCACCACCCAAATTGCAGAAGGCAAAGGCAGGGACTAGGAGAAGGAAGATGTGCCCACTCTAAGTGGAGACCAGGTTCGAGACCATCTAAAGAACCTGAAAATGTATAAACCCATTTGCAGGTCTTGAGGGAGCTGGCAGAGGAACTTGCTCCATCATATTTGAAAAGTCATGGCAGTCTTGTGGAAATCCTCACTGACTGGAAAAGGGGAAACTTCACCCCCATCTTCAAAAGGGGAATAAAGGAAGGCACAGGCAACTGCAGGCCAGTCAGTCTCACCTCTGTGCCTGGAAAGATCCTGGAGCAGATCCTCCTGAAGGCTCTGCTAAGGGACATGGAAAATGAGGAGTCGCTGGGACAGGTTGCCCAGAGGGGCTGTAGATACTCCATCACTGGATATGTTCAAGAACAGGTTGAATGGGGCTTTGAGCAAGTGGGAGGTGTCCCTTCCCATGGCAGGGTGTATGGAACTAGATGGTCTTTAAGGTTCCTTTGAACCCAGACTATTCTGTGATTGTATGATTGGTATGCAGAAACGCTCTTGCTTATACTTGCTCCTATAGAAACCAAGATTACAGCTAAATTTTTTGTACCACTCTGGGGTGCTGTAAAGTAAGAGGCTGCACCTGCGGGGAGGAATGGACAGGACAGGTGACCCTGGACTGACCAACAAGGTATTCCATCCCATATATGTCCCATAGTGAATATATTCCGTCTAAAACTGGGGGATCATGAGGGTCAAGCTCTCTTCAATGGCTGGCATTCAAGGAGGACCTTTGTCCATTCTGCTCTCCTGATCCATGAGTTCCTGAATCCAGTCCAGAATCCAGTTCCCATCTGCTGCTGAGCCCAGTCTGGGACTCCCCCAGTGCCTGTCTCACAGCATCAGTGGTGATGGTGACCTGCTTGCCAGCAGAGGGTTTAGTACTGGATTTGTATATATTTAATTTATTGTTACTGTTTCATTAAAGCTGTTTAGCTTTCTTTTCCAATCATAAGTCTCTCTCCCTTATTCCCTTTCTCCTCCCCTGTGGGAAGGGAGAGGGGTT
>VYZX01018794.1:40920-96411 GCA_013401335.1 Brachypteracias leptosomus
GTAACAAGAAAAGCTTCTACAGGTATGTCAGTGATAAAAGGAAGGCTAGGAAAAATCTGAGCCCTCTGCAGAAGGAAACGGGAGACCTGATTATGAGGGATGTGGAGAAGGCTGAGATACTCAATGACTTCTTTGCCTCAGACTTCACCAGTAAAGACTCCAGCTGCACCACCCAAATTGCAGAAGGCAAAGGCAGGGACTAGGAGAAGGAAGATGTGCCCACTCTAAGTGGAGACCAGGTTCGAGACCATCTAAAGAACCTGAAAATGTACAAACCCATTTGCAGGTCTTGAGGGAGCTGG
This sequence comes from Brachypteracias leptosomus, assembly GCA_013401335.1. NCBI lineage: Eukaryota > Metazoa > Chordata > Aves > Coraciiformes > Brachypteraciidae > Brachypteracias > Brachypteracias leptosomus. The sequence continues at coordinate 41,223 of VYZX01018794.1, forward strand.
CAGAGGAACTTGCTCCATCATATTTGAAAAGTCATGGCAGTCTTGTGGAAATCCTCACTGACTGGAAAAGGGGAAACTTCACCCCCATCTTCAAAAGGGGAATAAAGGAAGGCACAGGCAACTGCAGGCCAGTCAGTCTCACCTCTGTGCCTGGAAAGATCCTGGAGCAGATCCTCCTGAAGGCTCTGCTAAGGGACATGGAAAATGAGGAGTCGCTGGGACAGGTTGCCCAGAGGGGCTGTAGATACTCCATCACTGGATATGTTCAAGAACAGGTTGAATGGGGCTTTGAGCAAGTGGGAGGTGTCCCTTCCCATGGCAGGGTGTATGGAACTAGATGGTCTTTAAGGTTCCTTTGAACCCAGACTATTCTGTGATTGTATGATTGGTATGCAGAAACGCTCTTGCTTATACTTGCTCCTATAGAAACCAAGATTACAGCTAAATTTTTTGTACCACTCTGGGGTGCTGTAAAGTAAGAGGCTGCACCTGCGGGGAGGAATGGACAGGACAGGTGACCCTGGACTGACCAACAAGGTATTCCATCCCATATATGTCCCATAGTGAATATATTCCGTCTAAAACTGGGGGATCATGAGGGTCAAGCTCTCTTCAATGGCTGGCATTCAAGGAGGACCTTTGTCCATTCTGCTCTCCTGATCCATGAGTTCCTGAATCCAGTCCAGAATCCAGTTCCCATCTGCTGCTGAGCCCAGTCTGGGACTCCCCCAGTGCCTGTCTCCCATAGTGAATATATTCCGTCTAAAACTGGGGGATCATGAGGGTCAAGCTCTCTTCAATGGCTGGCATTCAAGGAGGACCTTTGTCCATTCTGCTCTCCTGATCCATGAGTTCCTGAATCCAGTCCAGAATCCAGTTCCCATCTGCTGCTGAGCCCAGTCTGGGACTCCCCCAGTGCCTGTCTCACAGCATCAGTGGTGATGGTGACCTGCTTGCCAGCAGAGGGTTTAGTACTGGATTTGTATATATTTAATTTATTGTTACTGTTTCATTAAAGCTGTTTAGCTTTCTTTTCCAATCATAAGTCTCTCTCCCTTATTCCCTTTCTCCTCCCCTGTGGGAAGGGAGAGGGGTTAATAAAGAGTGTCTGTCATTGGTCTTGTGGCTGACCCAGCCCTAACCCCTGACAACTGTGAAACTCTATCTGCACTGCTGTGGGATTAACTAATATTAGCTACCTAGCTGCAAAACATTTTCAATAAATTTTCTTTTCAGTAAGAACACATAAATACATGTTACATGCCTTTTTACAGGTTAAATTAATTTTATAAGTAAAGGGAAGATTTCGGAGCACATGAGATTTTAATGTACACAGTTTGTGTGGACTTTCCATGAAGTCTACTGATAACTGGTATGATCAAGGTAATGTAGGCTTCCACTTCAGTGTTCCGTAAGAGCAGCTGGAAACTGTCAAGTGTGCAGTTGTGCTTGGTAAGTTGACCATGTACCTTCCTCGTTTATGAATGCATATTAAATTAAAACATTATTGCTAGACAGAACTGTGTTAGGAGGAATGAGATATGAAGGTCAGATATTTTGCTTCCTCTTGAGTTTGTGTATGCAACTAAATACAGAGTAAAGTTTCTTGCCATACATTACCTTGCAGAAAGACTGAATTTATTTAAATGTAAATCCTTTATTGTAATTTCTGAGAAGCAGAATTTTTATCTTGCCACGTATTACAATCCTTCTTGTATTAGATTCTTTCCAGTGATATCTTGGAAATTAGATGGCCTGACCCTGCTACAGCTGATCTGACAAGATGTATAGACAATGGCGTTGTGCAGATCTCATCAACAGATGGTTATGCTTACCTTTACCTGTCAGAATTGCAGCAAGAATTTACAGTGGAGTTCCTGTGCAAAGTCAGCCAGTCATCCACAGCATCCTTACACTCCTCTCAAAAGAACAGCAGCTATCAAAGCAGAGATCTGTATGGAAAATCAAGTAAAAATTGCATTGCAGAAATGTCATCGAGAATGCAGAAGAATGAACATGGTTTTGTTGAAGGTAAATACCAAGAACCAACAAAACCAACAGAGCAAAACGACAGAGATGGAATCCCTTTGTTTTACACAAATTGTTCTTCTGAATACACATGGGTTACACAGCGCTGGTCTGTTTCCTCCTACCCAGAAGAATGGAAATACCCTTTGTCGTTGGCATTAGTGTGCCATGACTTACATGCTGTTAAGAATGTAGTAAAGACATGTGAGAAAAACAACCATTCCATAGAAGCTGGTATTTTAATAGACCCCGAAGTACATGAAACAGTTTCTCAGTTACCTACAGCTCTGCCACTGAACTGCAGAGCTCCACATTTACACAGGTAATTCAAGCTCTTAGTTTACTTTGCTGTTGTTAACGTATGTTTTACAATTCTGCAATTTGGAACTTCAGCTCTAGCAAAATAACTGAATTCTAGCTATAAAAAGATTAAAAAATAATATTTTATTATTTTTATTTTTTTTTTAGGAACTAATTGAAACATGAAATTTGTGAAACCAACATTCTGTATCCTCCTGTAATCAATATGAAGTAATTAGTCCAGAGAAAAATAAATTTTATTTTCTGACATGCTGTATAAATATGTAAATAAAAAAGAGAATACCAAGAAAAATCGCACAGGTTTTGGGGTGGTTTGGGGTTTTTTTCATTTTTGAGAAGATAATACTTCTGAGGTGGGCCAGTATCATACATTCTCTGTCAGCACCACTAAAAATAATTAGAAAAACCTTTGAGAAAACTAGTTCAGTAACTAATATGGATAACTAAGGAACTGGAGGACTCCAAAAATATGTGACCTCTTTTCCTTTGGGTAGATGTGCATGCATCTGCTCTTGGAACAGAAATGATTACCAGTACACAAAAGAATACTCCAACCTTTGGACTTAATAAAGGTGTTACTGTTTTTTATACAGGTGGACTTTCTGTGACTTCTTTCAGAATCAAGATACTGATTCTTGCCCTCAGCTAATTCAAGTTGTATGGTGCCACGGTGTGCTTTATAGGTATGTAGAAGATCATCAGTTTCCTCTTTGGAAGACTTCATTTGTATAGGAATTAAACTTTAAGATTAAATGTCTTACTTCATCCCTTTCCCTCTCTTTGAGAAATCATACACAGTCTTCACATAAGAGTCTGTTCCTTTCTGCTGTTGATTCATTGCATTATAATTCCAGGTCTGAAGGTGGGTATGTCTGAAAGAAAGAGTCTGAAAACATGTTTAAGGCTTTTAAAGAAGTAATCTGATTATCTGATTTCTTAAAGGTTTACTGGACAGCTGGAGCTCCCCCATACTTCACTGACAACTGTAATTATGATGCTTGGTTTCTTTGCAGATTACATTGCTCATTTTGATGCTAAAGATTTCACATTTTAGAAATGTTTGTCATGGTGACCTACGTAATTCACATGCTGCAGGCAGCTATACTGTGGATTTTCCTGGCAAACCACCTTTCTCATATGATTTTATTTTTTTTAAAAATTTTCTTTTCAAATCTATTATACAAACTTTGAAAATGCTACAGGTGCTATCACTGCTATCAGCATGTAAGAGTCTTTGCTAAAAGCATAGTCAGTCTTTAAAGCTTTAATTTTTCTGCCCAGTGTTCTTAATTTTTCTCAGTGTAAATCCTAGATTTTCATCTCATCTGAACAAAATGTTTAACAGCTTTTCAGTACTTTACCTCATTTCCTTGGAAGTATGGTGGCTAGCCATACTTCGTCTTACAAGTCTCACTGCCAAAGTCTAGGCATTGAGACACAGAGTTGCAGAACTGAGTCATTAAATGGATTTTAGGCTCCAGTATACTATATGATCTCAAGTAAAACACCATTGGTCTTAGTGAAAAACACACAGCTGCAGTGGAAATGAAGATCTTCATGTTGTTCAGGAATCATTCAGTCTGAGAGTTCTCTGTGTATACTAGGTAGGGCTAATTGAGCAAGAAAATTGGATATTTGTCTTTAAAATCATTGTATCTTGTGGTCAGTGGGAGGAGCAGCACATGTGAGATGTTTACATCAACACGAATAAGCTTTCCTTTTTTAACTCCCACCCTTCGTGCACACATGCCAACAAAGAGCCTGGTAATGCTAATCTTCTGTGTTAAATAATTCAAACACTCTGCTGTTTGTGAAACAGTAGAAAGTTTTTCAGGTGAGAGTTGCATTGTAAATGTGTTTCTGCTTAGTGCATTCTTCAAGTGTACTAACCTGTTCTGCTTTTCTAGTGACACAGCATTTTAAATATTTGTTTAAAATTTTATTATTTCTCTTAGATTTATCCATGGGAGGACAAACATCATAGAGATTTACCCTGGTGATGACTCATGTTTCAAGTCAGAGGGAACATTTCTGGGAAACTATTTTGTACATTATGCAATCCAAAAGGGAACAAAAAAGGTATAAAATTAGAAAACTATTTTTAAATATGTTCCAAATTCCTTCAAGTTACCGTTTTTCTTAGTTTTAAGATATTTGGCTATGCAGTCTATAGTGTGTACCTACATTGGCAATTACTATAATGACTGAATCAGGCAATAAATTACACAAAAAATGAGATTATTCCTTTTATTTCAAAATGTAATTTTGTAAATTACAGACACAGTAAGAAAAATCTTGTTTGTTGCAACATCTATTTCACAAACTAAAGTATGTACTGCAGTAAGATTCTACAGTAAGTTTCTCACTAACTTAGAAGAGAAGGCTCTTCTCAGTGGCATCCAATGATAGGACAAGGGGCAGTGGGTGTAAGCTGGAACACAGGAGTTTCCACATAAATATGAGAAGAAACTTCTTCATGGTGAGGGTGACAGAGCACTGGAACAGGCTGCCCAGGGAGGTTGTGGAGTCTCCTTCTCTGGGGATGTTTAAAGCCCGCCTGTGCAACTTGGTCTAGGTGATCCTGCTCCAGCAGGGGGGTTGGACTAGATGATCTTTTGAGGTCCCTTCCAATTCCTAACATTCTGTGATTCTGTGAGAAGTTTAGTCTTTAAATTAATACATCAATTAGAGTTTAATTTTGTATGTACTTGGGTGTGTTTTCTTTTTTACTTTGTGGAGACAGTACTTTGGAAGATGCAGGTTCTGTTCTCACTTTGTCACAGACCAGCTGTTCAGTGCTGGAGAAGTGATTTTGCCCCCTCTGTTACCGAAAATCATAATGAAGAAAACCCTCCAAACCAAATGATAGCTCAGAAAGCTGACATTGGTTTATTATAGTGCTGGGTGCACGGGGGATCTCTCCTCCTCACATGCACACCATCATCCTGTATCATCAGTTCTTTACAGATAATGTTTTAAATTATTGTGTTTTCTAATACATATGCATTGTTATTCTCCTGTACGATTGGTTAAAATATCCTCTCTTGCTATGTAAATCACTGCACATGCTCTGTCTTCTTGTTCCTGTGGTACAATTTGGGTAGGTGGTCTGTGAGTCAGTGGTTGCAATCTCCCCCTACCACCTTTACCTTGCCCCCAGTTACTGCAGATTTGCACTGACTTCATGCTTCTTTTGGCGATTACCCAGTTCTTAGCATCTGTTAGGAAGGATCTTTCCTTTTTATTAGTCTTTTCAAGCTCTTCTTCGAAGGCTCAGTTGTTAGGCCATGGCAATTCCTCTACTCTTTGCTAATTGGGAAAACTCATTGCCTGCTGTATATCAGTGTCATGCCCCCTACCTTTGAGCCTTTTATGAGTCTCATCAGTCTTACTTCAGAAGTCTTATAAGTCTGTAAGTACATTTGGAAAGATACTGAAAAATTTTCATATATACGTACAAAAGCTACTAAGACCACTATCAGCAGCATCAGCATTTTCTTAACCTATAACCTCAGATTAGGGAACCGGGAAGTTAGCCATTTCTGTGTTTCTTCAAATCCTAAAGAGGTGTCATCCATGAAAACAGTGCCAATGTTATCCTTAAAAAAAGCGGTACAATAAAACTTCCCCTTGTATACAATCTAAGTGCAAAATTGATTCAATATTAGTGTGATTGGTGGATCCTGCACTTTGGTCACAACCCCTGGAAACATTACAGGCTTGGGGAAGAGTGGCTGGAGAGCTGCCTGGCAGAAAAGGACCTGGGGATGCTGGTGGACAGCCAGCTGAACATGAGCCAGCAGTGTGCCCAGGTGGCCAAGACGGCCAACAGCATCCTGGCCTGTATCAGAAATGGTGTGACCAGCAGGAGTAGGGAGGTGATTGTGCCCCTGTACTCAGCACTGGGATGTCGCATCTGGAGTACTGTGTTCAGTTTGGGGCACCACAGTATAGGAGAGGCATTGAGGTGCTGGAGCAGGTCCAGAGAAGGGCAACAAAGCTGGTGAGGTGTCTGGAAAACATGTTTTATGAGCAGCATCTGAGGGAACTGGGACTGTTTATCCTAGAGAAGTTTTGAGGGGAGACCTTACTGCTCTCTACAGCTGCCTGAAAGGAGGTTGTAGAGAGGTGGGTGTTGGTCTCTTTTCCCAGGTAACTAGTGATAGGACAAGAGGAAATGGCCTCAGATTGCGCCAGGGGAGGTTTAGATTGGGTATTGGGGAGAAGCTCTTTACTGAAAGAGTGGTCAGGCATTGGAACAGGCTGCCCAGGGAAGTGGTGGAGTCACCATCCCTGGAGGTGTTCAAAAAACATGTAGATGTGGCACTTTGGGACATGGTCTAGTGGTCATGGTAGTTTTGGGTTGAAGGTTGGACTTCAAGATCTTAGATGTCTTTTCCAGCCTTAATGATTCTATGATTCTGTTATTCTAAGTGCATTTTTTTTACTTTTCAAGGAGATATTTCTCTCTGTTCTGGGACATATTTAAATGTGATTGTAGTTGCTTTCCTGGAGATCAGAAATTTCACATCTTGTAACCTCTTAATACAGTTTTCATACTACAGCACCTGTAACTCACCTCCTTTCTGCTCTTTACTGCAGAGAGAAGAAAAGATGTATTTGGTAAACAGCCTGCCTCCTGATGTACCAGGAAATCCCTACTCTGTATCTTCCATTATTACTCAGGCAACCAAGTAACTTTAATCTACTTTATCTTTGTTACATTAATTTCTCTGACTTTGAAAGGACAGTAGTTAAAATTACACATAGGATTTACTATGACATTAAGAATAAAAATTAAAGGACTTTATGTCAGCACTCAGGATGTCTGTAAACTTACAAAAATCCCAACTCTTTAGAAGACATAGTAAATATTAAATGCTTAATATTTTGTTTGTTTTTTTTCTCCTCAGAATACTTCAGTACTGCTACAAGACTAAACTGTCATTAACTCATAAGTATTATCTCTGCTGCTGGAAAATGGTATGTAGCTGAAGATTTATAAGTCTTTCAGTGTTATAACAATGATTATACAACCTTTAAGTAACAGGACTTAAACTAAAGGGAAGAATGGTGAGTGTATCCTCAAAGGTCACAAAGTATGTATTTGGGAATGAGAAGCATGCAGTGCAAAGGGATATTTGTGAAGCAGAAAGCAGTTGCATGACAAGTAGAACTGGTTGTGGTCTGGAAGAACAAGTGAATTGAAAATCTGGGAGAGAAACAGCTGTAATGATGGTTAAGTAACCTCTCCTCAACTTTTTAATGTGTTGGTTTGGTTCTAGGTCCCTGAGACAGATGGTCGAGAAATGTTGCCAGTTTTGCTGTATGAAAAGGTTATTCCCAGCCTAGGAAGACTCCTTGTGTACTCAGATCATAAAGTCCATGCTGCTTTCTGGGATGGGATAGCCTTGAATATGGTCTGGGATTTCAGCTCTTCCTGTGATAAGATCCAGGTAACTCATGAGTTAAAGGAATGACTCTTCATAAAACTCTTCATGAAAAAGTGTTACTAGGAGACTAAGGAGGAAACTAAACAAGTTTTGATGCCTATAGTATACAAACCAAGCTCTTCTAAAAGCTCGCAGCTTACAGCGTGTGTTGCTCTGGCTTTACTCTTGACCTTATATAGTAGCCTAAGTGAAAATAGGAACTATCTGCAAATGTGACTGTTAATGTACTGACAGTATTTTAGGCAGAAAGGAGGAGGAAAAATACTTTAATGCATAACTGATGCCTAAAGAGGCATCCTTTATCCTTTTAAGAAGTCACTCAACATTGATCAGAAGTGAGAGTTTGTTTTTTATTTCAAATTATCTAAAATTGAAAAAATAGATTGTGAAAAATTACTCAGAAAACTAACCTTACACATAAGTTACATTTTTAAATCTATGTAGTATAGAAGTTAAAAGGTTATGTTGATTTTTGCAGAATGACACTACAGACAAAAGTCATATGAGTGTGAGATTCAAGGCTGACTGCTGAGACTTTTGGCTCCTGTGTCTTTGCTTATTACCCTAAGGTGACAAGACACAAAAAAGATGTAAAAGTGTCTGAGGAGATCTTTATAAACAACATAAATACAGTAGTCAGTGTGTCAAAAAAGACAGTATAACTTCCTGATGTGAGCTAGCTCAAGTCTGTATGACTAGTCATGATAAAAAGGGGAAGAACTGGAAATTCTACAGGTTTGGAAACATTTCTACACATTTTTAGAAATAATTTATTCTTGAATAGTACAAAATGAGTGTTGGCATCACTCCAGGTGTTCTTTGGTTTTTCCCTCCACATTTGTCGTAGCAGACTGTACAAATTCAGCAGAATACAAACTTTTTTAAGTGCTTGAAGTGGAATGTCCATAGATACTCCGTTCTTAAATTGGCATGTTATACTTGCTTTTTCTTCTTCAGGCTGCAGCAGAAAATTAATGCTTGTATTTTTTTTTATTCTAAGATAAATGAAGATGTAGGCTGGTGTAAACTAACTACTCCTGATGGGCTACAGCAGCTAATACAAATAAGCCGTCCTGGAATCTATGAAAGGTATAAGTAATGTAAACAATTTAAAGTTAAATATAAAAGAATTCTGCACAAATCCTTTTATATGAAGAAATGGTATTTACTGAAAATACGTTGGTGGGGGGGAATCATACACGTAATGATGAAAGCCCCATCTTACACCCAGCAAAGATTCAGAACCTGCATGACTCAGGATCACTGCATCCTGTCAATCTGTTATAATTGTTACAGTAATGTCTTTTAAAAGGAATAACCAGAGCTGTAGCTTGGCACTTACATCAATGGATAAGAAAAAAAAACAAAAAACAACTCTTTGTCCTATATAGAGCTGGTGCATAGATCTGGATAGCACTTTATTTTTGCTTTGTTACGGATATTGACCTCTGCCTGCAGACTGCTTTCTCTAATCTGCTCGCTCTAATTGCAGCCTCATTATAGGAATCATCAGAAGCTTAATGTGCTACATTTTAACAAGCAGATACACACAGAAATTAAAATTTGTACACCATTCATTACAGATCATATAGCTTTGTTATAATTTTCTGTAAATTCATGGATTTAAATTTGAAGGAGATTCTAGACAAAAAGTGGAAATCCAGAAATGGCAAGGATACTGGAAAAAAACCTAGATTTTGAATCACGGCTTTTTCTTTCAGATCCAGGTGTATTGCTTAACGCCTTCAGCTTTTTGCTTGAATTAATAGAGTGTATTTCTCATATAAATAACTACTTTTTTTGTGAATTTTCATGTTAACATAGGTACATCAGAACAGCCATAGAATGGTGCAGAAGTTTGAATGAAAGGAATGAGATTCCTGAATATACTTCACACTGTGTAACTGAAGAAGATTGGTATTCACCTTTATCCTAAATAATTGACTACAAATAATGCTGAAAATAAAACTAAAAAAGACTATAAACTGTGAATCATAGACTGCATTTCTTAAGGGTCAAAAATTAAAACTGTAAGTCCATTTATTTTGTATGGTTTCATATTTGTCTAAGAAAGGTTTCTTTTAGCAAAAGTCTAAGCAGTTCAAAATAGTAATTTGAACTGCTAAATGATACTTGTGTGTCTCTTACCAATATATTTGTCCTTTTTAATACAGGCTAATGACCAAAGATCTACTGACATCATGTATAGACATATTCGGGTATTAAAAATGTGTTAATTGAAATGGATTACACTTGCACTTGAATACATTATAGCAGATTCAGTAGCTAATGAAAGGAAAATTATATTTATACATATGTACAGCAAAGGCACTATTCTTAAAGCAGAGCCCTGATTTTTGGAAACACAAATGGTTGATAAATGGCAGCCATTGGCTACTGATACGAAAGACAAAAATAAGGTGGGGGTTTTTTGGCTTGGATTTTGCTCATCTTATTTTTAGTATTGCTGGAAACTACTGAAAATTAAAATCTGAAGTAGAGAACACATTTGAGAACCTTTTATGATACTAAATTGTTTAATCTTTATTTTCTTGGACAGGTCTGCTGATGCTGAACTCAAAAAAATACAGAGGTTTAACTGTATCCTTTTGAAAGCTCTAAAGATTTTTAATTTCTATATTCTGTGGGTCATCTGCATATTCAAATCTGCACTTTAGATCGTAGAGGGCTCTCTATCCTGTTCTTACCTCTTTTGCTATCTTACCCACTTCTTAAAATTACCTTTTTAAGCCATTTTTTGTTTTCTGATTTATCCTTTTTATTTTATTATTTATCTTGTCCAACTCCTGCATCACAGCACCAGAAATAAAAACAGTGGCAGAGTACAAAACTAAAAATAAACTCACAAAGAAAAAAAAGGAAATTCCATAATTACTGCAAATAATTACAACTATTGCTTTAGTTTTGCTAACACCTATCTGCTGATCTGTTCTTGAGAGAGGGATGATGCAGTTGTCCTGGGGCTTGTTGCTGCATTACAGTACCTGTTAACCAGCTACCTGAGTGGTATTCTGTTGTGTTCAGCCAGCTCAAAAAAATGGTGTGCTGTGCTGCATGCCCTGAGAGCCACTCTAGAGCTGTCTTCCAGCCAGTGTTCAATTTTACTAGTGTGAAAAGCGCATGCTGTTAAACTGCACACTGTGACATCAGATAGTTTATTTTTTGAAGTAACTTTTGGATAACTCTTGAAGATGTTTTGTATAAATGTTGTAGGCATTTTAAGTTACATACTCACTTTTTAGCTTTATTTAATTACTATGCTGTGAAATGTGAGACTTCTCAATGCAGAATGATGAATACAAATACAGAGTAGTATTTTTCTCATTAGAGGGAAGAGTTTGATATTTTTTCTTAACAAAATAACACTAGTTTTATTGGATAACAGCAACATTCTGGAAAGAACATCTGCTGCAAAAACCAATCTATCTGGTATTACTGTCAGAAAGACAGAAAACAGGAGTGAACCAGAAGAAATAGGTGAAGGTCATATCTTGGAGGCTTTGGAAAAAACTTCTAAAGTGATTCAGGATATTGAATCTCTGCTTGCAGCTTCTGGGAAGCGAAGCCTCACAGCACATGAAGACCAGTCTTCTGTATCTTTGTAGGAGCTGTCCCAACTGTGCCTGAGGAGGCTTTGAGGTGCAGGAGGAGCGAAGGCTGGAGGCAGGGTGACAAGTTGCCATTCCAGTACCACAGCAGACCAGCAACGCCTGTTGGTTGCCGTTACAATACTGCAGTTGTCTGTTGTGGATAGCCAAAAAGAACAGAAATAATAGAGCACAGCCATATAAAATACCTCAGGGCTGACCTGACAGTGCTGCTTTTACATGTATGAATGTGTGTTCGAATCATTTTATTTTATAGAGGATTGTGCAACTTTAACTGTTCAAGTGACTAGAGTAGGGAAAAGCAGTTTTAAGTGTAAAAATACGGTTTTATTGAGAAGTTTACACCAAGTAGTTCAATACTGAATAAAAATTTTCCCAAATGTTTTCTACTCTGCTGTTTTGTAGTAAATATTTATTCAATACATCCTCAGCCCGTTCTGGTGTGGTCTGTCACTCGGTGGTGCGCCATTACCTCCAGTGATAGAGCACGAGCCCTTTACCGTTAGTTTACCTCTCAGCGCTTTATTTAAACTGTGAACACACAAACCCTGTTTTTAATATTTCCAGACCAATTTCCCCCTCGGAAGAAACCCCCGCTCCCCTCACCCCGGGGCGGCGCAGGGCGACGAAAGGCGGGGACAGGCGGCTCCCTCAGCGGCGGTCCCGGCGTGCTCCGCGGCCGCGCATGTGTGCTCGTTCAGCTCCACTCTGCTCCTGTGGGGCTCGGCAGCCGTATGGGGTCAGTGGGGAGGCTGGCGGGGGTCGCGCTTCCGGTGGGCGGGTAGGGCACCGGGGGCAGCTTCGCGCCTCACCGTGCGGCAGCCCCCTCACCTGCGGGGCGGGAAGCGACCGCCGCCCGGGCTGGGGGGAGGCCACCTGCGTGTGAGGTTCCCCGAGCGCTCCTGACTCCGTTTCTGCGGTAAAGATGACGGTACCTTTTTAGCAGTGACCGAGGAGATGTCTGGGTGCAGGGACGAAGCGTACCCTGTCCTCAAGACATAAAAATTACTGCTGATCTCTGTAATTTTACACGTCTGCCGCATGCCTCTTTCCTCCGTCCCTCTCATGAGTAACGCGTACTGATGGTATCTTAACTTTAAATTGGCTGTTTATGATACCAATGCTGTGGTAGTTGATGAGGGTAATATATAAACTGCTAATGCATTTTTCTGCCTTTTTGGATTTTTTCTTGCTTAGGATGAAAATGACTTTTTCTTCCACTGAATAGTACTGTGTTCTGTTTCTAGTTACTATATACTTTTAGAATATTCTTTCAGCTCTTCCTTTTAGGTACATCTCAGTTCCAAAGTACTTAGTAAGGAGAAGGTTTGTATTTTGGTGTCTTGGTGTCACGTTTTTATATTTACACTTTATGTGTATATAAATGCATTTTAATTTAGGTGTATCCCTGAAATAAATAATTTATTTCCAGCTTTATTTTACAGAGGAGTTGTTTGTTTTTCTTAATTTCTTGTGGGTTTAATTCAATTTGCTCCTTAGTATCTTGCTGAAATCCTACTAATTTTTTGTGTGCTTTTGCCCCCTTTTACTCTTCAGTCTCCTTCCACCCTCCAACCCTAGTAATGCATTAATTATCTGACCAAAAATATATGTATTATCAGTTTTTCACAGATTGTTACAGGCTCAGAGATAATGCATTAAATGTTTGAACTCATGTCTTAAATGATAATTGTACTTCATGGAGTTTTTAATATAAATTAACATCCAGTATCAAATAATGGGGCTTTAGGCGATTATAGAATTATAAGGGACTGCTACGATCTTTGACTTCGTGCATAAAATACGTAATTCTAATTTTATGCGTTAAATTGCTGTATGTGTATGTGTACTCGATAACATCTTGCAAAATAGGGGCAAAAATTTTGGAGATCAATACTTATAAATTATTATTTTAGCCATTGGGTTGAATGAGTTGAATGGACTTTTAGTTTCAGCTATTTCTCCAAATGCATATGCTTTGATCTAAATATCTTAGTATGTCAGTAATTTCCAGTGTTATCTGTGCATTAGTTTAAATTATTTTTATAATTTCCCTAGAGGAAATTAAATATGTCAGCAAAATTGCATTTTGTGGGTATAGGTGGAATCATGCATAATACTTTATCTCATATAAAATGTTATGAGAAATCACAGCTCTAAGCAGTGTTACTCTGTCAACTACTCTGTGCTTGTGTTTTATGTAAATCTAACCTAAATCTTCAATTTGTTAAGGATAAGAACTAGACTGACCACTCATAGGTTTCTAAGCATTTTTGTGTAACACATCAATTTCCCACTGTTCTGCTTTAACAAGAATATAAGCTCCACAGCTATGCTTTTGAAGATACAGAGGACAGAAAAACCTGTAACACTTTATTGTGATGTTTTATAAACAGTCTGAAAATCATTATTACAATTTTTAGTTTTCTATTTAAAAATGTAATTTCAGAGATTGTTTTGATTGGGCAGAGTTTTGCGTTTTCTAGTCTGATTTCACTTTGATCTGCAGACTGTACTTCGGCAATTGTACATGGGAACGTGACTTGATTTTTACACAGACAGCAGTCATTCTTGTCTGTAAAAGGTGGCAGAAACAGACAATTCAAAAAGAAGAGTTATGCTGTGGCCATGGCTCTTGGCTAAGGGTAATCTGAAGCCACATTTTTTGCTTCCTGTTCTTCATTCTGGCTCAAAGACACCGATTCACGTATTGTCCTTTTTTTCCAGTTGGCATTGTTAACTTACTTCATGATACATAATTCTGAAGTCATACTCATTTGGGATTTTTTCTTCATGCACATGTTGCTATTTGAATTTATAGGTCTCTGTTTATCTATTCCAAGGTCACTAATTGTTGGGATGAAATTAAAAAGATATCCTTGAATATGCCTCATAATGTTCCATTAGGTGGGAATCTTTCAGGCACATAGTTACAAGGAAAATCTGTTAAAATAATCACTTTGTATTTTGAGATGCAATTACTTAGCAGAAGTCTGGAAGTGCCTTCTCCTGACTATAACATTGAGTTTTATTATCTTGTTCCATCTTTGGAACCTTTTCTGTGCCCTCCTCTTGTTTTATGGTCTTTTTTCCTGCTTTCTTTAACACACCTTTTAAGCCCTACCTAAAGTTGCTTTTAGCTCAGTTATGTTTTTTCAGGAATTCATTAAGAAGATTTGCTTCCTTCTGTATTTTTTACTATTGTTCACTTTTCATGTATGTTTTGTAGATAGTTCAAAAAGCTTTGAGTAGTATCGGTGCTTACGGTTGCCTGGTGCAATTTTTAGGATGGAAAAAATGGTGTTTGGTCTTTCCTGCACTGGACTGGGCAGACTGGATTCAGAAGGCACAGAGGCTCAATGCTGAGGCACGGACCATGTTTGCTTCTGGAATAAGGCAACTGCAGTGGAAAATTATGTTTTCCTAGTCCCAGGGTAAGTCTGATTCTGAATACTGGTGTGCTTTTTAAAGGTATGTTGCTACACCAGCTCTTCACACACTGGATTCTTATGCCGATTTTATGGTAGTTTTAAATAAAATCCAATCTGGCATGATGGTTGTGTAGAAGAAATGTGAGGAGATCACCATTTCTTCCTTAAAATGGAATTTATTCAGCGATGTACTATAGATTGTGAAGTCACGCACCAGAAAATGGTGGTTCCAGTGTTTCAGGAAATACTTTGTGTCTACATGCTCATTCAGAAGAGGCACAATCCTCATTAACAGATTCTAAAGTTGACCCAGTTTCCTTCATCTGTGTGCAAAGTCCATGTATTATTCATGCTTGCTTCTCTTTTTTTTTTTTGACACTTTCTAAATAAAAGATTCAGTGGGCTGTCTTTCTGTAAAGATCAATGCCAGTAGTCATGTCTTGCAGATAATTCTACAATTAGCAAGCATGTAAATAATTTGGAAGAAACATTTCCAATTTTCTAAGTCTTTTAATCAGTAATGGGTTTAAAATAATAAACCGTTATGTGGTGATACTGTTAAAAGTATTCATTTTTAAAAGAAGCCTAATATACTCACAAAAAGCCCATTTAGAGTAAAAATTTACTTGATAGAGCTGTATGAAGAAGGATTATCAACGTACATTACAGGCATTAAATCATGAACAGCACAGAAATAGCAACCTCCTGGGAGGGATCCACTTTTAGACAGGATGTAGGCCTTGAAACTGGTCTATTTCCATGGCTCCCCAGAAAGACTGAAGAGCAGTTGGGACAGTTAGAATTGGTACTGTCCTTCAAAGACTGCTTTTCAGTGGATTTAACATAACAAAGCTAGGGAATATATCATTTATATAAGGATTTTTGTTTCAGAAATGTTCTTTTTAATGTTATCACAGAAATGAGTACTCTGTATTTGTAATCCAGATATCCTACAATTGCTTCTTGGGGGCGGGGTGGGGGAGTGGAGGTATCTTTGAGATCTTGAATTATTGCTGGAATTTCTTTTGAGGTGTCAAGCAGTTGTTTAAGGACAGTAATTATTCATAAGAAATCATCTTGTACAAGAGGGTTTCGTAACAATTAGAGAACATAATTTTTAATTACTTTAAAGTGATTATTACTGCTACTAACACTACCTTTATTTTCAAATTGCAATGGTCAACTTTTGAAAAATAAAATGGCTGGCATTAGTTAATTTTCTTTTTTTCTGCAAGAAGATCTGTTGTGAAGGTAATGTGACAAACAGTAGCCAAGTCCTAAAAGTACAGTAGAGTTTGCTGCTGGAGCACTTACTGAAGAAAAGCATATATAGTTTTGCTCTGTAAGGAGTTAGTTTTGGTTACTTCTGCTTGACTGATGATTGGTTTGTGATAATTAGTAAAGATATTTTAGTGGTTCTGTTTTTCATAATGTTTATCCTACACCCTAGTCTCCAAGCTAAACAAGGAGTTGCTCAAAGAGGGATAGCAGGGTGATGATACATATATTTACAAAATACATAAATCAAAATAGTAATGATTAAGTAACAGATATTTTTCTCTAACAATTTTCTTTCTGTTCTCTGACATTTACAGAACATCTGGCAATACAAAGGACAATGCACAGTGACATTTTGTACGCTGTGACATGGGTTTTGCTATGGAATCTGAGACTGAAAAGGCCCGTGCTCTTCTCCAAACTTTCAGCACAGCTTCAGTTATTTCTAGTCTAGGTTTGGGAATATTCTGCTTTGTAGCAGACAGATTTCTGCAGTTTTCCTTCATTCAGCAAAATGACTGGCTCCGAGCCTTCTCTGATAATGCAGTGCATGGTATACTAGGAATGTGGTCCTGGGCAATAGTGATAGGACTCAGGAAGAGAAGTGACTTCACTGAGATCACTCTGGCTGGCTTCCTTGCCTCTGTCATTGATGTGGACCACTTTTTACTTGCTGGCTCCCTGTCATTAAAGGTAAGTTAATTTGTGATTAACAGTGATTGTTCATTTTCTTTCGTCATCACTGTTTACTTTATTATTCTACCATATCCTAAACAAACAAATGTTCTAATGATAATTCAATTAGATAAATTTTTAGATGTATGAGAGTTATGTTTGTATGCAGTTGTTATGATTTTGAAAGCCCTAAAAATATTTTACATCTACTGAAGTTCTGCCTCTTATTAGACACTGAAAAAAAGAGTTTTGAAAGCCTTTGTACACAATATCCGATGTGTATCACATAGTTGCTTTGTTATCCAGGTTAAACAGTTAAGTGCTGCCATATGCACTTTGTGTATAAAGTGGATTATTCAATTTCTGTTTACAAAAAAAGGGGTAGAAATATCTGGAAAGCATATAATCCAGCTACTGTTTTATTTCATTCAGTTTTACTGAGTAGAACATTTGGTTTTAGCAAGCCCTAAGTAATTCTTCCACAAATAAGCTATATATGAGCTGTTACCTTAAAGAAAAAACAAACCAGAAAAAGCAAGTGTCAGACTTCTTAATAAAAGTAAAAAAGTGAATTACAGAACTGCTTGTTAAGACAGAGTTTCTCAGTAAGAAAAGTACTACTAGGTTATGGCATTCTTTTTCAGTGGTTCTCCAGTGGTTTAAATGTGTCCTGTTCCCAGTTTCCCATTTACACACATATATATAGAATCATAGAATGGTTTGGGTTGGACGGGAACTTTAAAGGTCATCTAGTCCAAACCCCTTGCAGTGAGTAGGGACATTTTACCTAAATCACATTGCTCATGTAATCCTGTCTTCTTGCCTGCTCCAAACAGTGTTGCCAGCTGGAGTTCTGTGCCAGCCACAGTTCTTTCAACCCTGCGCTCCAGATCTCATGCCTCAGGCAGACACTCCTCACCCCCAGCTGACTCCTGGTCCCCATGGCTAGAGCCCTGCTGCTCTGCTTGTTACCAGGAATTTGCTCTGCTCAGCAGCGCAAGTCGTCACAGTTTGATAGCGCTGGTGTTGCTGGCATATGTATACGTGCCCCTCCCCAAAAAAGTACACCCCCAACTACAGATGGACCTGCATGGGAGAAGGGGAAGATACTGACCTTTATTCATTCAACCAGAGCATAACTTAGTTGTTTGAGCATCTTGCCTTCGTTCTTCTCAAGTTTGCTCATAGTAGTGTTACATTCTTCATATGGGTAACAGAGGAAATAGCTCTGAGGCAGCAGAGAAAGGAAGGAGGTGGAGGAAAAATTACTGTTCTTTGTAGTCCTTTAATTAAAGAACAACACAAAATGATTTACCTTTTTTTTTTTTTTTAATATCTAGGAGACAGCTAAATGCAAGAAGCATTATTTCTTATAGTTGAGATGTAAAAATGAGACTTCTGATGGGAAAATAGTTTTTGTTTACGTACAGTATCACTATTTGTTGTAGAGAAAAGATGTTTTACTTTTTGTGCATTTGGTTGGCTTCCCCCTTGTATTTGTCTTAAACAAAGAGAGCATTTTCACAGAATCACAGAGTGGTTGTAGTTGGAAGGGTCTTCTGGAGGTCATCTTCTCAACCCCACCTGCTGAAACAGGCTCACCTGGAGTTGGTTGCTCAGTACCACATCCAGACAACTTTTGAACAGCAACCTGTTCCCAGGCACAGTCACTGTCACAGTGAAAACATGTTTTCTTACATTCAGGAGGAACCTCCTGTGTTTCAGTCTGTACCCGCTGCCTCTTGCCCTGTCAGTGGGCACCACTGGAAAGAGCTTTTTTCTGTGCTCTTTACACCCTCCCTTCAGATATTGGTACACCTTGATGACATCTGTCCTGAGCCTTTTCTTTTCCAAGCTGGGCAGCCCAGCTGTCATCCTTTCCTCATATGCAAGATGCTCCAGTTCCTTCATGATCTTAGTGGCCCTTCTCTGGACTCAATCTCCAGTAGCTTCACATCTTTATCATAGTGGGGAACCCAGAACTGGACTCAGCGCTCCAGAGGTGGCCTTGCCGGTGCTGAGGAGAAAGGGAAGGATCACCTCCCTTGACCTGCTGGCATCACTCCTGTTGCAGCCCAGGACACCACTGGTGTTCTTTGCCACAAAGTCATGTTGCTGACTGATACTCAACTTGTTATTCAACAAATTGAATTTCGTCAAAACTGCTCTCCAGCCAGTTGGTTTCCACAGCATGTACTGATGCCTGGCATTGTTCCTCCCTAGACAGTCCCTAGTTATCCCTTTTTCTGTGCTTTTTGCATATGAAAATACTATAAAATTACAAAACTGTATAAAGAAAAAGAAAGTTAGATTGATTAATGGGTCCTATAATGTTAACATTTGGTATAGCTTTTAAATCTACAATTATTCTCATGTATGTTTTCTTATTTTGAAACTAGTAAATGCAAGTAATGAATGGCTAATTATTAGAAAGTATGGTTAAAATTTTATTGCTACTTTTTCCTGCAGTTGAGATTATTACCAGTATTTTTTATCAATTACGACCACTAGATGACACTTTTCACCAACATGGGTTTAGAAAGTTGACTGTTGTATCATAGAACTGGGAAGTGACCAGTCTCTTCACTGCCTTCAGTGTGGCAAGGTTAAATATGCCTGCACTTTTCCTGATGAAGAATGTTTGTGTAGCCTACCCATAGTGTCCCAAACAAAGCAAATTAGTGCAATTTCATTACTCAGTTTGTTCCTTTGTTGTTTCAGTTCCCAAGCAGCTAGCAATTGTTTTTCTAATATCCAGCCTAAAGTATTGTTGTTGACAGTTAGATCTTATTTCCTATTCTTTAAGGCCTCCCTGCAAAAGACATTTGATTGCTGTGCTCTCCCCGGAAATGTTTTTTAAATCAGAAAGACAAGATACTACAAGTAGAAGAACAACCCTTTAGTAGCCAAACTTGCTTAGCTGTGGTAGGGAGAAAGCAAGATGTCCAAAGGATTTTTCATGGTCACTTGCCTACAAAGTCCTCCCCTTCCATACGTTGACTGGGCTAATAAAGGATATTTACCTGCAAATCATATCATGTGTCGGTCTCTTGACCCTTATAGCAGTAACAGCATTACCCACTCTTAGAATTTACAAACCCATTATGCTTTACAAAAAGTCTCTTGTTGGCTAAACTCACAAAAAAATCAAAATATTTTCTAGAACTTTAAAATATTTTTCTCATGTCCTCTGGCATGCCTTTTGCCTGAATTATCTTTAAAGGGTTGTGTTCCAAACTGTATAGCATTTTAGGTGAGACTTCATTTGAGCCAAGTAGCATAGATTAATTCCTTTTAATGTCTCATGCACACAACACACACAAAAATTGCTACAGGTTTTATGTTTTATTGCAATACCACTGGAGTCTTATTAGTTTGTGGTAAAATGTAATGCCCATAAACTTTTCTGCTGTATTGTTGCCTGGCAGGCTAGACTTGATTTTAACATGAGGAAGTTTTTCTCACCTCGGCTTATTATGGTGCACCTTTCAGTTTCATAATGTAATTTCAGGCTGTTGCCTATGTAATTTATTACTTTGTGGGATACTTTTTTACTATGTATTTGTCTCATCCTTCCTCTTTAGATTGCGGGATTGAGAGGAACTTATTTTAAGAGACTAAAATGTTTACTTCTCATGCAACATATTACTAAATAACCAATAAATGAAGAAATCCAATTAACCAACTACACCACTTATTACTAATTTGTAACAATAATCATTTTCACATTACACAATTATCTATAAAGCTCTTTATCATCACTTTTAAATCTGATGACAGGTTACTTTTTTGAAGTAACCTTTCTGTACATCACAAGGCAGTATTGCCTTCTACCTCCAGTTGCTGCCTTCACAATACTCCAGTTGCCTACTCCTGTTCCTGCTGACACAGCTCACTGCTTGAATTATGTGGTTATTGGGCTGTTTTTCACAGAGTCGTCATTATTGTTCTGTAGTATTCAGGATAATTAATCACCTGTGGTGTTTGTATGTTTACTCTGATAAATATTTGTGTGTCAAGTAACATGTGGTCTGCCCTTTTGCCCACATCATTTTTGCAACAAGCCTAAAGTCTACAAAGACTTCGTTACTTAAAATTTGTAGTTCTTTGTACTCCGTGTAGTTTTTACTGTGCATTAGATGTATGCAAATGTAGAAGAATCTAAGAAAGTGTTTGAAGAATCTGTCTCTTTGGCTGGCTCTACAGGTGAAAGTTTCTGCAGCTTACCATCGTAGTCAGCATTACTGATAAACAAGAACTGCATAGTGGGCTGCTCCCAGTGTCCCCCAGGAATGTAGCCCAAACAACGTGCAGAAATTACTAGCTTGCTGCTTAAGACTCACCAGCTTCTAAAAGTGCAGTCCATGGCAAATACGATTGTACGTACCAGCAGACATATATAACAGCTGGTTAATGTGCCGCTGGTTAATGTGCCGCTGCTGAGCAACCTGGGCTGCACAGGAGTTTTTCTGACATTGTAGAATAAGCTTTGTACTCACACAATTAACTTAACATTGATTGTATAGATCAGCCTCAAAACTAAGGACTTTGGGCTTGTGAAGGACCACAAAATGTTAGAGAGGGAGCTCCTGTTGTTACATAAATTCCATGGTGTCACTTTGAGCATTAAAGCAAAGATTTTGCTTGGGCCCTCCTCCATGCGATTGTTGTCTCATGTCCCCAGATGCTCATTTTAGTGCGTGAGAAGGGCTGGAGGAGCAGGAACTTCAAGAAGTTCATGCACCTGATTGAACATGTAGGCAAATGGAAAGGTAATTAGCGCTGTGAATAAGTTCTGCAGTTTGTAACTGCAGCCTGATCTCTGTCATAGTAGGATGTCCCCCTAAATTGACCCCAAACCCTGCTCATCTTTTTCCAAGAGACTTAAGACAAAAAAGGCTTGCATTGGTTTTTTTTATGATCTGGTGATTTCTAAGGGCAAACAGATTTGCCTGTTAAGAGTATAATAGCTTCTGTTGCCAAATAGAAGAATGTGTCTGTCTCTTGGGCAACTCAAGGATGTAAGCGTTCCTCTGGTTACAGAAAGTAAAAGAGAAAACAGACTGTCCTCTCAGAACTTGGGCAGCAGCATTTCAGAAGCCTAATGACTGTACTGCAATTACAAAATAGGGTTTTCTCATGCTAAAATTGAGCACGTAGTTTTACTGTATGAACAACCCTGCCATCTAAAATTTGTATGAAAAATAACTAAGCATTACCTCTCTAAAACTGGATAAAGATTGGCACTAATAGTAATAAATTGCATGTATAATTACTGTTCAGATGCTTCTTACTCCCTGTGTTGCTGTTGGCACCTAATCTCCATAGGGCAGAGGGAAAAGACTCATTTAGACTTTGCTTCTGATTTTTTCAAAGTGGAGAAACATCAACCAGTCAATAGGATATCTGCCAAAATGTGTCACCATCCAGGGTGGCCTTTCATAATGAGGCTAGTACAGACTTTTTAGGCTGTTGTTGACAGTAACAAAAATCTGATTATCTTTGTACAGTCGGTGACAAACAATTTCACCATCAGAAGATTTTTCTACTTTAATCCAGGAAGTTGTGGAAAACACACCCTTTGCAACAACCTTAAGGAGTTGGGTCCATATCACTACAGTTAGAAGTTGTTGAGACAGTTTGTGAGCTTTTTAATCCTGTTACCTGGTCAAGACAGACATGGACATCCATGTGATGGGAAGCTAATAGAGCAAACCTTTCTGCAAGCCTTTTAACATTGGCTGTGGTTTAAAGCACAGACCCTTATATTCCAAAGTAGTCCCTAAATTTCTGTCTCTCTACTTCTTGGCTTTTAAGGCCTGTCTTTCCTTACAGGGAAGATAGGGTTGCAAGGAGTTGTCTAAATTATCTGTGGAAACTTGATGGAACTATTCCAGAGTCCCACTATCAGGTGCCATAGTTATTGAGTCCTGCAACAATTAACAGAACTGAAGCATTAAGAGGTTACTGGTTGGCGTCTTGTAGAGATGCTTTGTTTGATTTCTGCTGCAGAGGCAGGGAGGAATGCCTTCGGCATAACAATCAGATGCAGCTGTCATGTGCAAAGAATACATCTCTGGTTCCTGTCATAGTCTTTCCAAATGTTCACCAGTATCTGAATTGAGCCAATTAATACCATGTTAAAGAAGTGCAATCCAAGCCCTAGGTTTCCCAAAGCAAAGTCCCAGACATAGAATCTCTTAAAAATAAATGATTTAATGGAGTGGTAGAGCAGCATGGTCACCTCAAGCTGGGTGCCTCCAGAGAGGGACCCAGAACAAAGAAATCCCTGGGCATATATACCTTAGCAGACTGTGCATCCACCCTTCATGCAATCTTCACGTGCCCTTTGATCCAGTGGTGATTCTGGCCTGAGATCCTCCGACACCTTCTGACTCCTTATTGGATTCCTTCACTGTCTCCAGGCAGCAGGCCTGCTATCTTGACTAGATTCAGCTGCTGTAGGTGGTTGTAGCCTTGAAGCCTACTTACATTTGGTTTACACTTGTTCTGCAGGCCTGTTTTGACTTAGTGGGTACAGTTAAGTAAAATCTGAGTGCGAATTTACAGCTTGTGGCCTAAGACTTCAGTAGATCTAGCTGCTCATGCTAAGTGAGACTAAGCAGACAGCATACTAAAGCACACAACATTGTATCTCCAAGTGATTCATTCTATTTAAAACTTAGTTTTTTCAGCTAAACAACGAGTATCTCTTAACAATTACATCTGCACCTCTATAGATCTTCTAGTGATGTGGTGTCATTTCTCCTGTGCAGAAATAAGAATTCTTTGTTGCTTAGAAATCCAAAATATTACAATGTAATTTTATTTATTGTCTTTGAATTTGTGGAGATAGTTCTAGCTGTTGCTAGTTAGTACATCCAGAATATTTTCTCAGGTAGGTATACTGAATTGATAATTATCACTTCTTAAAAGAGCTAAATTTAATCTCACTAGCTCAACATTCACCTCAATTAAAACCAAAGCCCAGGCATTTAACTGACTTAATGTTAAACAAGCTGTTGATATAAAAACTCCAGTCACAAATGATTCAGATGTTGGCTTCTGAACTTTTGCTTTGCCTGTCCATAAAGAATACTGTGTCAAGGTAATCAAAATGCATGTAACTTGGGCCATATTTTTGTTGTATTGAAAATTCTTATTCTGTTTTAGATATTGTCCAACTAAAACAGCTTCATGGGTGCTAACTGTAGTGTAGTACAGGATGTATTTTTGAAAATAAATGCCATTAAAACATATGAAATACTTCAAGTAAAGCACACAAAATATGTTAGGTGTACTATATGTTTGTTTTCCTTTTAATTATTTTGCAATTAAAGACATGTATTCAGTGCAGCAGATTGTACAGGTTCCTGCATTCCGCGTGGCTCTATGACAGGTCACTTTCCTCATCCTCCTCGTTCTGTTTTACCGTTGGTAATGCTTAGGAGGATGTGCATGAGTCCCATCACAGAGCACAGAGACAGGGCAGCTCACGGCTGTCATCTAAATAGTTGTCTTGTTGATTTTGATCAACTGCAGTGGAAAGGAACAGCATGTTTTTCTTTGCACTCCCACTTAGACACTTGATATTACACCTGTAAACATCCATGAAACGTTTCTTTTCTTGTCATGATTGTAGCTGTTGCCAATTATATTTTTCTTTTCTGCAGGCTGCTCTGACTCTTCCACAGAGACCATTTCTTCATTGTTCTACTGTGATTCCTGTTGTGGCTCTGACATTAAAGTTTATTATGCACCTTTTCAGGCTTAAGGATTCATGGTGCTTTCTTCCCTGGATGTTGTTCATATCCTGGACTTCTCATCATGTCCGTGACGGGATCCGTCATGGCCTCTGGATCTGCCCATTTGGAAAAACTCCTCCTTTGCCATACTGGCTGTATGTGGCAATTACAGCATCTTTACCTCACCTGTGTTCATTTATTATGTATTTAACAGGCACTAGAGAATTAATGTCTATAAAACATGGAATCCACATTGATGTATAGGAATGATGCCTCCTTAAAGATTGTTTGTATTAGCTCTAGAAACAGGCTGTCTGTCACTGAAGTGGTTTCCTTAGGTCTGCTACAACTTCAGAGCTAGAGGCATTTTAAACCTGTGGAGCCAGTTAACAGCTCCTGTGTCAATTCCTTGTGGTAATAGAAACCTATTTAATGAATGGTAATAATTTTGCATCTATACATTCCCCTTGTAAAATATGTGCTCCACCATTATAATTCATGCATAGCTAGCTAATTTATAAAGTACTTTGTCTCTTTCTGTAGTAATTACATGACATTTTACAGTCATGTTGTTGTTCATCTGATCCCCATTCACTTTGGATTTGTATTCTGCCTTTAGATAATATGTCTCATCTAGTTAGCATTTGTATAGCACTTGAAAAATGTAAAGTACTGTATAAATGCTAAGTTTTAGTGAGAATTCAGTACTGAATGGCATTTCTAAAAAATGTCGGTTAGCCTTTTGAATTTATTTATTTGTTTTCCTGCTGGACTCTTATATTCAACAGTTTTAAAAGAAATGCAGTTTGTATTTCACAGTGTGCAACTGTCTATCTGCACCTCTTTGAACACTACTGTCATACAGTGTTTCTGCTAAATTCTGTTCCTCTGTAGTTGCTTGGTACTCAGTTTGCAGATAATTACTAGTTATTGTAGTTAGAAAGGAGGGGACAGTTTGGTTACTGTATTATATGTGTTGGCCAAATTGTCCAATTTTAAAAAATATACTGAGTATCATTTAATTTGAAACTAAGGGATTTTAGTAAATATTTAAGGATTACATAAAAGCAAATTTATTTATTATCATAAAAAAGCTTTAGGGAATTTTCAGGGAGACAGAAGAAATTCAAAATTGCTCAAAATGTGAGTTTATTTGAAGGCCTTACTACTGTACTTGTAAACAGCATTTTCCATTAAGTGCAGTATCACAGAATGGTAGGGGTTGGAAGGGACCCATGGGGATCGTATAGTTCAACCCCCCTGCCAGAGCAGGTTCACCTAGAGCAGGTTACATAGGAACACATCCAGGTAGGTTTTGAAAGTCTCCAGAGAAGGAGACTACACAACTTCTCTGTTCCAGTGCTCCATCACGTTCACAGGAAAGAAGTTCTTCGTGTTCGAGTGGAACTTCCTCTGATCCAGTTTATGGCTGTTGCCACTTGTTCCATTGCTGGGTGCCACTTAAAAGATTTTATGCCCATCTTCTTGACAACCAGCCATTTAGGTATTTATAAGCATTGATAAAATTCCCTCTGTCTTCTCTTCTTCAAGCTAAACAGACCCAAGTCTCTCAGCTTTGGCTCATAAGAGAGGTGTTCCAGACCCCTAATCATCTTTGTAGCTCTCCATTGGTCTCTCTCCAGTAGCTCCCTGTCTCTCTTGAACTGGGTAGCCCAGAACTGGATACAATACTCTATGTGTGGCCTCACCTCCCTCAACCTGCTGGTCACATTCTTCTTAATGCACCCCAGGATGCGATTGGTCTTCTTGGCCACAAGGGCACATTGCTGCCTCTTGGTTAACTTGTCCACCAGGACTCCCAGGTCCTTCACAGAGCTGCTTTCCAGAAGGTCAGCCCCTAACCTGTACTGGTGCATGGAGTTATTCCTCCCCAGGTGCAGGACCTTACACTTGCCCTTGTTGAACTTAATGAGGTTCCCCTCTGTTCAGCTCTCCAGTCTGTCCATGTGTCACTGAATGGCAGCACAGCCTTCTGGTGTGTCAGCCATTCCTCCCTGTTTTGTGTCGTCAGCAAACTTGCTGAGGGTACACTCCATCCCTTCATGCAGGTTGTTGATGAAGATGTTGAACAAGACTGGGCCTGGTACTGATGCCTGGGGAATGTCACTAGCTACAGGCCTCCAACTAGACCCTGCACCGCTGATCACACTCCACTGAACTCTGTTTTTCGGCCAGTTAATGTATATTGCTATTTATAGCAAAATGTATATTAGTGTAAAGTACAAAAACTTTACAGGGTAATGGGTACCAGAGACCTTCTGTGGCTGCAAAGTACTGCAGCTCTCTGCAGCACACTGCACTAATGAGGGAAAGTGTTTCACCCTTTTAAAATGCACCTTCCCACAGAAAGAATAGTCTCTGCTCTGTTTGTTCTTCATGTTGGAAATGTGTGCTGATGAAGACTTGTCCATCAGTACAATGGGCCTATTTAGCCTTCATTATAAAATGAATAAAAGGGTTTTTTTCTTGGAAGGGAGATTGGATAAGCAGAGAGTTCTTTAGAAGATTATCCTCATACTGTGAATTTCTATCTTTTATAGTATGTAAAAGTTTCCTGGGAACACCATAAGAAATGCCTTGCTTGAGAGCCCTTGGAGCAGGAGCTTTTATCCAAAGGCACGATGGTTTAGTAGAGGAGGAGCGTTGCTCTTTCCTTTACTTCTAACCTGTATTTAAACTATAGGCTATGAAATGCCAATAATGAATATATTTTGTGCAAGAATTGAACCCTGAAGTCCGTGTAGAAAATTTTTGGTATTCCTGCTTCATGGTATAATATTTGTATAATTTTGTGCTTTACCCCAGTTTGTTGCAAAGGGAAATGTATATAGGAACAAAGTTTTAGGTTGTGGCTGTAGCATTTCTGATAACTATATGTCCACCAACAGTCCTTAAAATTGGTGCTGTGTTGTTCTAACTATATTTAAGAGTCAGTTAATGAGCACAGTTTAAAAACACATGTTTTTATTCTTTATATTTCCAGCAATTTTTGTGATTGGTTTTTTTTCACAGTAATTTTCAGCTGTATTTCAGGTTTTTTTTGTTCCGGTCATGTTCTACTGCAGTTCCATGTCCACAACCAGTTCTACCACAGCAATAGGTGACCACCACCACTTCAGAATGTATAAGGAAAGTAGCAAGCACTTGTGGCATGACTTTTTTCTCTCTCTCCTCAGAAGGCATGTCAGTCTCATGTCTCATCCTGACATTTAGGCAACTTTAGCTCAGGCAATTGACAACTTGTCAAAGTGAACTGACATGTTACATCTAGTTCTGTAATTTGTGGTTGGCTAGGTTAGAGAACAGAGAATTAAATGTTTGTTTCAGCCCCCATCACCTAGGAGATACACCTGCTTTTTAGAAATGAGTTGCCTAACAATTCCTTACCAGTATTTCCTGTAGATTTAAAATTCATTGATGTTTCGAGCTATGCATTGATACCTGCCACGTGTAGGAAAACCATGGCAAAAATAAACCAAGATACTAAAAACATAATGAATTTGTGTTTTACTGCATGCATTACAATAAAGGGCAAGTGTGAATTACAAAAGGCATGTGAATTACACAAAAAATTGTTAACAAACTGAAGCTAATAATTTTGTGCACAGTGTATGATACATATACCTAAAACATTCATTGTTTCAGTGGTTCATTTAATATGACAATCTAAACTTTTTCCATATAATTTCAAGTTTTACATACAAAGTTGAAGAAGGTATAGGGTTTTGTGGCTTTTGTTAGAACTGTGCTGCTTTTTTCCTGATTTAATGGATTGATGTAATAAAAAGTAGGTAGTTATAATTACCAAGTTAAAGAAAAATATTAGAATGTTTCTTCTTCCCCCTAGAAATAAGATAAAATTTCTCCTAATTCCATAATGTCCTTTACAGAAAGAGTGAACACATTTTCTATCCGTTTATATTCTAGTTTAAAATGTAGTCTGTATTTTCACATGACTACTGGTACCACTTTTTTCTACAGTGAATTGTATTGCATGATGTGCCTTTAATTGGTTATTGATAAGTATTATTCATAATTGATGTCATGCTCCAAGGTAAATGCTGGTGAGTTTGAATTAAACTGAAATAATTTTAACAGCCAGGCCATTGCTGTTAGCTTATTATCAGAAGAACGTTTCTTTGCTAATGGAAATGAAGTTCCAGAAAGAAAGAAGAAAGGGATTAAAATTCAGTCTAGAGGAAATATCAGTGCATAGTTAATTTTGAGCACGTATCTTTTTATTCCATCAACTACTATCAGTAATGAAGCTAGATGATGAAATGCGTTAAGTAACTGGGCCAATCTAAATTCTGTCAATTATGCAGATTTACTCAGGGCAGAAGAGATTTTGCATTGCAAGTGTTACACAGCACAGGCTTCAATCAGTGGGTAATCTTGAGTCCACAAACTGGTTTTGTTTCGTCTTGCTGCTGCAGGCAGACCTTGCATTGAAACACAGGAAGAGCTGACGGGTTAAAGGACCCTTTGCGTTCATTAAAAAAAACCCGTAGCAACACTTTTCCTCAAAATAGTAAATCAGTGCCTCCAGTTCTTTCTTAAAATTCCCCAACTTTTATGTCCTCTAAAATGAATTATAAATTTGGATGCTGTATTTAGAACTGTTTTCTGTTACTTATAACACAAACCCACTATAAGGATAAATAGTGCTCGTGTGTGTGTATGTATATATATATCACTGATCTTTCTATGTTCATATAGTAATTTTCCACTTGCTTAACCTAATTTTGTGTTGAATTTTAGTGGAGTAATGGGGATTGTCTGTCTCAATGGCTAGGAAACCCAGGTGTGCTAATACTTAGCAAAATGTTTTAGTGCAATGTTAAGGAAATCTTTAGAATACTGAAAACTGGAAGAGTAACGATAATGTATTCCTTTTGATGGACATATTAAGTAGATTTCTAGGCAGCTGGTAAAAACAGATTTGCTTAATCAAAACTGATTGCCTGAAAACATTATATTAGTAAATACGGGTGAACAATCTGTGTCGAAATGGATTTATGTGCTGGATCTGCTGCAGGGGTAACTAACCAAGCCAGACTGTACGCCTTTGACATATTCAGCACAGAAACTGTGTTTGTCTGGGGAGTGTTACCAGTGTCCCTGGAGCCTTCCTCATGTTGCCAAGGGAATTCAGTCTTACTGTGATCTTGGTCATTTTTGCCCTTAAAAATTGAATAACACTGAGTAAGGGTTCCTGGACTGGTGTGGGGTAGTTTCCTTCATCTGCTGTTCGCTCCTTCACAACAGTTTTTCCAGATGAGCCAAAGACACCGGTGGCTGTGAGTTCTGGTACAGGAACTATGGTAAAGAAATGAAACCAAAGATAGCAGACTTAAAGCATAAGGAATTTACAAGGTTATAATGCTGCTAGTTTCACTTTTACATTTCAATTTACATTGCTGATAGTCAAAACCAACGTATTTTGTATATTACTGCCAACAATTTAGAAGCAAGTTTTCTGATGATTGCTCTAGAAGTATGACATGGTTTTGGGCCAAATGAAATCTGTAAGATTCAGGTAATAAGGCTTTATCAATATATTTTCAACAAAATCTTCTATGTCTGTTTGTTCAGTTAACTGTATATAAAGTATAAATACAAGCACAGTGTTATTTCCTGATCTTACTGTGGAAGTATGGTTGGGGCTGGGAGAGTTTTGATACAGAATACACTAGCTAGCAACACCTTTTAGCATAAGTAATTTTTGTTTCATTAGTCCCTGGAGAGTTAACATTTTTTCTTCTTCCAGAGAGGTTTTGTTAATGTGAAAGTTTGAGTGATTCGCTACCAAGTTTCAGGTGAATGTTCTATATGCTTTTTACATCAAAAAAGAATAAGCAAAGAAATGCACTTAAGACTTCATACCATAAAAATGTGTGCATGTGGTTTATTTATAAATTTTCCCCAAAGTAAAACCAATTTGACATGCTCTTGGATTTTGCGTCATGTATCTTGCATTACATGTCTGTGTAGATGATGACCAAGTGGTATTTCCAGTAATTTTATATGGCTACAGAGGCATCTGCAGTCTTTCGTGCACTCTCCTGGTGCTTGACTTACCTCAGGCTGGATGAAAAGTATGCTTCTGCTTCAATGTACCTGGCCCACATACCTCAGCTGGGTTCAGCAGACTAAGTGGTAGACATCTGTACCATAACAAGCCATCACAGAGTCCCTTTGTATTCAGCGTGTTCAGTGGTGCTTAAAACATGATTTATCTCTTCCTAAAAGAGGTGGCTGCTTCTGGTGTACTGAATTGCATTCGGGTCACCATAGATGGTACTAACTAGGTGGTAGCTGATGAGAATTGGCGTTGTAGATTGGGCTTGTCTTCCTGTCATTGACCATGATTTCCTATTGTTGGAGAAGGCAACTATCTCTTCAAGGAGTTGAATATCTCTATCCAGGAGATTCTTTGCCATATAGTGAAGAAGTGAAACAACCAAAAGCAGTTCTCATGAGGCATTTAACATCATCTCTAGACTGACGTATTTCAGTAGAACGATGATCAGCTTTTTTGAAATGAATTGTAACTTTTAAAAGGCAGAACAAACATTTATTGCAAAATTATATTATTTTCTTTCTCAAAATCAAAATCTGTCTAAAGCCAGGAGTTTAACAGATGTCACAATTGCAGTTAACTTATTTATCGTGGCTGAAATTTTCAGTGCTATGTCTTTGCTTCAGTTCACATTTCTTTGAGAAAAATAGTTTGCTCTAGCTCCAATATATATGGGGATTCAGACTAGGAACATGACATCTGTTAAAAGACGGCTTAGCAGAGGCTCTACTTGTGTGTCCTACAGTGGAGCTTGTACTAGGTACAGTCAGTCTCTCTTAATGACAATATATAAAAGCTGTTCACATGTTATTGTCAGGATAAATATTTATTGCAGCTAGAAACCTCTGATGCTGCTCTCCAGCACTACCAAGGAGATGTGGGTTGTACTTGCTGCTGCCATCTGCACACAGTGCAAAAAAGGAACGCTGCAGTGTTAAAATACATGGCTTGACTACATGGTGCATGGGGCTTCATGCTTCAGCAGTTCCTGTGGGTGTTAAAACCTGCTTCTATTAAAAAGAAAATCCTGAGTTTAAAGAAAATAGTGCTTTTCTAAATGAATTTCTGCCACTGCAAATCTTGTTGAATGATCAAATTTCTTGAAAACACTTTGCAGATAAGAAAACCAGTTTGTCTGTGATGTAATTTACAATAAAGTATATTCTTGCTATTTCAAAGGGATGAATGTTGGCATATTTCTTTTATTCTCTGTTGCCTGGATTAGCTCTGCAAAAAGGCAGTGTCTTTTTAGTCATCAAGAGCATTAGCATCTTCCCTCTTCATAGTGAACAGATAGAAAGGTTTGGAAACATTGATTGCAACTTTTTTGCTGTTGGCACATGTTCACAAGCATTCACTTGTCATAGTTGCAAAATGCATTCAATAAAAGATGGAGAATGCTTCAGAATAGGCATACATTGAGTGTTTCATCAGAATCTGTCCAAACTGGTTACACAACAGGTTGCAGATGCATCTTCTCTGGAAGAACATAACCGATGACACAAAGTAGGCAGCTGAAGAACAAAGCATTGACAGAGTTGCTTTGCTTTAGCGTTTTTCCATCTGGTTATTCTGCCTCCCTGGCATGCAGAAGGACTGGCCTTTCAGTGAGTTTGTTCTCATTGCCACATAGTGTGCACATACTCTAAGCTCACATGGAAGATGAAAGGTTTCCAGTGTGCGGGTAGAGGTGAGTTGCTCCATTACGGCAGAGTACTCTGTTCCTGAGTTGGTGGTGGTCCACAGTACCAACTGGGGGGAGCATCTCTCAAAAGGAGCATTATTGATTGAAGGTAGAGAGCACATTATTTCCCTGGCGCTGGTGATATTTCCTTACGCCAGAGTATGACTCCAGCTTCCCTGGCAGAAGTTACTTTATTGATGGAGATAAAAGCTTTAGTTTTCAGCTGGGATTCCAGCTGATTTGGCATACTGACATAATTACATCTACAAAGGTAACAAACATTGATTTTCTCTGTGTAATGAGAACAGCTCATACTAAAATTTTCCAAGTTTGTACTATATCCGGACTTGACCAAAAAATGCAGCAGAATACTTTGTGTTGAAGATGTTTGAAAACACTTTCCTGCCATACAAAGGGCATTTGCTATTTCTGCTTACTTTCTATCCCAGAGTAACTCATACTTGCAGGCCTTTAGGCATAATTGAATAATCAGCTTCAGGGAGAAGGAGAGGACTTGCAGGAGAATGTGTACAGGAGAAAATGTTTCTCCTGTACATTCAGGAGAAAGTGGTTTACAAACCTTCTGGAGGAGGTAACTTCTAGGGTTTTAAAATCAAAACAGTTGAACAAAGGTGCTCTGTGACATGCATAAAATACATTTTAATGCTATTGAATGTTATATCCTTTAGTAATTTATCTAAGTAAAACTTCTTAACTGACACTTGTTTCCTTCCCTCTGTTATTCCTATTTCCATGACTCTCCTGGTAGTGGCATTCAACATTTATCTCCAAAGTACCTTTATAAGTATTACCCAATCTCACTAGGTCCCTAATTAGTTTACAGGAGTGAAAAAAAAGATTATTGTCTGAGGTGAACAAGTGGGGAAGCTGGGCCGTGTAAGTGTGTTCATAGACAAATTCTTCAAAGCTGAGGTAGTAAGAAGTAGAGCTGACTGGGGAATGTTAGGATGAAATGTAGTTTTGCAAGAAAAAGACTGCCCTAGAGAGGAGCTGGTTTCAAGCTGTAATTACTAGCTCAGATTTCCTTGGTTGAATGATTTGTATCAATCACTTCCTGCTAGCTGAACCTAAAGTGTTGAAATAGTTTGGGTTTTAAAACTACAAAAAGAGAGCAGATTATTGCAAACAACTTTCCAATGCCAGGAAAGAGGCTTTGGAAAAGCAATGAGGAACTAAAATACCAAATTCACTTGCCAAAGTAAATCACCTCCCTGGCCCCAAGTTAGCCAATAAATACAAATATGGAGAACTCTTCTTCCATCCAAGTATTTGATGGACTGGAAACCATTGGATAATTTGAAAAAAAGGCAGCGAAAGAGATTATGGGGAGAGAGTGTGTGTAAAATCCCCTGAAGGACAGGGAACCATCCTGGGAAGGACAGTCAGCACTTACTGCAAAGATCTGTCTCTTACTCCTGTTTGATTTTCAAAGACTGGATCCCTGAAGGAGTGGACAAGCTGGGGTGGCCCTTCTTTAGCTGGCAACATGCAGTCAGTGGTACCTGAACGTAGACTAGTTGAAACAAAAGGGAATATTTACTTGGCCACTTCAAGTGGTTAGCGTAACCTAAAAGAGATTTGAGTGCGTATTTGTTCCTGTATATTTTCCTGGATCGAGTTTTACTCTGTCACACCTGTGCCACCTCGGTCTGTTAGCCGAGCGATGAGCTTCCCTCACTGGGCAGGTTTCATAGTGTAACCCTTCCTGCAAATGAGGAGCATTTGGTGATCACATTACTCTAAATGGAATTCAGAAGAAAAGCAGGCCACATAGCGTAACCAGAGACCTTCCCAATATTAACAAGAACTGCCGAACAGGCATATTATTAACAACATTCTAATGAATAATTTGTTTGTCCTGGCTAGTGCAGGAAAGTTTCAGTCACTCATTATGTTGTTGTGTAACAGTAAGACAGTCCCTGCCCAAGTAGTCTTAAAATATAAATAAACTGGTTCATATCATGTAGATAGCATTTAAGTATAAAAATATGAAAATAGAGGAAGCAATTCTTATCGTATTTAGCTTCAAGTAACAGACTTGCTAAATGCAAAGTAGAACTAATAAATGCAAATTAGCACTTCTTTTTTCAAAATGTTAGCATTTTCCATGTCTCTTGGAGTTATGCATCTGGTATTACAAAAACAGAGCTGCCAAAAATAGCCCCACTTCTCTTTTTTTTTTTGAATTCTTTTTAGAAGAAGTTCTTAAGTAGATTTTCCACAGACAGTGACATCATGCAGGAGGACAGGGCAGGTCTATATCCACCTCATGCCTCATTCTACTGTTGAGAAGTTTGCAATGTTTGTTTCCCATTGTTGGTGAAGTATGATCTTTTTCAAAAGCAAGGCCTATCAGACTTTCTATAAACAAGGCAGTAGAAATTGGCCCAGCTGCAGTCCTGCCTATCATGTTTCATCATAATGCACGATGGAGTTGCATACTGAAGTTCTTTTGTGTTCTTCTGAGAAAAAGGAACTAGAAAAATCAAAAAGGCATGGGGAAGAAGATGTTTTGGATGAATGCTCCCTGCATGGTGAGTTTCCCCACTTCTGCCAACTTACCTGGCAGCTCCTGAAACAGGATGGACATTGACAGGAAATTTATGCAAGGATCGGGGGTGAAAACACACCACCTTTGTTTTGCAGTCAGCGAGTCACGGTTTCATTCAGAAGGAAAAGATCTTTCATTAGAGCCACCCTTTTATTTCTTAGCCCAGGCTATGAGAAGCTTTAAAGAGGTCTTGAAATGCTTTTTCCTCTTCCACATCTTCTATCCCTATGTTGGGCATAAAGAAAGTGTAAATTCAGTTCCGTGAATGAAAAAACAAGTATGTTATGCAAGACTAAAGAGTGCGTCATAGCCTCAGAGCCATGAGGGGACTACCTGTTTCATGGCAGATGTGTGATCATGTGAAGTTGTATAAAAACCTCAGTGCCAGATAAATAATGAAAACATACTGTGTGGGCATGATGGTTTATACAACAAAATTCAATTTCCTGGTATAAACAAGGGCTGCAAGAGTTCATAGTTCAGGGTTAATAATGACTTCACAAGCCGCTGTAACAGTCAGTGAATTTGGGTCAGGAAAGAGGGAGAGTCACATTTGTTCCCTGTAAAATTGATGCAAGGCTGTTGATCCTCATGGGTTGATGTGATGTGCTGCATGTGCTCCACACAGGCTGGTGTTGGGATCACCTCGTGCAGCGGGTATGTTTGCGCTTGTCCCTGCATAAGGCTCTTGTGACTGTAAACATGTTTTTAGCTGAAGTGTGAGACCAGAACATTTGTGTACTTAGTTATGTTGGCAGAAAAGAGCATCAGCCTTTTTTAAAAATTTGACTTAACAAGTTTCCATTTAATATTTGTCACTTTTTGTTATCCCCCTATACATACAATGTTGTTTTTTAAAAGATAAGGAAATCAGAATAGGTGCTCAGAATACACTGTTGTCCTGAAAGCCAGCTTCAAGCTTTTTAGGACTGAGGAGAAGCAGGTTAGAAACAAAGCATCATGCTGAACCAGACCACTGATCTGTGTAGGCAGATATTGCCTCTGTAAGAAGTAGAGTATGAGCTTTCACTGATTATATGATCATGAGCAGACCTTCTGTCCATCCCCCATTTTGCTTTCAACCTTTTGGAATCAAAATAACAGACTCACTTCTTCATACAAAAAGTCAGTTAAGGCCTAGGACAAAAAAAATCACCTGAAACTTAGGGGAACCTGGTCTTTGTCATTCTGCTTTGTCATGAGAGGAGTTCTGAGATGCAAAGTTGGAAAGAGGCTGTGTGGACAACTGATGTAAATGTCACATTTTTTACTTGGTTTGTGAGGATGACTAAGCTATGTAGTTAAAAAAAGAAAAGTTACTTTGTAAGTAACAAGGGGGTGTGCAGAATTACTGGTCTTTGTTCTGTTAAGAAACACAGATCCCAGTGTACTTATTTCCTGCTTGTATATCTCAGCATCAGGTTTTCTCCTGAGCCAGCCAACCATGGGAAACATCTGCCATTCTTCAGCACCTGCAGATCCTCTCAGCACACTTCTTGTGGTCCTCCTCTGAATTATGATTGATTTTTTTTAAATAGAGATTGAGAAGAGAAGGGTCTTCAGCTTCTCCTTTTGCTCACTTCCTCGATGAATTAGGTCCTTTTTGTAGAGCTGCATAATAGTATGTCAACTTTTAAATGTCAGCTTGGAGATACAGAAGAGGTTATAATTTTACTTTCTCAAATGGTGGGAACATGCCATTGGAAGCCAAGCTTTTCAGCTGACCAGCAGTGATGTACTCCTTGGCAGTGTTGAAGAAAGCTCTTCAGGAGAATGCTGGGGCTCTGCTTGGGGGTGACTTTCCAGAATGGTTCAACATCTGCAACATGGTGCTAACACAGCTTTCTATCAAATGGTACTTCTTGCTTCTTCAGTAATGGATTTCTGGGTGTCTACCTCTCATTCTCTAGCTGGTAGCATTTTCATGCCCATCTTCCCTGCAGCCTTTTTCCTGCCTTCACAGAGGAACAGAGTCACAGAAATTTATCAGTCTCAATTTTCCCCTTAGTTCTAGGTTCAGAGAGATTTTAACTTCTCTTTTGAATGCCAGTCAGCTTCTCGGCTACCACAGTAAGAGCTAAAATCCAGTAAAGATACCTCCAAGTAAAATACCTGGCTCTTCAGTTTTTTTTGTGTGTGTGTGTGTAGAGTCACTTTACTCTTGCCTCTGCTTGAGTAACTGCAGAAAAGTTATATATAACTGAAGGCATTATATTACAATGCATATTAACATAGAGTAAGTTGCAATCATTAACCTCTGCTCAAAAATTAAAGGCTCGGATTAAAAGAGCTATCAGTTTTAGCCTTTCCAGGAGTCCTGCTTTCACAAATAAAAGGTAGAACTTCAAAAAGGATTCAAACCAGGATTCACTTTGTTTCTCAGGATAGAAGAGTGGCCACCTTTTCATTTGCAACATTTTCTGCCTGCAGGTTTGCACTTTCATTTGAG
The DNA here is from genome assembly GCA_013401335.1 of Brachypteracias leptosomus. Lineage (NCBI taxonomy): Eukaryota > Metazoa > Chordata > Aves > Coraciiformes > Brachypteraciidae > Brachypteracias > Brachypteracias leptosomus. The sequence continues at coordinate 78,591 of VYZX01018794.1, forward strand.
CTTTGAATGCAATCCAAGTCAATATGTCAATAAAACTCTTCACTTTCCTTTAGCTGGACTTGTAACTAATGCCACTGTCAACTATGCAAGGGCAATTCTTGGAAAAGAACTTCTGGCTAACTTGTTCTTCCAGGCTGAACGGCTGCCTGCACATTTGTGTGGAGCCATAGCACAATATTTGCTATTGTTCCCTGGCTTTATTTTTATTTTTAATTTCTCAATCTCATAAAACAAAGTTGTTTCTTCAGTTTACATTTTGTCCTGTTCTGATAGGTTTAGTATTTTAAATTGTTGACACATTATATAGCCTCCATAAAGTGGAAAGCATGTTCCGGGTCTGATACAATTGCAGTTTCCTTGCTGCACTTTCCCACTGAAGTAAATATACATTTACTTTATTTTGGACCTATAAATGACATAATGAACTCTGTGGAAACATAAGATGTAAAACTTGAGCTCAAATTGAGTAATGTGACTGAAGAAGTAAGCTTTATTTGGTATGCTGTAGTTTGTTGCCAGCAGCAGAGAATGAATACCTGCAGATACCTGTATTTACTTTGCGTTTTTGAGAACGTAGCATGTGTGTGTGTCTGAGACACCACCTGGGAACACTTTGGATTTGCCATTGCAGGAACCAGTCTTAAAAAACGCAGAGTGCTTTGGTTCTTCCCTCATCCCCATCACTGCTACAGCTCTTCCTACTCCATATTCATACCCCAGTGAGATTTTTGTAATCTGCCTTTAAAACTGCATCTGGAGATCCCATGTGAAGTATTGGTCAGAACAAACTAGTGAATTATCTGCAAGGACATAGAGCACATTGTTTTACAGTGTCAAGCAGGGACTGGAATACAAAATTAATACTGACTGAAGCTGTTTCCTTAACATGTTACTCCAGTAATACCTATTTCACTGTATTTATTTTAATCCAGCTTGTTCCTCTTCATGCTACTTTGAAGGGCGTTCATGCTGCTAATTGTCTTGTCCTTATCTAAATTCATATTAATAAAGGTGTTGTGAGCCATCTTAGCTTTGGCCGTGTTGGTTTAGCTTTTATAACAAAGATTTTTCACTGTAATTATATGGTGACAATGAATCAGCTTGTTGATTTCAACGTAAATTATTTCTCTGAAATCACACTTTAAACAGCACACATCATTATCTACTACTCTTTCTCTTCTTAACAGTAGACTTTCGTTTAAAATGAGCATTTACTCCATTCTCTTATCCTGGTAGATAACAGTGTCAAGTAGAATCCAAGAGCTATGAAGTAAAACTGATAGCCAGAAAGTTTGATTGCACTATATTAATTTATTATTAGATGGAATTGCAAAACTGGTGTTGGGACAGTGTAAGTTCAGATTAAAGTCCTGCTGATTAAAGATCAGCAAGTTTTTCTGTCTTGTGTACTGAAAATTTAGGAATGGTAAGAATTCTGTTAACAAGCCAGAGCAAAGATGAGCTTGGTTGAAAAGTCTAGGGACTCCCCAGACTTAGTTTTCTAGTTCAATTCTGGAGAAGGTCAAAGCAGACAACCTGCAGTGCAATGGCAGTGGTGAAGTATGACAAAATACAGCAACTACTTACTACCCGTACAACCATAGTGCTCAATTCAGAAATTCAGACAGAGACTGCCCAGTAATATTTTTGGGTTTTAGATTTTAGCCAGTTGACGTATGTCAAGTGTAGCAGGAAATTTGAGGAGTTATTTTCCCCAGAGACAGTTTTCCCCATCACCTGCATGAGTCAGAAAAAGGCTTTTACAGCATACTTACAGAAGCGTTACAGAAATTATCAGCCTCCAAATATGAATCTTCTATTTTTTTCCCCACCAAAAGCTACCTGTTTTTTCAGGTTGAGTGTTCCTCTGATATCACAGAAAATTATTGAAATGGGCTGCAGAAAGAAGAATCGGAAAAAAATGAGAGATACATCAGCTGCCATTTCTTTCCAGCTGTCTTTCACCAAAAACATCACAGAGTCTCTTTCAGGAAGAACATGACTGCTGCATGAGCAGCAGGCAAAAAGGAAGGAAGGGAGTAAGGTGTGCTAAAGAGCACAGCCCTTGCTCAGGGTCTTGACAGGCTGAAAACACATAGATCAAATGCAAAGCCAGTGCACGGCTAGGGTCTTCTTGAGGCTGTGTCTGTTTATGCTACAGCAGGTTTGGCCCACGACATTGCTCGTTTAGCTTTCATGGAGACGATTCCTAGTAGCAGAGGGGTCTTTTTCTTCTGCCTTAATCCTGCAAATATTTATTTCTGAAGTATTTCTACCCTCGACTTTTCTATTTTTGAAGATCCTCATCAGTGAGGAGGGTTAGGAGGATCTGGCCGTAAGACACTACGATCTTAGGGTACTCTGTGAAAAATAGCCTGTTTTCCCATCCAGCAATACCAGATGTCTACAGGTGAGAAAAGGAGTCCTGCTGAGGTCCATAGTGCTGCACAGGACAGAGCCGACGTCGAGCTGCTGCTCAGGGTGGGGCTTTGAAGTCACGTTCGTACCCAGCAGCCGGGAGGTAGGTCAGGCATTAGTTCCTGCAGCTCACCACTTGTTCTGTGGCCGTGCTCCTGCGACTCCTGGGAGGAATGGATGTGAACTTGATCACTGTTTTGGCTATTCTAGCAGTCACAATTAGTCAGACATCTGAGAGTAAGTAACATTGTACTTTATCTATTTCTATACCTTAATCTTCTAAATGAAAAAAAGTCTTGAAAGGTATCTATCTGGAATTGTGTCTGCTTGAACCTTTGCAGCTCTGTATGGGACCACATATGATAGCTTAAAGGTCTGTGCTGAAGGTTTAAAAAGTGGCTGTCTTAAACTGCACAGAACAATTGGTATTTGTTTCAGGGGAGCCAGGACTTCACCTGGGCATTTCCTCGATATTTCCACAACAGGTGTGGGACTTTGTGATTCTGTAAAACGGCTTAAGCAAGGAAAAGCCAAGTGGGTTATTTGTCATAGAAGACGTTTCCTCCTTTCCAAGCTTTTTGAGAGGGAATATGTTTAGAAAACCACCTCGTCTTTTTTCTTTAAAGTTAAATTGCCCTGGGTGGCAAAGACCAAAAAAACCTTTTATGACAAACTTCATGTAACTGATTTCTCTCAGCAGAAAGCAGTTTTGCATGCAGCTTTGCTCTGCATTCAGTCCAGCATGTCTCAAGGATTCGGGAGATCTAATACCACTTGCTTTTGTCTTCTTGCATTTCCATCAAAATGAAAAAAAAATCAGAACAGATTAGCTGTGCTTGAATTCTTAGTTTTTCTTTGTAATTTTCTACTGTAAAATAAGCTGTGTTCACAGAGAAAACGAGTTCTGGAGCACTTCAGCCTTTGAGAAGTTCCTTTCTCAAGCTCCGCCAGCTTCAGTAAGAGTAGAATTTGTGGAGGTCCTTGAGGATTTAGACAACATGTGGACAAAATCTGCCTTAAAATTGTATCCTGTTAAAATGGCCACTGCACCTGCTGGCGTGGGAAGGCTCTGCAAGTCCTCTTCTGTTAGATTTATAATCTGTCCAGTCAGCAAGGTCTTGCACAATAGGACTGGCACGCACATACACAGGTCAAAGTAAAGGTTCCCTCAGAGCACATTTTTTTATACTGAACCATATGGCACAGAGGAGATAACTTTACCACCTAAATTTCCTCATGTAAACATGCTCATACTTAGCACCAATATTCGAACAGCAGGATCTGCAATAAAAATGGACAGAACAGAATGTGGCTGTTTGGGTACAGGCACAACTTCTGATCTGGGCTAGATGTAGGATTAACCCTAGCTAAGGTTAGGCTTCCTAGGCTGGCCGTTATGCATCCATTTATTTCAGAGTCATGGTACGGATATAAGATAAGATTTTGGCTGGTGCATGCAAACTTGCAAAAGTTTCCTTTCCTCATGGATGTGAACTGGAAGCTGTTGAGAGAAGCCAGGAAAGCCATCTGGTGGCCAAAACTACACCCATCCGTGGACAAAAACAAGGCCCTGCCAGGCAGGGCCAGAAAATGAGATCAAGATTATTTTGTAGAGAGCGACAGAGATTTTTAATTTTTTTCCCCCTATAATACAATTCAAGAGAAGTTTTTGAAATTTTACTTTAAAAAAAACAAATAGTTTTCCATCATCCCATCTCAGAGCCATGGATTTACAGGGTGCCAGATGCTGTCGTACCTGCATATGAGGTATGAGGTGAGGTGGGCAGCACTGCATAACAGAGTATGCAGCAAGGTGGGCAAGGGAACTTATTTCAAAGGTGACTGGTATGAGTTTCAATTTGAGAAGACAGAAGTTCTCTTTCAGAAGCTTCTACATGTATTTCATCTTGAAGATATGAAGAGAGAAATTTGGTAATTCCTATACAGTAAAAACACCCAAAACAAGTGTTTAGTGCTCCAGGGCATGAATCATGACTAAATAGATTGTCTGGTGTTCCTGAAGAAATTAGCTGGAGTATTCTTGTCTAGTAATGTTGATCTGGTCAGAGTGAGGGCGATCTGTGCAGTGTGGGAGATAGAGTCCCTCTTATCAAATTGCTTTACTTCACACACATGATCACATGACAGCTTCTTCTTGCATCTTAAGGTGCAAGATGTTATGTGGTTTTTGTTTGCCTGTGTCAATATTATACACTGTTTTGCCAGTTTTCAGCCCAAGTTGTAGGGATAGACAGCTTGCAAACTGCTAGTGAAATGATGGACAAAGACCCATTTGAAAAACTTTTATGACTTATGACTTATATGACATATCCATCTGCCCATGTCCAGTCGGCCTTCCAGCCTTGAAAAAGTCTGTATTAACAGAAGTCCTCATAGCAGAACATGAAAAGCATCACTGCGTAACTTCATTTGTATTTATTCTTGGCCACAAAAGTATATAGTATGATTTACATATTGATATTCTACAATTTATGCTTTATTTATTGTTTTTTCCACCACTTTAGCAGATATATCTTAGAATCCCTTCTATCTTTGCTAATCTCTTTCTCAGAATTATGCTCTAACATGCAGTCAAAATAGTAGGATGCATTAAAGCATTTTCCAGCATTTGAGTTCCCCTCTCATCTCCAGCTATTATGCATCTCCTGTTTTTACAGAGCACAGCTATGCTACATTTGCCAAGGATTCTAGCACCCTGCTTTGTTCACCTGCCAACCAGGATCAGAGACTTGTGCATCATGAAATAGTTACTGACTTGCTTTAGGTTAAGCCGAAAAGACCTTCTTTGAGGTACTGAACTCTTAAAATAGCCTCCAGTTTGTTTCAGATGAGAGAAACATTTTCTGGCAGCTTCATGAATAAATGAGTACTAAATGAGCTGCCTTACAGTAGTTCATATGAAGTGTAGGTGGTGTGATAGTAAATTTCCTTCTAAGGACAGAGCCTGGATTCTGCGTTCATAAGCCAGCAACACCTGATTAAGAGCTGAAACTCTTCTATGAAAATGGCTGTATTGAGACCAGAGCATTTCAGTACATTCCATGTTATGACTAAGCAAGGCATTAATCTAATTTATCAATACAAAGGGTTTTTTTCCAGATGTACAAAGCCTACTTTGTAACCATAAAAGAATTCCACTAGGAAACAGTAATGCCTGCTGCTAATAGCCCCAGGTGTGCCAAAGTTGTGCAATCACTGCAGAGCTGCATGAGTTCATAGTGAACTTGAGCCACATTAGCAGCAGCTCACATTTCAGGGTAAATACAGAAAGTGCCTCCACTTACAGATCTTACTGTGCAGGAGAAACTGTCCCTCAGATCATACAGTATGCTGGGGGAATCCATTGTGCTTGAAACTATCTGCATTTTTACTGGGCTCCCTTGGTTTGTCTAAGTGCAAGAACTCTCTTTCTGTTTTTTTATTACATCGAAGAACATCTACACATGGCTTTTCACTCAGCAGTCCATGGGTCACATCCAGTTCACAAAGGTCAGCTAAGTGTTCTGCCAGCAGCACTGACAGGCTCATCTGTGCTGCCAGCAGGATTCAGGAGGGACCACCAAAGGCCTGGTCAAAACACTGCTGGAGTGTTCTGACACTCTAAAAGACAAAACAAACTGCTGGAGTGAAACCTGTGAAGAGCTGCACAAGGCCTGCCTAAGGAAGCTGGGTTCAGTCTAAGCAGAGATAGGAGATAGGACCAAAAATCCTTTCCCACTATTTTCACCTAGAGCCCAGCTTTTCCTGTCATCCTTAGTCAAAAGAGGCAAAATGAAACCAAGCATAGTTAAGAGCAAGCACAGGGGTGGGGAATGCAGTGACTCCATCACTCTCCATCTGTTTCCACATGGCTACATCTCCTATTTTTCCCCATCTGGCCCCCTTTCATGAGGCAAAGACCTGCCCCATCATATCAAATTTTCTACGGAATAGCCTGGCTGAACCAGTGTCTGTTGTGTTTCTCCTTGCCAGTGGTGTGCCCTACCCATATTGAGACACTAACACAGTCCTACTAACCCTGCCTAAAAACTGCAGCCAGAGACCAGCAGGACAGCCACCAGCTACTCCCACTGTGAGCCATAGGAGGGCTCCTCATTAGGCACTGCACTTTCCCTAAACGGGCAGGAAAATCTAAGAATGTTGCTTGAAACTAAAGAAGGAGGAAAACGTTTTGTTGCCCCAGAGCAGGCCACAATAATGGCTTTTAGTATTTCTTGCCTGAACCCTGGGCAATGTGGCCTTCCTCAGCTGTTTAACATGTGACTCTCAAGTTTGAAAATTATGATGAAAGAAGCAAAGCAGAAAGGACAAGGAAGGTTTCTATGGACTAAGTTTGGCCAGATAGCAGATAGGAAATGGAAAAAGAAACTTTAGGCAGTCAGAGAAATGATACAGATAAAATGAACAGATATAATGGAAGAGGTCTTGTTCCATCAGAGCCATTGTTTTTACCGTGCCTCATTCTCTAGCACTCCAGTCATATCAATTTAAAAGCCCTGAGTTTCACAGACTTTGGGGATCTTTTCCATTTAGGAGCAACATTTTATTGAAAGAGCTTCTAACAGGTTTAGCTGAGTGCAGGTGAAAACAGTAATCTTTAGTTGCCAAATGCTTTTGATCTTACCAGCCCTAAGAAAGTGATTGACTACTATGCCACCAAATTTGAGAGGCTTCCAAGGAAACGAACCACTGTGGGAAGTTTAAAATTAAGTTCTTGTTCTACATTCCTTGAACAATAAGCACTATTTCAAAATAGTTCAGAATTTCAGGGATTTTCTTTTTTCTTTTTTTTTTTAAGAAAAAAATCAGGTGCCGTTTTTTCAAATATGCTAAACAACTTATTCTCCCAAGAAAGGCAGAGTTTTCTCTCCACTTATTTTGAAATTGATAAATCTATACATAGCTTGTTAAATAAATCCAGTATAATGAAAAGATCAGCCCTTTCATATTCCACAAGCCACATGCATCTACAAAGGACATCCTTTTTAGGCATCCTTAAGAGAAAAGTCAGAGGGAATGTATTTTTCAGTTAATATCTTGCTTGCCATCTGCAAGGGTGCTTAACTTGCTCCAGTGGACTTTTCTGCAAGATTGAAGTGTTTAGATAAACATTAAAATGTGAAATAAGACCTTTAAAAAGCTATAGGACCTTCCCCAGTGAGAGTTCCCAGGGAAGAAATAAGAAAACAATGTCACCTGTTGAAATAACAACAGAGTCATTTCCAAGTGGACCTGTCTCAAGATCCGTCACTAAGCTTGCTGGTCCTTTCAGTGGTTCCTTCAGCCTTCTGGTTAAAGAGGCTCCGTGTTGGACGCTGTCTAAACAATTTTTGGGTAAGCGGCTGTGGATTTCTGATTGTGCCACTGAGCCACAGAGACAAATGAAATGGGCAGCACTACACAAATCTCTTTGATAAATGGCACACAAAAAAACATGCCAACATTCTTCTACAAAACCACAGTTCTTTTCTGTTAACCACTGTTTATACCATGGGTTACTAATAAGCCTGATCTAATTGCTGAAACCATGGAAAATTTATGGTATTGGGTTGGGCTGAAATCGTTAGCTTTGATTATTACCTCCTGATTCCTTCCTACTTGTGGGATCAGAGCGCAGTTATGGTAATGGACTGGGCAATGGAGCTGCAGGATGGTTGCACGCACCAGGAGAGCAGTATCTCCTCTCCTGGTGCTCTGGGGAAACACAGAAATTCCTTGGCTCACTGCACTCATAGTTCTTCACACTCAGGAAAAAAAAAAAAATCACTTTTAAAACTAACTCCCGTGTAAAAAGGTGCCAGTTTTCACGAGTGCCTCTGTCAACACAAGGTTGTTGATGACACTTTCATGTATGATGAAAAAACCCTGATGCCATGTATTCATCTGTTATTCAAAGAGAAGTAATTTCTGTTTTCCATATTGTAGCTGTGCTTTCATGCACAGAACAACAACAAAAAAGTTATTTAAAAGTGACAGCTTCTTTTTCATCAAAAAACCCCAACCCAGTGCAGAACAGAACTCCTCAAGGCAAACACCTGTACAAACCTAGGAAAGCAAGACAGCCTCCCCAAGCACACACCTGAAATAAAAAGTTACTAGCAGGCTCTCAATCTCTGTAAGAAAGGCTTTTGCCTCTTTAGCAAAAACATAAGCACCACCTCATTCACTTTTTATACAAAATTTCAGCCTGCTCTGTGTTGATGTATTCACCAGTTTCACGTGGAGTCTGTAGCATGTTCTCATGTTGAGAGGCACAGCTTTTTGTACAGCTGCATGAATTAGATGTCAGTGGCTCAATGCTCCAATTCAAAGTTTGACTGAGTGTCAGGTAATTGAATTCACTTCAAAACTGCTACTCTAGTTGTAAAAGTGGTATCTGAAGGTGCAATTGAAAACAAGTTTCTAAAAGATGCAGTTGCCTGTTGGATGAGTTCCTTGCAAAAGGGCAGACTGGCTCGAGTAGGGCAGTGAGATACTCATAAGCCCCCCTGGATGCATGAAGAATTTTGGTTTGTTTTCCCTATATGAGTTTATGTATATTTTTCCTTATAAAAATATAAAAGCACATCAATTACAAATTCTTAATTTTCAGTGTACTGACATAGTGCTATATAGCACACTGTAATGCACTATAAAGTGGAATACAGATGGTTTAGATCTGAGGATCAAAGCATGTGATGTTTCTGAGTACATAAAGTGGGATGAGGGCAAGAGATGGTAGCCAGGCACTGGAGAAAGCAGGTGAGGGAGAGTTCAGGACACAGCTGGCTCACCCTAAGATTTTCTGTAGTATCCAGCCATTCCACAGGAGGCTCACAGTGCTGGCCTTGCCAGGTATTTTAGTTTACTAGACCCCAAAGAAGCTCAGGACAAGACCTCTCCAAAAAGCACAGCTGGCAACCTCAGATAGAGTTCAAGGCATAATTACCCTTCCTCGAGTTTTTATCCCACATAATCCTTCTGCCAGGAGCTGACTGGCAACAATAGAAGTTCATATGTTCATGTCACCAATGCTGTCTTCAGCCCTCAGAAAAAAAACAACTTTGTGGTGCTCAATGAGCCGAATTACAGTTTGAAAACATCAATTAATTGGTTTCACAAACAGAATGCTGTCGAAGAGAGAAAAGCAAAGAACAACAGGGAAATAATACAGGTACTTAATTAATCCTTCTGCACCATATGATTATTTATAGTCCTGCTCTCTGGGCTGCTGAGGAGGCAACTGCTAGGCCATCTGCTTTCTTCCACCCTCCCTTCCAGCTGTGAAAATAAAAGGAATAGGAAAAAGACTCTCTCCCCACTTCTCCCAGATTAGCTCAGGGCTGGGACACAGGGGTCCTTGCAGTGCTCACTTTGAAGCATGGGTTTGATCCTGAGACCCTCATATCCTAGATAAATCCCTGAGCCACATAGCTTTGCTTGTCCTTGAGCCAATGGAGGGAATCCCTTTTAGAAGATTTATTTCTGTACTAGAGCAGAAGAAAATCAAACACCAAAATGTTAGCATTTGTCACAAAAAAAAAAAAATCTTGAATTATGATCAGCTTCTAGTGACTCTCATTTTCAAGATGGTATTAGCCAGCAGGAAAAAATCTCTAGGAGATCATCCCCCAGTGGAGACACATGCAGCCATGGGAGCCCTTGAGGCAAAAGAAAACACAAAACCCAGCAACAGCATTAATAATTTCAAGGACAAATGTTAATGGGCTTGATTCAGCCTCACAAGGCAGAGCTTTTAAATTATACTCCTGACACTTCCTGTGTCTTTAGGGTTGGTGATCTTCTTCCACAAAAAAACACTTAAATATTTTATTTTTATTTTACTGTAACAAGCCTTTAAATATGTGTGCACAGGAAGAAGTGAAGGAAACTGTTCTTCAAACAAAAAAACTCCCATCTGTCTGGTGGGAAAAGCTGAGAGGATGGCATCTCATGCCATAAGCTGTAAAGAGAACCAACCTTTGACACCTCTCTGAAATGCCCTTCCACTAATGCATGCAGCATGGGGAGCAAACAGGAGGAGTCAGAAGTCTGTCTGCAGGTACAGGACTAGGACCTCACTGGGATCAAGGAGGCATAGTGGGATGGCTCATGTGGCTGGTGTGCTGCAGTGAAGGAATATGGGCTTTTAGGAAGAACAGGCTGGAAGGCAAGGAGAGAGAATTGCCCTTTATGCAAGAGAGTGGCAGGAATGGATGGAGCTCTGCCTGGGGATGGACAATGACCCAGCTGAGAGCTTATGGGTCAGCATTAGTGGGCAGACCAACACGGGTGACATAGCAGTGGGTGTCTGCTATAGACCTTCTGACTGGGAAGAAGTAGATGAGGCCTTCTTCAAACAGCTGGAAAAAGCCTCACATTCACAGGACCTGGTTCTTATGGGGGACTTAAACCACCCTGACATCTGCTGGAAGGACAATACAGCAATGCTCAAGCAATCTACAAGATTTTTTGAATACATTGATGACATCTTCCAGCACAAGTAGTCAAGGAACCAACAAGGAAAAATGTTTAGCTGGACCAGCTACTTGCAAACAAGGAAGAACTGATCAAGGACATGAAAGTCAGAAGCAGTGTTGGCTGCAGTATCCATAAGATGGTGTAGTTCAGGATCCTAGAAGAAGGGAGCAGGACAAAAAGCAAGATCACAGTCCTAGATTTCAGGAGAGCAGACTTAAAACCTCTTCAGGGACCTGCTTGGAAGAATCCCATGGAATATGACCCTCCAGAGAAGAGGGGTCGAGGAGAGCTTGCTAATATTCAAGAGTCACCTCCTCCAAGCTCTAGAAAAATCTATCATAACAAACAGAAAAAGAAGTAAAGTGGCAGGAGGCCTTCATGGATGAGTATAGATCTCCTAACTGAACTCGAACATAAAATATGGAACCAAGAGGTGGAAGCAGGGGCAGGTGATCCAGGTGAAGCATAGAGTTGTAGTCTGATCATGGAAAGATGGGTTTAGGAAAGCCAAGGCTGAGCTGGAGTTGAATCTGGCAAGGTGTGTGATGTGCAGCAAGAAAGGATTCCACAAGTACATAAATAGCAAAAGAAAGAGGATAGAATATGTGAACTTGCTGCTGAGTGGGGCAGGGCAGCTGGAGACAAATGACATGGATAAGGCTGAGGTACTCAATGCCTTCTTTGTCTCACTGTTTATCATTCAAACTGTTCTTCAAGAATCCCAGGTCCCTGAGACCAGAGGGAAAGTCTGGAGCAAGGAAAACTTAACATCTGTGGAAGAGGACCGAATTAGGGAGGACTTGAAAAAACTGGACCTATATAAGGCCACAGGGACAGATGGGGTGCACTACCCACTAGTGCTGAGGAGGCTGGCTGATGTAATTATGAGGCCACTGTCAATTATCTTTGAACAGTTTTGGTGACTGGGAGAGGTTCCTGAAGACTGGAAGAGAGCAAATATCACTCCTACCTTCAAGAAGAGCAAGAAGGAAGATTCAGGGAACTGTAGGATGGTCAACCTTGCTTCAATCCCTGGGAAGGTGATGGACAAAATCCTTCTGGAAAGCATTTCCAAAGATCTGATAACAAGATGGTGATCAAGAGTAGTCAGCGTGGATTTATGAAGGGGAAATAATGCTTGACCCACCTGATAGCCTTCTACAATGAGGTAACTAGCTTAATGGTCAAGAGGAGAGCAGTGGTTGTTGCTTACCTCAACTTCAGTAAAGTCTTTGATACTATCTCCTGTAATATCATCAAACTGACAAAGTACAGATTAGATGAATGAATAGCAAGGAGGACTGAAAACTGGCAAAACAATCAGGTCCAGGGGATTGTGATCAGTAGCACAAAGTCCAATTGGAAGCAAGTCACCAGTGGTGTATCCCAGGTGTCAAAATGAGGCCCAGTACTGTTCGACATCTTCATTAATGACCTGGACGATAGGACAGAATGTGCCCTCAACAAGTTTGCAGATGATAAAAAGATGGGAGCAGTGGCTGATGCACCATGTAGATTTGCTGCCTTAAAGATAGACCTCAACAAGCAGCAGAAATGGACAGAGGAATCTAATGTACTTCAACCAGAGGAAATCCAAAGTCCTGCATCTGATGGGGAATAATGCCAGGCAGCAGTACATGCTGGGGGCTGGTAAGAAAAGGAAGAAGAAGTCTGTTTTGTTTGTCTGCTTGGTTCACATGACCTGGTTCAGGGCCTGATGATGATGGAAAGGAAACAAATATGTGACTTGCTCAGTCACAGAATGACTGTTTGCCTCATAAAATGGCATTTTATGCCATCGTCCCCTGATAGAACAAGGGGAAATGGATTCAAGCTGCACCAGGGGAGGTTTCGCTTGGATATTAGGAAGAAATTCTTTGCTGAGCGGGTTATCAGGCATTGAAAGGAGTTGCCCAGGGCAGTGGTGGAGTCCCCATCCCTGGAGGTGTTTAAGAGCCGATTAGATGAGATATGGTTTAAGGGATGGATGTGGTAGTGTTGCATTGTAGACTGGACTGGATGATTGTACAGGTCTTTTCCAGTCTAGACATTTCTATGATTTCTATGATTAGTTATGCTGACCACATTACCAGGAGTTGCGACTGGGGGTACTGGTCACAGGGTCAAGGGAGGTGATCCTTCCCCTCTAGTCAGCACTCGTGAGGCCATGGCTGTAGTGCTGGGTCCAGTTCTGGGGTCCCCAGTACAAGAGAGACCTGGGCCACAAAGATGATGAATGGACTGGAGCATCAGTCAGGAAAGGCTTGAGAGAGCTGGGACTGTTTAGCCTGGAGAAGAGAAGGTTCAAGGGATTTCTCATCAAGGTGTTCTAACAATCATTCCCATACCTGATGGGAATGAAAGAGGAGGGAGCCAGGTGCTTTGCAGTAGTCCCCACTGACAGGACAAAACGCAATGGGCGCAAATTAAAGTGAGATTTTATCTGAACATAGGAAAACTTTTTTTTTTTTTTTTTCTGTGAGGGTGGTCAAACACTGCAGCGGTTGCCCAGATATGTTGTGGGGTCTCCACCCTTGGAGATATTCAGAAGGTGTTTGGGTATGGTCCTGGGCAAGAGACTCCAGGTGGCTGTGCTTCAGCAGGGGTGTGAACCAGATGACCTCCAGAGGTCCCCTCCAACCTCAACCATTCTGTAATTCTGTGAAGTCAAGCTATGACTTGGACTTTTCGTATCTATGTTGTTTCTAACATTGTTATTACTCTTTTCAGCTTTGTTTCCTGGGGCCTTTAACTGTTGCATGAAAATTTCCAATGAAATTCCCAAAGGAACTCTCCGAAGAGTGGAGAGGTTTGAAATTCAGAAAGCGGATGGCCTGTGTCACCTAGAAGCTGTTATGTAAGAGATGTTTTGGGTCTTTCACTGTGAAAGGGGTACTGTCAAGTTAAAACCTACTAGGTGTCAAACAAGTAAAATCTTAGAACGCTAACACAAATTCAGTGAAAAACAAGATTGTGTGTGATTTAAGAACTGTCCTCCCTTGTGCTATTTAAACTCTTAACTGCTAAAACTGGATTTCTTTTTCAGTAATAATATTGATGGTTATTCAGCCTGCACTAACTTTGGCACTTGCTTTATTTTCAGAACTGAAAAATGACTAATGCACCTAGAGACTTCTCTGTTCTTTTTCAAGCTATTGATCCTTTACAAACCTTGCCTAAACTCATTAAATCAGCTTTACTTTTGTACATAAGCTAGTTTGAAGTTGGGTTTTTTTGGCTGATACGATACTACACTTTGGGTTAAATTGATAAATTTCAAAGAAATCCTGGAAGTTTTTTTATTTCTAGACATTTGCATGATGTTCATGACACTAATGATAATAAAGTAGTCTATTTATTTATAGCTCATAGAAATGTACTGTTTTGCACTGTGATTCTTGACAGACCCACTGAGGTAACAAAGCTTTTTTTCAGATTTTGGAAGACACGTGCAATCATGCAAACCTTAGATCCTAAATTTTACGTATTTGAAACCAGACAAAAGTGAATAGGCATAATACAAAATACAACTTAAGGCTAACCAATTCCAAATTTGTGTTCTTCATAGGTGAGCGATAAGTATGATTGCTTTAAGAAGTTGGGTTTTTTACATTTTTTCTTTGAAACTGACAACCAATTTTTGCTCTGGCAGTCTCTACATAGAAGGCAAAAAGTTCTGTGTGAGCCCACGGATTAGAAAGGTCAAAAAGTGGATGAAGAAGAATAAGCACAAGACTCCCAGAAAAAAATCTCATGGTAAAAAGCAGAGAAGAACCAAAATTATTAAAAAGAAGGAAAAGAAACAGTAACATGATGAAGCAAACCCCATGGTGAAGATACCTGTGGCATACGGCACTGCAAACAAAGATACTTCATCAATGATGCATGATTGTAGCATTAAAATGACTTTTCAAATATCTGTGTGCTAGAGAAAGCAGCGGCAGAAAACATTGTCTGTACACAAGAATGATGCCGGTCAGATTACCAGATAAATGACAAGGTGTTCCTGAGAGCGTCTTCTAGCAAATTCTCATTGTACCTTCTAGATCTATTGATAAACTTATATCTTTCTCTTTCCGACCTTGCTTTCATGGCAATCTCCCCTGTCATTTCCATTTTAACATGCAGCATGCAGGTCCTTCTAATTGCTCCATTTTCCCAGTCTCATTCTTGGTCCTTATTCTTCCTTGGTTGCTGTCACCATTGTGCTCTTGCCTGTTTTGTTTCTATTCTTCCAGTTGTTAATATTTTTGGGTTATTTTCCTTCTTACATAGTTTTACTGATACCTTTCCAGATAGTAGTTTGGTTTAAGTTGGCCAAAACCATGTATCTTTTACCTATTCCAAGCAATCTTTGCTCCCAGCTGTTATTATCATAGAATCATAGAATGTTTTAGGCTGGAAGAGACCTCTGGAGGTCATCTCGTCCAACCTCCCTACACAAGTAGGGACATCTCTACCTAAGTCAGGTTGCTCAGAGCTCCATCAAGCCTCACCTTGAATGACTCCAGGGATGGGGCCTCCACCACCTCCCTGGGCAGCCCAATTATGAAGCCCAAACCTTCCATTAGGATCCTGAATGAGAAGCAGGAGCCAATGCACCATCTTGGTGTGAGAAAGGCACCATCCCTCAGCTTTCTGCCACATGGTTTCCAGGTATTATTTGGATGCTGTCCTTACCTTGATGACTTTACCAACTAGGAGCAGAGATGATTTACAGCCTCATATTTGTCAGAAAGATACGTGTGTGTCCAGAGCAAAGAGGTATTTGTGTGGAAGATGTTAGAATAGGGGCTGATACTTGGCACTGCTGCAAAGCATTGCCGGAGGAGCTGGTTTGCATGCAGGAAGATTTGACCTTGAACTTTCTCCTGCAGTTCAAGCCAACATCCTTCTACCCCCTAGGACTGAAAAAATGTTCCTCCCCCTTGTTTTAAAAATACATTTGTTGTGTCTAATGTTTCTGGCCAGAGCAATGGTGCAGACTCTTGCCCGCAGAGCTATGAGGGTCAGGGGTGGGAGGTGATGTGATCTGTGAGTGGCTTTAGCTGGGCTCACTGAAGTCCCCAGTGCAGTTATATTGCCTGGGGGACAGTTTATTGCCATCCCAGGGGACAGTAGCTTTATCATCCCAGTATGAGGTACAGCCCTGCTAGACTTTCTGGGCTCACACGAGGCTGTGGCATCCACAAGCCAGCTGTGATATCCATGCTGCCAGCTCAAGAGTGGGTTTGAAAGGAGGTACCCAGAGCTCTGACCTAGTCATGTTCAAAGGACCTAGTCATGTTCAGGCTCTGGATGGCTGTCCAGGACCAGAGCAGTGTCTCTGATCACCTAGAGCAAGTAAAATAAGTCTTGGATCTTGGCTGCAGAGCTCCAGGCCTCATGTGGGGCATGAGTTTGTGTGTGAAGAGTCCCGTTTTGGGGACAAGCTCAGGTAGAGTCATGTCCACTGTGATCCTACAAGTTAGGTTCAGAACAGGGCATGAACAGAGGAGGTGATGGAGAGGGTTTGTCTTGCCTCTGGTCTCAGAGGTTGCAGACAGCCTGCCTGGTCTTCAGGCAGAGCATCTCAGCACCCAGGCCAAGATGCAGACAGGTTCTTCTTGGGATCATGCACACAACCTTCTCCACCTCAGCTTCTGGGTTTGTGGGGGAGAGTGGAGGCCCCTGCCATGCTGCCAGGTGCCTGGGCTGAGTCAGAGAGTGCAACCTCCCCCTCCCCACCCAGGTCAGTCTAGACACAGGGGAAGTCCAGCTGCCTGCAAACACCCTGTCCCACCAGCTTCCCAGCCAAACTCTGCTATCCTGGCTGGCTTGGGTAATTTGGAAGGACTCCAGTGGAGGACTTGGCAGGCTGATCTCTCACAGCTCTCCCCAGTTCAGACCAACGTGGTGAAATGGTTTACCAAGCACTTCATAGTGTTCACTGTGCTTTTGCCTGTGTTTATGGGCAAAATGGCAACGTGCATGTGGTGACACTGCACTGATAATAACCCAGCCTGTTCATGGGGCTCAATGTGTGGCATCCAAAGCTATGCAGTAAAGACAATCTCTCTTGCTTTTGTTCATTCAGTTCCCTGTTCAAATCCTTCAGCTGGGCCCATCCTACCCTCTTTGCTGATCTTCTCATAATCAGTATTGAGGACTGCACATGTTAGCCGAGGCCTTTCTTTGAAGACTAATGATGATGCCAGTCTGGCTACACACTCCACAGCCTCCTGCATGGCATTGCCTTCTCCTGTGTGGCACAGTCTCTAATTCCTCCCATCCTTCCTGGAAACCTCAAACTAATGTAATATCTCCACAAAGCCATCTCAGTCAAAGGCGATTTTCCTCAGAAATGTATATGTGGAAATCACCAAAGAAGGGAAAAGAGAGGTCTTAGAAAGAGTAAGTGCCATAGAATGCATACTTAAAATATTTACCTAGTGAGCCAAAAATATTTATTACAGCAGCACAATTCTGCTCTTCCTCCTCTTGCCTTACTAATTACTGTTTGGTTTCATTCACTGCATTTGATTGTTTGACTTAAATTAGATCCTCTGTCATCTCTTGTATTTGTTATGTAATTTTTTTGTCTAACTACATACTGCAACATACTGCACGCACAACAGATGACAGTAGATATAAGCAGCTGTGAATAGGTTCCGCAAGTAAAATAAAGACCAACGTCTGGAGTAAGGTCACTAGAGAATAGGCAGCAGACTCCCACAGATGCGTATCTGATGAAAGAAACTGGCTCCTTTCAAACAGATGGGAGAAAACAAGAAACATAATTATCTTCTCTGATGAGCCAGCAGCAATGAGGCAGCTTATCTAACTCTTCTTCCAATTTTTGGGGAATATTGTGTACATCATGTACGCTGGCATAGCTCCATCCTCTGCCTGCTGAGGGGACACGCAGGAAGGCTTCTGCCAG
>VYZX01018794.1:96468-118637 GCA_013401335.1 Brachypteracias leptosomus
GTCACATAAGGGAAGGGAAGGGAAGGGAAGGGAAGGGAAGGGGGCTTCCTGTGCTGGTTGTAAGAATGCAGACCTGCACTCTCTCCAATTTGAAAAGCTGTATCTGCTTCCTAGTGGTGACCTCCTTTTGTACTGTCAGCTGTTTGTACTGTCAGGCCCACAAATCTTAGATTCTTATCTGTTCAAGAATTACTGCTTCATATTTGAAATTGTAACACTGCTTCAGCCCCTCGTGCATACTTTTACACACACTGTGTTAAAGCAACAAATGCATTTTTATGCCTTTTAATAACTGCAATTGTTACAATTTTACAAATATTTTAAGACCAAACCATATCAGCAACTCAAATAGTATAGACATATTTGCATTTACTAGACTGGCTTTAACTATAATCTTCAAGTTCTTCAGAGTGTGTGTTATCCTGTACCAGGTTCTCCTCAATTCAGTAGATCAAATTGAGAGATTATGACAGAAGTCCTTTCCCAGCTGACAGCTATGTGTCAAGTTTGGGTTCCTGTGCATTCTTTTGGGAACTGCATTAGAAATAAATTCAACTAGTCATTCAATCTGAAAAACTTTCCTCCCTGATATTGGCACATGAAATATCAAACCAGCACTTGAAAGATCTTTCTTGTACACTTTCATTTATCGCTGAACCCTGATACACAAATATGAAAAGAAAAACCTTCCAGTTTCCAAACCTTCACTAGGGTGACCTCACACTCTCTGTACCTGAGCATTATTTTTGACCTTTGCTATTTTGTACTTGGCAACAGAGGAAAAATCAATAGTGTTTTCAGTAAAGTCATCTCAACGTCTCGTTTTGTGGAAGAGATGATTACAACACGTTACTTTGTTTTCCTTGAAAATGCTGGCTAAAGCTCTCTTTTCAATGGGTTCATGTGCCTAAAGATATAGTTAGCTGCATCTGAAAACCCCAGTGAGTATTTTGGGGACATAGAACTGTAGCTCCCATTGAACTAAATCCAGATTAGGCCTGTAATTAATATTCTTGAAAATTCCAATAAAATCATTATGGTGGGTTTACCCTGGCTGGGTGCCCGGTGCCCACCCCTAGTCCCTCTGTCACTCCCCCTCCCCCAACCCAAACCTCCGTCAGCAAGGCAAGCGGGGAGAGAGTAAGATGGAAAAGAAGAACCCGCGGGTTATGATAAGAAGCAGTTTTAATAAACAGCAGAGAAAGCAAAGTCGCGCGCGCGTGAAGCAAAAGCAACAAAGCCGTTACTCTCTACTTCCCATCCGCAGGCGGTGTCGGGCCTGTCCCGGGAAGCAGGGCTCCAGAACGCGTACCGGTTGCTCGGAGGACAAACATCTTCCCCCGAATCCCCCCCGTCCTCCTCCCTTTATAGTTGAGTTGACGTCATATGGTATGGAATATCCTATTGGTCAGTTCGGGTTGGCTGTCTGGGTTGTATCCCCTCCCAGATCTTGTCCCCCCCGCCCCGTACCTTTGGTGCCATGTGGGCACTGATAGTCATAACAAGGGTGTGTGTTATCAACACTCTCTGGGTCCTAGTACTGCTGCATGAGGGCTGTATGGGGAAAATCAGCTCAGACAGACCCACTACAATCATTCTTAAAACGGTTTCAAGAAACAACTTCAATAATCTCACTGTTTCCTTTATTTTAAAAGTTATTAAACTAATATGTCAGTGTCTACCTCTTTAGAAGGCTTTAGAAAAAAGAGTCACCGATAGAATTGCTTAAGAATTACTAAGGAGAAGTAAAGAACCTGTTGGGTCTTTTGAGACAAAACCATCGCCCTAAATTGGATACACTGGCTTAAAACTAGAAGTAAAGGTGAATCATCAGAGAGAAACACTTCTCTTTCAAAACAGCACTGGATTAGGAAGTCCCACCCACTTTTACACAGCTGAAAAATGGTGAGAGAGACTCAAATTCAAACTCCTTTTTTATTAGAGAAAGAGGAAGAGTGTTTGTCCTCTCATTATCAGCATCTGAGCATGTTTCTGCTTCAAGGTTATCCCAAGTTATGCTGAGTTTCTTTGGTGATACCATCCTTTTTAGATGGACCTCTCTTTTCCCAGGTTTCCAGTTCTAAGGCTGCTGAGGTGCAGCTTTCATTCTGGTACATTAGCCCAAGCTACCGAATAGAGTCCTGATTGAAAATCTCATTGGACAGTTTGGTTAAGCTCTAGAGACACTAAAGGAAAATTATCTGCGTTCTCACAAAGCAGGGTTGGAAACAGTGGCAATCACGTCTGGAGCATAATTTGGTTAGAAGACTATAATTAATTACCTAAGAGGTTTGGAACAAGATTCACCAACAACTTCAGTGTTATTACTGCAGTCTCTCAGAGAAATGAATATAAAGCTGTGATAGTCTGTCACAATAGCCATATAGGCAGATCCTTTCTTGTGAAGAAATAATAGTAATTTTTTTGGTAAGTACTCCCTTGCAATACACTTAGTGACTGGAAAGGCAGATAAGAGCCTCATAAAGCTGAATAAAAAGACAATGATCATAAAATAAATTGTACTGATTAATAAGAATAATGGGCTATAAAGAATTAGTCATCAAACTAGTCTGCAAGAGGAGGATGTCTGGGCTTGATGGAAACTTAAATTAGCATCTGGATGCAGAAAGATCCTGAGGAGACAAATACAGTGCTTAAAGCAGCATAGGTTAGATATCTGGTCTCTGAATTTAACTTCACATAGTCATTAGAACACTGGGACTGCATGGTGTCCTTAACCTGCTGAGGATCCAGCAACTGCCTGTCACATTTTACCTTTTAGTTTTCCTTCACCATCTGCAGGGTGTAAGTTCTAGATGTGCTCCAATACTGGCAAAATAGGAGAACACGGTTATAATTTTATTTGCTATAGGTGGTTAGTTTGATGGAGAGGGTTGCAAATACATTATTTTAAGGTAATAGCAATGAATTCTTGCATGTTGGTCATACTATCTTCTACAACACAGAAAGTGAATGTCAAAGACGATGGGACACGATTCATAGAATCATAGAATCATTTTAGTTGGAAAAGACCTTCAAGATCATCATGTCCAACCTTCAACCTAACTCTACCAAGTCCACCACTAAACCATGTCCCTAAGTATCATATCTACACAGTTTTTAAACATGTCCAGAGGTGGTGATTCAACCACTTCTCTGGGCAGCCTGTTCCAGTGCTTGGTAACACTTTCAGTGAAGAAAATTATCATCTTGTACCACAGACCATGGAAGAGAAAATTACAATATGGATCATCTCCCCAAGCTAATCTTAGTCATTTTGGCACCTTTTCTTTAATTAGATCTGTGAAGCTGTAATAAAGATAAGAAGATTCCTATTTACATCTGTGTTTATTGTTGACTACACACTAAAACTACTATTGCAAAATGCAATTCTGCCTTGATCATTTTGAAAGCAAATACAACATTTATCAGAAAAAACCCACCACCATGCAAATGCAGGCTTACAGGCGAGCAGATTTAAACTGTCAGGGGACAGCAAGGGCAGCTGCTCTGCAATGGCGGGTGAGACAGGAGCTGAATGTGACAACAAGGCAGGCAGGGTAGTGACCTTGCTGACAAGGGCATGCTCTCACTGTGCCCAAACAAAAAAGCAGAACAGGGACAGTAATGGCAAGCAGGATCAGCCAAAAGTCCAGGTTTTCAGACAAGCCTGTAGTGATGAGGAGGTCAGGGGTGAAGCTGGGAAGTCAAGTCAGCGGGTCAGGATCAGCAAGGGACGTAGCCAGGCGCAGGCACACCCGCAGCGCTGCTGAGGCAAGGGTGCAAGTTTGAACGCAGCTCCCTAGGGAAGAGGCCACCTCATAGCTCCTCATCACACAGCTCTCTCTCCACAGCCCCATCCCAGGCTACATGAGCGCATTGTGCAGAGCTGGCCTCACACAGGCCAGCAGCTAAGCCTCTGGGGGGCGGGGAAGGGGCTGCAAGATCTCAGGGTGCACTCACAGTCCTAAGATGAGCTCATTTAACAAGATGGACTGCTTTATCTCCTCCTGAGCATCTGCTCTCTAAGGCCAGAACAGTCCAAGTACCCAGGTGTCAGGAACCATTCTGACACCAAAGCACATAACGAGAGGCTGGCATTAGGAACCCATTTTGAAGTCTAGAACTTCTGTGTCCTAGGACACAGTTCTGTTTTTGGTTTGGGTGTTTTGAGTTTTTTGGTTTGTGTGTGAGCTGGCATAGGCAGGATGCAGGAACAACCACAAAGCCATTGTTAAAATGTGACGGGTAGATTTAATCCTATTGCCTCACGAGAAGCTCAACATGAGCTGTCAGTGTACACTTGCAGTCCAGAAAACCAACCGTATCCTGGGCTGCATCAAGAGAAGCGTGCCCAGCAGATCGAGGGAGGTTATTCTCCCCCTCTACTCCACTCTTGTGAGACCCCACCTGGAGTACTGTGTCCAGTTCTGGAGCCCCTATTACAAGAAAGACATGGACGTGCTGGAACATGTCCAAAGAAGGGCCACGAGGATGATCAGAGGGCTGGTGCACCTCTCCTACAAGGACAGACTGAGAGAGTTGGGGTTGTTCAGTTTGGAGAAGAGAAAGCTCCAAGGGGACCTTATGGTGGCCTTCCAGTATCTTAAGGGGACCTACAAGAAAGCCAGGGAGGGACTTTTTAGGATGTCGGGTAGTGGTAGGACTAGGAGGAATGGATCAAAACTAGAGGTGGGTAGATTCAGATTAGATGTTAGGAAGAAGTTCTTCACCATGAGGGTGGTGAGAGACTAGAACAGGTTGCCCAGAGAGGTGGTGGAAATTTTTAAGGTCAGGCTGGATGGGGCTCTGAGTAACCTGATCTAGTGGAAGGTGTCCCTGCCCATGGCAGGGGGGTTGGAACTAGATGATCTTTAAGGTCCCTTCCAACCCTGACAATTCTATGATTCTATGAACCAGGGGGATCTGCACAGCAGCCCCTGGCTAAGGCACACAAGCAGGGATGCAGGCACCATGGAGCTCTGGCCTTGCTAGAGAGCAAAAGCAAAGCTTAGGCTACAAGCATGATGCTTTCTTCTGTACAAATAGGATTCTTGCAGGTGTAGTTTTCCACTGTGCTCAGATCTTTTCCACAACAGGGCAGGAATCTCAAGTGTGTTTGATAAGGTGCCTCTGCATCCATCACAGACCTGTGTTATCTAAGCACAGATATTTTACTTGTCAAGCACAGAAAGCTAAGCAATAATAAGTCCACTATATGTGCTTTTCAACAGTCCAGCTACAGGTCACCTGAGCGTGTTTAAAATCCCCCTCGCCAGTCTTCCATTCTTTTCCCATGGTTTGGTTTAGTTTTGGGGTTTTCTTTGTTTTTTTTTTGTTTGGTTGGTTGGTGTGTTTTTGTGGTAGGAAGGGAAAAGAACAAGGAACTGAAGTTTTAGATTCCCAGAGCAGAAATTGAGCTTTTCTAACAGGATGATAGAAAACACAGACTGGTGTAAGTTTATCAAAAGACTGTAGGATAACACGTGCAAACAAAACTTCTCTCAATTTCTTAGTAGTATTTCCCAATCCTTGCACTACAAACAATTGTATGACAAACCTGTGATTCTACATGACGACAGCAGAATCATTACAAGTTCAAAACAAACTGAGCAAACGCAACAGGAGTTAACAATTTCAATGACAGTTCTCCCCCTTTCTTTTGCATTATTTTTACCTCCACCCAAGATGATGGAAATAACATGGTTCTAACAACCTGATACTGCATGAGTTGAGCAAGGTGGTGTCTTCTGCTAGCTTTAGCAATCAAACCTCACAGAATCTGCTGACAGCTGCTAAGAGAGTATATTTCATAGAATAATAGAATCATAGAATGGTTTGGATGGGAAGAGACCTCAAAGCTCATCTAGTTCCAACCTCACTGCCATGGCAGGGACATCTCCCACTAGACCAGGTTGGTCAAGGCCCCATCCAACCTGGCCTTGAACACCTCCAGGGATGGAGCATCCACAACCCCCCTATGCAACCAGTTAGTGTTTCACCACCCTCAGAGCAAAGAATTTTCTTTTAATTTCCAATCTCAATCTCACCTGTTCCAGTTTGAACCCATTACCCCTCATCCCATCACTACAGGCCTTTGTGAAAAGTCCCTCCCAAGCCTTCCTGTAGGCCCCCTTCAGATACTGGAAGGCCTCAAAAAGGTCTCCCCTGAGCCTTCCCTTCTGCAGGCTGAACACCACCAACTCTCTCAGCCTATCTTCATAGAAAATGTGTTCCAACCCTCTGATCATCTTTGTAGACCTCCTCTAGACCCTCTCTAACAGGTCCATGTCATTCTTGTGCTGTGGGCTTCAGAACTGGACATAGTACTCCAGCTGGGGTTTCATGAGAGCAAAGTAGAGGGGCAAAATTGCCTACCTTGACCTGCTGGCCACTCTTCTTCTGATGCAGCCCAGGATACGGTTGGCTTTCTGGGCTGCACTGGCACATCATTGTCATGTTGAGCCTTTCATCAACCAGCAACCCCAAGTCTTTCTCTGCAGGGCTGCTCTCAATCCATTCATTGCCCTGCCTGTATTTGTGCTTGGGGTTGCCCTGACCCAGGTGTAGGGCCTTGCACTAGGCCTTGTTGAACTTCATGAGGTTGGCATGGGCCCACCTTTCAAGCCTGTCAGGGTCCCTCTGGATGGCATCCCTTGCCTCTGGCCTTTCGACCACACCACACAGGTTGTTGTTGTCCGCAAACCTACTCAGGGAGCACTCAATTCATGTCCATGTCACCAACAAAGATGTTAAACAGGATCGGTTTATTTCTTTGACTTGAGCAGTGTTTTACAATCAAATTATCAGGGTTTAAAATTTGCATGTGATTTTTATCGAGCAGTTTCCCATCTGCAACTAAGGCTTGTACTCCAGTACTGCTAGGGAGGATTCCTCTGGGGATGTTCAGTAACCTGTACAGCAAGGGATTAGCTGGAAATAAATCATCATGGAACCTAAAGGCTACAGAAGTTGGTGTGAGAAACCCATATATAAACTGATTGTCAATTTCTCGGGTAACAAGAACATAATCTATAAACTGATTGTCAGTTTGTCAGGTAACAAGAACACCATGAGATACGGCGTGGCACACTGTGGATTTAACAAGCTGGGAAGATCCTGTTACCTGAGGACATCACATTCTCCGTGAAGCAATTTCGCAGGCAGAGCCCTTGTGCGCGCCCCGAGCGCCCCGTCTGGGCCCACCAAGAGGAAGCCTGCGGGTGGGTTCCACCGGCAAGGGCTCCGCCACAGGCCTAGGGCGCGGGGCGGCACTTCCTGAGGCGAGTTACCTGCGCCCCCAAACCCCTGCCCGCCCTGGCGCTCTCAACGGCCCCGGGGCGCCTCAGCCCGCCGCTGCTGCCTTCCGGCCCCTCACTCGCGGCCCCTCCGCGCCCGGTCCCGGCCCTGGGCACCGCCGGGACTCCGGGGCCTCGCCTCCTGTTGCCGGGCAACCGCCTCCCGGCCCCGCCGGGGTCCCGCGGCCGCCCTACTCTCACCCGCGGTCGGCAGCGCGTTCCCATTGGCTGCCCCCGCGCGGCGCTCGGCTCCCATTGAGCGCCACCGCCTCTGCCGCGTCCCCATTGGCGCGCCGCCCTCTGGCCACGCCGCGTCACTTTCTCACACCATTCCCCCCGCCCTCTCTGCCGGCAGCAGCCCGGGTGGCGGGCGGGGCCCGGGCGGTGGCGGTGGCGATTGGCTGCGGGAGCTGCCGCTCGGGGCGCGGGGTGGCGGGGCTGTTTAAAGGCGCCACGCGCCGGCGCCCGGTGTTCTCTTCGGTGCGTGTGGACGGGTGAAGGTGCGGAGCGACACCGGCAGCCATCGCCTCCGGCAGGTGAGGACGGCTCGGGCCCCCGGGGCCCGGCGGCGGCCCCCGCCTCTCCTCTCCGCCGCGACGGGGATGCGGAGCACCGTGCGTGGGGCTGCGGGGATGCCCGCGGGGCTCGGGGAGTGGTCGGCAGAGCTGGGAGCGGCGCTTTCGGTGGATGCCAAAGGGCGTTTGACAAGA
The DNA here is from genome assembly GCA_013401335.1 of Brachypteracias leptosomus. Lineage (NCBI taxonomy): Eukaryota > Metazoa > Chordata > Aves > Coraciiformes > Brachypteraciidae > Brachypteracias > Brachypteracias leptosomus. The sequence goes on from VYZX01018794.1 coordinate 104,477, forward strand.
TGTCTGCAGTGCAGCGAGGGGAGGAGAGGGAAAAAGAAAAAAGAGAGGGAGGAAAAGAGGGAGAAAAAAGGAAGAAAGTAAAAAGAGCTGTGCCTGGATGTCTTGACGTGAGTAGCAGCCCGCACGCCGCGCTGCGCGCTGCTCGGAGCATCACGGAGCATCGCCGGTGGCGCGGCCAGGAGAGGCGTGCGGCGCTGCCTGCCCGCGGCAGCCGGTGGGGCCGAACGCCTCCCAAAACAGCCGGCATCCCCCGTGCCGGGACCAGGGTGCTGCCGCTCGTCCTGTCCCCGAGGAAGCCCCCTGGCTGGGTGAGCTGCGGTGGACGGCTGCTGTGGGGGCTACGAAGCCTTGAAGCGGCGGCGCCCTCGGCGTGTCCCTTAATCGCCTCTCAGTGTCGCGACAGAGGCGCCCACCCAAGCCGGGGAGGGCGGGGCGGGCGTGCCCCCTGCCCACGCCATCTCCCATAGCGCAGGACAAAGGCGAGCGGGGTGCAGCACCTCAAGGATGCTGTCGCCTTCTGTCGCGATGGCGTTCGCTGCACGCGGTGGGCATCCCGACACCCACCCGCGTTGCTGACGGAGCCCGGGTCTCGGGCGTGCCCGCCCTGGGAGGGTGCCTGGCATCCCCGCGGGGGAGACGCTGCGGGTGGGTCCCTGGAGCTCCTTTTTTGGTGCGGTCTCTGCGGTCAGGTGCGCGGTTTTCCTGGCTCACGGGTAGTCCCACCCCGCCGGCTGTGGGGCGCGGGAGGGATGCCGGCGCCGTGGCAATCGCAGGGATGCGGATCACGACAGTGACCTCTCCTGGCCTTTCGAGCGCCTGGTACCTGTTTCCGCTCTGCGGGGATATCTAGATGATGTCATAGCTGAAGCAGGCAGATGATCAGGGTTTGACTTCTGATGGGCAGCCTGGCGCGGCTCTGCGGTCACCAGCCAAGCTCGCTCTCCCGGTCCCGCGGGGCACGGCGCTGCCGACAGCTGCCAAACCCATCGCTCGGAGCAAAGGAGCCGGGGGCTGCTGCTCCATCAAGTGTTCCGTGTGAACTACGAACTTGAGCAGGAAATAATGAAGTCAAGTTATTGACAGAGTAGTCTCAGATTCTTAACAAAGATAGGGAAAGCCACCAGTTGTTGTGGGAGAACGCATTTCTGCCCACACCAGCAGAAAGTAGCAGCTGGTTTATGCTGCTCATCCTTTCCCTGCAGAGTCCGAAGGGGGCACAAAACAAAGCAGGTTCCTCCTTTCTTTACATACTTTAGCATTTGGTGCTCTCAGTCTTTCAAAAAAGATTGTACCTTTGAGAAAGGTTTCATTTTCTGTAAAAACTCGATGGTAGGATGTTGTTAGCTGTTTAGCCAAGAGGACAAAAGGATGTTTGTTTTACATCCAGTAAACACATTTTTTCCTGTAATGACTGACTGAAGATGTCATATGTCCCATTTCCGTCATGATCAGAGCAAGCATATAAAGCAGCGTTTTTCATTGTGGTGCAGCCTGATAGCTCTGACACTACTATGCTGGGCGCCATTGGTGGGGCTGGTATTTGGTGAGCCACAAGAATGCCATAGGAAGAGACTCCCTTTAGTTGTCTTCTGCAGACAGTTTTCTGATGAGAACAGCCAGCAAGTAATAGGAATTAAATGCCAGTTTTCATCACAAAGTTCTGTAAGGAGCAAGCACAGAGCAGAGTTTTCCTCAGCCCTCACCCATAATGTGAGTTGTTTGGGCATGCTGAGCTTCTTGATAACTCACTGCCCAGTTAGAGGCCACTGTTGTCCTATGTCTATGACAGGTCCTGTCCATTATGTGCTCCCTGCATTACTTTTTAATGTGTAACTTAAATCCAGCCTTTAAGGGCCTCTGCACTGCCAGCTTTCTGGCTCCTGGAGCAGAACTGAGCTCTGCTCTGGGTACAAGGCTTGCCCTCAGGGTGGCTGCCAGACACTGCCGAGCTGGCAGCCATCTCCACTTCCTTTGTGTCTCTTTTTGAAGAAAGTGAGGTGTTTTCTGCCAGAAAGAGAGCTGAACCCCAAAGTCCTTTTTCCCAGCTGGTAGAATCAAAGAATCGTTTAGGTTGGAAAATTCCTTTAAGATCATAAAGTCTGACTGTAAACTTAACACTGCAAAACCATGTCTCTAAGTGACGCATCTACATGTCTTTTAAATACCTCCAGGAATGGTGACTCAACCACTTCCCTGGGCAGCCTGTTCCAGTGCTTTACAACCTTTTCAAGTGAAGAAATTTTTCCTAGTATCTAACCTAAACCTGCCCTGACACAACTCGAGGCTGTTTCCTTTTGTCCTATCGCTTGTTACATGGGAGAACAGACTACTCCGCATTTCACTACAACCTCCTTTCAGGTAGTTGTAGAGAGCAGTAAGGTCTCCCTTCAGCCTCCTTTTCTCCAGGCTGAACAACCCCAGTTCCCTCAGCCGCTTGTTCTCCCTAAGACTTGTTCTCTAGACCCATCACCAGCTTCACTGCCCTTCTCTGTACACACTCCAGCACCTCAATGCCCTTCTTGTAGTGAGGGGCCCAAAACCCGGGTACCTCGGGGTCATACCGTAGGTGGCATGTCCGTGTTCATACAAGGAGGCAGAAAGAATCTTCCTCCTCCTCCCCTCTCCTCCCTCCCCCTGCACTGGGGTAAAACCCAGCTCAAGTTCTGCACCCTTGTGTCCGCAGGAGATATGTGAGCCTCCCGTTGTGCCGTTGCTGGGTGTCACCGCTCCCGGTGAGGCAGCACCCAGACCCGCCCCCGTGGCGAGGCCGCGCCTGCGCAGCGCCGCCCTGCCCGTGTCGAGGCTGCAGCGCGCAAGCGCGGCCCCGGCGCCGGGAGCCGGCCATGGGATTCCGCAACGTGTAAGGGCCGGGGCTGCGGTCGTGTGTGGTGGGGGGAGGATGGGTGGGTTTTGTTCTGCGGCGGACCCACGCTGGAGGGTGGGCGTGGCGGGTCGCCCCCCGCCACCCCGGGGCCTCCAGTGGTCGCCTTAGCGGCCAGGCCGCCGGTAACCTTGAGGCACTGGGGGCGGGAGAGCCCTCCGTCCTCGGTGCCCTCAGCGCCCTAGGGGAGGCCGAGCGGGGTGGCCGCGGCCTGAGGCGAGGGGCTTCGTGGTAGGGAGGGCTGCGGGAGAGCGGCCCCGGTCGCCCGAGGGGACGCGGCACCATGAGCGGAGAGCACGGGCAAAGCGGAACGGGTCGTTGGGCTGGAGGCCGTGTCAGCGGGGCTGCGCCGCGGCGCTTCCGTAAGCGGCTTTAGACTTTCCTGCCGTTTGCGCGTTTTAACGTGAATAAAGGCTGCAAGGGATAAATAGGTTGTTTTAGGTACACCGTAGGTATGGCTGAAACTTTGTTAGAGGCAATCAAAATTAACGGTGAGCCATGCGTTCTTACTTTAGGTCTTACGTAAGGCTGTACCTGTAGCATAAAGCACTTTTAGTGTTTTCCTAACACCTGTGTCTTAGTGTGCGTCCTGCAGAGCCGTCATTCCTGCAGAAAAAGGCTTTATTCTGTTATGTGTGCAGCTGGGCACGGGGCTGCCGGAGGAGCTGGGTAAGGTCAGTGTGACTGTGCTGGCAACTGGGCATCCAGGTGCCCTGTGAGGATGGCACCGGGCGTGCAGGGAGATGGTGCCTGTCTGGGTTAGAGAAATAGGATTTAGTGAAACCTGGAGTGTAGTGTAGCCTCTGGTGTAGGGTCTGTAAAGTTATGGGGTTAAACTGAGAATTGGGGAGAATCCCTGTGTGTTCTTCTCAGCCTGTGAGATATTCCTCTAGGCCTGGTGTTAGGAGTTCCAGCATTCTGGGATGTCAAAACAGTATATGCTTAAAATAACCAAAAAACCCAACAAAAAATAATTTTAAAAACACCAAAAAAATTTCTGCTGTCTTTGTTGCAAGTATAAAGAAAATGGAGAAATGCAGGTCACTTAGTTTTCAAAATTGTTTTTATTTTTAAAGGTGGCCTGTTTAAAGAGAGATTTACTGATAAAGATAAATTTTAAACCTGCGTTCCCAAGTTGCAGCATTATACAAATAAACCCCCAATGTTTCTAGCTTGGTTGTGTAAAATTGAGACTTTGCATGTAAGCTAAAGTAGAATAATGAACATCAGGACTAATTTCACAACACTTGTTAAGCCTGTGTTTTGCTTCAGTGAAATAACTTGGTCTTAGCCTACATCTGTTCATCTCCAGGGCTGAAATTTGTACTTTCACTTAAAAGTTCTTCTTAATATAAAATGTTACAAAACTTGTAATGATGTCTGTAGTATGCTCAGATCAAAGTCTTCCTGGAGGTAAGGGCTTGCCTTTGCAAATGACCTTGTAGAGTACCTGAAATTTAACTTTTTCTATAAAGAAAAGAAAGTGAAAGTAGGTCTCTCAAAGTGGAATTGAATAAATCATCTGGTTTTGTGGTTTTCTTTTTTTCTTAAAGATCTACCACGATGCCTGGGTCTCTTCCAGTGAATGCTGAATCGTGCTGGCCCAAAGATGTGGGAATTGTTGCACTGGAAATATATTTTCCCTCTCAGTATGTTGACCAGACAGAGCTGGAGAAGTATGATGGTGTGGATGCTGGAAAATACACCATTGGGCTAGGACAGTCAAAGATGGGGTTCTGCTCTGACCGGGAGGACATCAATTCTCTCTGCTTGACTGTGGTTCAGAAGCTCATGGAGAGAAACAGCCTTTCCTATGATTGCATTGGGAGGTTAGAAGTTGGGACGGAGACGATAATTGATAAATCAAAGTCTGTAAAAACTGTCCTGATGCAACTTTTTGAAGAGTCTGGTAATACGGATGTAGAAGGAATTGACACCACCAATGCATGCTATGGAGGCACTGCTGCTCTTTTTAATGCTATTAATTGGATTGAGTCCAGCTCTTGGGATGGTAAGTTCAGGATGTTTTCTTGAAAAGTTACATCATCTTCCAGTTTTGAGTAGTCTGCCTGTTAATGACAGCATTCATGTTTAGCCATATAAAACCCAGAGTGTAAACTATTTTTCTCTTCCAAAGTGTTTTTCTTAAGTGCACTAAGCATTTGCCACTGGTTCATTTACAGTGCAAGAAATAGTGACATGGCTGATAGTTACTGCCCTTTTCCTATAAATTTTGGTGTCTACCAGGAAATTGAAATGTGAAGGAAGAGTCAGGATTGAAGAGCCCTTAAATCTTGGAGTCATCTTCTCTACGACCAAAGTCTAAAAGTTGCTGATGGATATTAGAATGTGCAAGATTCTTGGCTGTTTATCATCACCATTTCTGTGTATTTTTGACAGGACGCTACGCACTTGTTGTTGCTGGAGACATTGCTGTGTATGCCACTGGGAATGCCAGGCCAACAGGTGGAGCTGGTGCTGTTGCTATGCTGGTCGGTCCAAATGCTCCACTAATTTTTGAGAGAGGTTAGTCCTGTAAGAAAACATACCGTTCAGCCAGGTAACTGGATCCATCCCAAGTCCTGTCCCATGTTTTTTGTGCATTGGGGAAGGGCTGGATTAAATTCCACTAATGTCAGGAGTTGTACATTGCCTCTTCTGGTACTGGGCTAACCTGGCCAAGGCCTGTTACAGGAGGCAGCAGGGAACAACTAGAGATGCCATTATCTGTTTATTTCCTTGGGAATTCTCCAATAAAATTGTCAGAGTGGACTATTGCTGAATAGCACAGCGCACTACCTCCAAGGTGAAATGATGAAAATAATTTGTTACTTGTCTGTCATGCTCAGTCCTACTGTACTACTGTGACAAGCACTTGAGAACCGTGTGAAACCTTACTTTAAAAGGCTGAGGTGCTATGCAAACCTGCTTGACTGGGACAAGATCCTGCTTGTTTCCCCACATGTGTGAAGGGATGCATTCACATTGACTCAAAGCAGATGAATGAAGTAATTTTCAACTTTTGTCAATTTTTGTCCAACAGGATTGCGTGGAACCCACATGCAGCACGCATATGACTTCTATAAACCAGATATGGTCTCTGAATATCCTGTGGTTGATGGCAAACTGTCTATACAGTGCTACCTCAGTGCATTAGATCGCTGCTATACTGTCTATCGCAACAAAATCCACGCCCAGTGGCAAAAGGGTATGTAGAGCCTCACCTCATGATATTGCAGGATCTGGCAAGTGCTGGAATGTGTAACTGCACAGACAATGTATTTTAGTACCCAGTCTAAAGACTAGCATATCACAGAATGGTGGGGATTGGAAGGGACCTCTGAGGATCATCGAGTCCAACCCCCCTGCCAGAGCAGGTTCACTAGATCAGGTTGCACAGGAATGTGTCCAGGCGGGTTATAAAAATCTCCAGAGAAGGAGACTCCACAACCTCTCTGGGCAGCCCATTCCAGGGCTCTGTCACCCTCACAGGAAAGGTCCTTTTATTCATGTTTATGAAAGGGTCCCTTTACTGGTGTTAGTATGTTCTGAGCCAATTGGAATGTTTGCTCTTTCTCATAAGAAATGTCTTATTTCTGTTCTGGCGTGTCTCAGTACCTGACAGTCCATGAGCAGTAGCTGCTACAGGCTTTTGTTGGTGTTACTTTTAATACCTTGTTTAAGGGTGTGTTACTCCCTCCCCCTCTGCCCAAGCTCTTAAGATACTGAGGTTAATATTTAAGTGTTGTTTAATGATACTGGGTTTTTTACCCCATATGTTTAGTAATTGCTTCACACCTGTTAAGGAGCATAGGTGTAAAGATCAGATGGTTAAATGAAGTAGTTTATTATGTCAAAATGCTGGGTAGAAATATGGACTAAACATTAAGTTGTAACAACATTTCTGCCTCTTCCAGAAGGGACAGACAGACGTTTCACCTTGAATGACTTTGGATTCATGATCTTTCATTCTCCCTACTGTAAACTGGTGCAGAAATCCGTGGCTAGACTCTTGCTGAATGACTTTCTCAGTGACCAGAACCCAGAAACAACAAACGGTATTTTCAGTGGTCTGGAAGCTTTCAGGTGAGAATGACTGCTGTCCTGCTTATTCACATAATCCAAATTTGTTACATGTCCAAGGAGCGTTTTTACTTCCTGCTATTTTAGTAACTGTTTCTGAACTTTTATTTTCAATAGGGATGTAAAACTTGAAGATACCTATTTTGACAGAGATGTGGAAAAAGCTTTTATGAAAGCCAGTGCAGAGCTCTTCAATCAGAAAACCAAAGCTTCATTACTTGTATCCAATCAGAATGGAAATATGTATACCCCTTCAGTCTACGGTTGCCTTGCCTCTCTTCTAGCCCAGTAAGCATAAAATTGAAAAAAAAAAAAGTAATTGCTTTTTATATGTAAGGTAATAATAGGTTTTTGTTTCAGAAAGTCTTTCATAAAAGCACCATGTGGAAAACCTTTTCCTACTAGATTGCCTTAAGCAGAAAGACTAAAGTTATAAAATTATTTTGCACACACCATTGGTCCAAGTGACAAGTAGATTCAAAATTTCTGTGTCAGAAGCTGGTCTGAAACAGCTGCTTACTGCCTTCCAAAGTCAGATCTTATTTGTAAGGTGGTGTCCCTTCCCAGCCTCAACCTTCACCCCACCCCCCAAAAAAAACCAACCAAGGTTTCACTGTAGTGGAAAAGACAATCAGAATGCCTTCTCTGTTTCACTATAATAAAAAAAGCCAAATTAAATTAGTATTTAGTTAATTTTTTTTTTTCAGTGACAGACTTTTACATAATCATGTTAAATTTAAATTAAAACATACTCGGATCCATTTTTCTTTATTCTGACCTTGCCGTCCAAGATGTGTGTTGTTCATTTTAGGCTCTTAGGTCACTTAAGAATGTGGCTGCCTCCTTGATAATCATATTCTGGACATTTCTTTGCTCAGTTTTGCTTAGGCAGCTTTGGAAGTCATCACTTACCAGCAGTGTTTGAAATTGCATTTTTAAAAATCATCATTTACATACATACCATGCCAAATGTGTATTGTAGTCAAGATAATGTGCTGGCTGCTTTTTCTAAGCTAGCTGCACTTTTTAGTTATTTAAAATTGTCACTTTAAACTACTGCTGCTTGGTTTGCAGGTACTCACCAGAGCAGCTTGCAGGACAAAGAATCAGTGTGTTCTCCTATGGCTCTGGTTTTGCTGCTACACTATATTCCATCAGAGTTACACAGGATGCCACCCCTGGTGAGTGAAAGAAGAGAAATGTCTCTCAAGGTCACGCCTTTGCACAGCTCACCTCTAAATGCTGTGTTACGCTGCCCTCCAGCAGAAATAAACCTGCAGAACCATGCCTGGTGGCATTAATGCTGGACTGAAGATGTTCCAGCTCCAGGGAACATCTGTCTCCTTGGGCAAATAAGATTCTTCGTTATCTTCTGATAACGTTTTGTTTGGGTAATTTGGAATATTTTTGACTAAAAGTTTAGCTTCCATAATGCAAAATATTTTGAATGGGCTCAAAATGTTAATGTGCTAGTGTGCAGTCCTTACCACTGGTGCTACCTTACGTGATGGTTTTATGTTGTAGGTTCTGCACTGGACAAAATAACTGCCAGCCTTTCTGATCTCAAAACAAGACTTGACTCAAGAAAATGTATTGCACCTGATGTCTTTGCTGAAAACATGAGGATTAGACAGGAAACACATCATTTGGGTAAGAACTTTGTAAATATAAATATAAATCACTTCTAGTCTTACAGCAAAACGCCCGTCACTTAGTTCACCTGACTTTAAATGATCAAGGTGCAGAATGAAGGACACGTCCAACGCTTTCTGCTTCTGAATAGCTCATGTTCGTTGGCCCAGTGTGGCTGAAATGAAAATGCAGACTTGCTTTTTCTGTCTTACTGTGTCTGAGCCGCAAAGGTCTGTGGTGTCTAGAACTCTTACCTGGAACCAACTAATAGTGTGTTACTGGCTTTTTTTTCACAGCCAACTATATTCCACAGTGCTCAGTAGAAGATCTCTTCGAGGGAACATGGTACCTCGTGCGTGTGGATGAAAAACACAGGAGGACTTATGCGCGGCGCCCACTCATGGGGAATGGACCTCTGGAGGCAGGAGTTGAAGTTGTCCACCCAGGCGTTGTTCATGAGGTGAACGCTCAGCACTCTTTCAAAAGCTTGATATAAATGGTGAAACGGTTTATGTGTTTGTCTTAGCATGTGCATGTTTAGCATGTGTATGTTAAAAGAGAAAGTGATTTAACAAGTTACGTTAAATACTTTGTTAATGTATGTAACATACAAGCCAGAAGTAAAAAATTGAACATGGGATTTTTTTAAAAGTACATTTCATCATAACAAGAATGAAACTGCACAAGGATGAAGAAAGAACAAACTGGCTCTTTTCACGTAATCAGTTTGCATGAAGCATGACCGGTTTGATTGACCTAGGACCAAGCCATCCAGTGCAGCATGAATGTTGTTTGAGAGTTGGGACTAGCCATGAAGTATGAGTGTCTGTGAACTAGAAAACTGTATTTAATTTTTTTTTTCCCTTCTTCTTAGCACATCCCAAGCCCTGCTAAGAAAGTGCCAAGAATCCCTGCAACAACAGAATCTGAAGGCGTTACTGTTGCCATTTCCAATGGGGAGCATTAAGATACCTCTGTGAGGTGGGGAATGGAACCAGGTGTGAGGGTAGGGCGAGAGAGAGAGAAAAAGGGTTGTGGTAGTGCTGGAGTTTCAGTGTATAATAGTACTTCATTTGAGCATGGAAAAACGGTTCAAGCTACTTGAAAATATTTGTCATAATATGGCGTGATATTTATAGTATTTTCAGAACACTAAAATCATGAACATACTGGGGATAGAGGAACTTGCCAGGCTGTGTGGATTCCTTAACATGTTTGAATTTTTTTAATTGCTGAGTAGTAGCTGTAGTTTATTACAAGGTCTTTGTACATAGTGAAAAAAATCTGCTTGCTCTTTTCGTGTAAAATGACTTGAAACCTACACTTTAACTTCTACATCTACTCAAGTGTGTGGCAAAATAGTCAAAGCTTTTAATGTTAGGGTTCTCAGTGCCTTGACAGTAAGCAGTCAATCTTCTGAATACTGCACTTCTTCTCTTTCCCTTTATCACCTTCCCTTTCTTCTCCCAATCTACCTCCCATCACCTCATTGCTTTGGGAAGGGTATAGAACCAAGTAACATTTATTGCTGGAATAGATCTCTCTCACCTGTCAAAATGACTGGATCAAAAGCAGCTAGACTGACAGGTGGTTTTCTTTCAAGGAATTCTGTGACCCACTGTGTTAGTTACTATGCAGTTTCTGCCAGCAGCCATAGTAACATGTTTTATACCTGTATTGTAAGTTATAGCAGCCTGGGAGGAAAAAGGAAAAAGAAGGGGGATAGTGGTTTGTTTTTTTTCTTCTAGAGGAATGGATTCATTGATTTGGCACCTTTTTGGATAGTTAAATAGAGGTATCTAAGGCAGCAGTATTTTCAGGTAAAACTTCCTAGATACTATGGAGCTGTTGTAATTGGCAAACAAAGGGAGGATGATCACTTTGGAGCTGTGTCCTCTCACTTTTCTTTATATAATATGTTTTTGAAAGACTGTTTCTAACTTTGAATTTGGCTTTGTACTTTGAAGTCCTTCTGACTATTGGTAATATTGAAGGAGTGTGGGGTCTTTTTTTTTTCCCAATATGCAAGCTAAGAGCTATCAATTTTGCAAGTGGTAGATATACTATGCTAATGGGGACTCCAATTCTGGTAGATTTTTAAAGCCCAGATTGGAAATGAACTATGACATGAGCCTTGTAAGCTTGTAATATATACTTAAATTGAGCTAATGTACAGAATGAACTTTTGTTGAGTTTATTTCTTTGCTAATTCTACAAAGCTACATTATCTAATATAAAGTAGCAAAAATGGTTTGTCTGTTAAATTACAATTTTTTTGTGTGTAATGAAGTGTTTGTATTATCTGTAACTCAGTAGGATTTGATAACTTGCTGTATTTGTACAGTCAAGCCTTGGTAAAATAGTTGTTTATTAATAATTGATAAATACTAATCTGTTTGTTCTGCTGAAAATGATGGAGAGATGATGCATGACAACAGTGTTTGCAAGTTTGGTTTAGGTTGCCCTTGTGAAACTTATCTTGGCACCAGAAAAACAAATTGCCATGGAACAAAGTCCATTGCTGGCAGTGGACAAGCCAAGAAGTGAACTACTGGCACAAAGTTAACCACAGGGACCTCATGGTCTGTGAGGCTGATCGTTTATTAAAATAAAGTTTGAGATATTTGAAACCTCTTGGAGTAGTGCTGACTTGTTGGGTTTTCAGGATGCTTGCTTTTTTTTTTTTTTCCTTGAACAGGAAAGAAAGAGGAAACTGGCTCTGTGAAAACCCGAAGTTGTGGGTTCACAAGCTGTGTGGACTTTCTGAATCTTTCTTCTCAATATCTCATTACAAAAGTGGAAAGAAAGGGCTGCTTAGGTTGGTGCAAAGCTGTTATTTCAGGGCTGTGTTTCAAGATAAGTTAAATGCTTTCGTATGAAAACTGTTTATAGTGGAGGAATTAATTCCCAGCTTATGAAATACAATTCATCTTCATTACTCTTATGAAGGATGGTGTTGTTTTATCTCCCCTCTGGAAAAACTTGGAGGGGGGACTGGTTCTTGCTTTGTACCTATCTGAGCCTCACCGAGTTGGTTTCCCATGGGTGGCTTTTGAGAGTCATTCTGTTGCCCATTTACATTAATGACACCTTTTAAAGTCAACTGATCATCTCAGCAGTCCCTGTAATAGGTAAGACATCCTGCCTTCAAATTTGAAAGCACCTGCTGTGCTTTCTAAACCTTGTACTGATGTACTTGCCTTAACTAAAATCACAGAAGCTCTGCCTCTTAGCTTGGGCATGTTGGCTGTGCCTGTGTGGAGGAGGGACAGCTACTGCCCTCTTCCACCATTTGTGCTGGAGCTGGTGTGCTGAAGATTAAAGTGTAAAATACGCAATTAAAGCTGAAAATTGGAGTATCTATGCCTTGGTGATGCTCAGAACAATTGGGAGTTATCAGGCTATCCAGCTTACAACTTGCAGTGGTCAAGAGTGTCAAAACCAGCTCTGTGCCAGCCTTTGATGCCAAAGTAGCATGGCAGGAGTCACTACAAGCCTGTAACGCTCCATATTGTTACTGGTTGCATTCAGCTTACTGATACCTAGTGCTACAGCAAGAATTTAAAACTTAGTGGGTTTTGAAGGACTTTTAACTCTTTCTTCATTGAAGTCCAAGCAGTTCTAGACTGTCAGAATTGTGCAAGTAATGGAAGGTGGCAGTAGGATAGTAGGTGGTAGCCCAGCCAGTTGTGCACTAGGAACAACCACCACTCACCCAGGGTTAAAGTAGCTCATCCTAATTTGTCTTACTGAATTGTGACAAGTTAGGAATTGTGGTCAATGACAGCATTGCTGTTTCTTTAAATAAAATAAAATTTAAAAAAGGTTTGATACACATTTTATCATGTTTGATTTGCTGAAGAAGTTTTAAAGAAGAATTGGAAGTTTAGATTATGGTCTGGTTTCTGCTTACATTTAAGACTCTGCAAAACCTGTCTTGGTTTGCGGTGGTAAAGTTGTGTCAAGCTGAGATACAACTTTTCAAGAAGTTAGCTGTTCTGGGCTGGTACTGAGAATCTCCCAGGTGTGATGGATGCAAGACTGTTAGTTCTTTACTAAAAGATCACGTCCACTGATGACTCCTTACCTGTTCCACTGACTATCCCATGTCTGTGGAGCAAGGGACAAACAAATACATGGCAACTCTGTATTTGAGCACTTCGCAGTGACGAGAAATATAGAACAGATGAGGCATTTTTGATTTATTCAAAAATTACAAAAATGTAACACCAGAACCTGTGAAAAGTGAATAAACCCGTTTGTTAAATGTGGTGAGTGTAAAGCCTGCAGTGCAGTTTATAAAACAGAACACAGTTTGGATGTGTGCTTCATCCCACTGTAAGAACGGATTCCTCTCTTCAAGTCTTGTTCTTTAGGGTCCGGATGAGACATGATGGGGACACATTCAAGTGCCCTTTTCTTCTGTACTTTGTGTAAAACAATTCTGTAGACCCCTGTTATTGAGCTGCGTGCGTCTCTTGCCCGGTTATTTTGAATGTGCTCTTCTGTGATCCCCAGATCTTCTAGAATATTTTTCACTTCAGTTTCTTCCTCTTTGAGTGTACTGACCTCTGACAAATACTTTGGATCCAGTTTAAACGGCTGTAAGGGTTTGGGGTACTGTATTCCTTGCATCCATTCACTGTTCATGATAAGTTTGACAGAGTATCGTTCAGTAGGTACTGGCTGAAGGACTCCTTTTATCAGTTTCTGGCAAGTTTCTGAGAGGCAGGGAGGCAAAGTGTATGTCCCTTCAAGAATGCACTTCTTCAGTTTGGTCACTGTATCTGCCCGAAATGGCATGATACCTGTCATCATAAAGTATAATAGGATCCCCAGAGCCCAGATATCTACATAAATGCCAACATAGTTTTCATCTCGGAAGAGTTCGGGCGCAGCATAAGGAGGAGAGCCACAGAAAGTATTCAGAGTTTCATCTCTTCTACTTACTGTGCTGAATCCAAAGTCTCCCACCTTAATACAGGTGTTACTGCTGTAGAAGACGTTTTCTGCTTTCAAGTCCCGGTGAATTATATTATTCTCATGCTGTAGAACAAGAGGAAAATTTGGTATTAGCTTGTTCACAAGGAGATTTTCAGGTGATTACCCCTCCTGATTGTAATTACCACAGAGGAGAGAGGGAGTTGGCATCCAATGATAGGACAAGGGGCAACGGGTGTAAGCTGGAACATAGGAGGTTCCACATAAATATGAGAATAAACTTCTTCACAGTGAGGGTGACAGAGCACTGGAACAGGCTGCCCGGGGAGGTTGTGGAGTCTCCTTCTCGGAGACATTTAAAACCCGCCTGGACTTGTTCCTGTGTGACTTGATCTAGGTGATCCTGCTTCGGCAGGGAGATTGGACTAGATGATCTTTCGAGGTCCCTTCCAATCCCTAACATTCTGTGATTCTGTGATTATCTTGGACAAAGGCAGAAATAAGTATTGCAATGAAATTGAAAAGTTCAAGTATTTAAACAAATCTAACTTAATTCTCAACAGATACAAAAATACTGGAGTAATGAAGAAGATGGGAAGAATGATGTTGGGTTTTATTAAGAGT
>VYZX01018795.1:0-21791 GCA_013401335.1 Brachypteracias leptosomus
GCCCTATATTCAGTATATTCAGTCTCCAGGCCTATATTGAGTATATTCAGATTCTTCTGTTGCAGGACTGGCTGTGGAAGAGATGGAGTGTTCTTTACCTTAAATATATTGTAGGTTTATAGCATATATTTAAATATTTAGGTGCCTGTCTTTCTGTTTGCAAAAAAAGAAGCCTTCTCCTGGAGCAGGGCTGGGGCTTGGAGGTCTGATGGAGTTCCACCTCCATTAGCAATTGAATGTCTTGGAGATATTAACCCAGCAGAAGAGTCCAGCAGATTTTTATGTGGAGTGTGTGTGGGCTTCAAAGTTTGTACAGAAGATCAGAGCCTGTGAAAATGTTGCTTTGAAAAGAGGTTTTCAGGGAGGGGAAACAAGCTCCATTTTTTGGCACTGCCCTGATCTCACAAAAATCTTTATCAGAACTATTTCTCGGTGGCCCCTGTTCAAGGAGAGCCCCAAATCCAAGAGGAGCAGAACTTGTTTGATCCTGAATTCCAGTTCGTAGGCAAAACATCTCCTGCTTTGATGGTGATGTGAAGGGATGACAGATTTCTCCTCCCTTAGCCAAACCCAGGCTGGACTCGGGTCCATCCAGCCCAGCTTCCCCACGCTGATGGTGGTCGCTTGGGAGAGTGAGTCCTGATGCTTCTCCATCTGCTTTGGGCATCTCCAGCAGTTTTGCAATCGGGGGATTTGGGAGCCAGAAGCATTAGTTGATGTTTGACCAAGTGGAGACCCTTTGTGCTTCATGCTGGAGGAACACAGCGAGGGAAAGGCTGTAGCTGAGGAGGCCATAAAGGGGTTGGAATCTGGATTTGGGAGCTGTTTAGGGAGCTTAAGAGGCTGCAAATGGAGAATAAATGACCAGGAAGGTGTGATAAGATTGGCATTAACAATAAAAGTGCTGCTTGTGTCACCATCCCTGGAGGGGTTCAACAAATAAGTACATGTGGCTCTTTAGGACATGGTCTAGGGGTCAGGGAGATGTTGGACAAAGGTTGGACTTGATGATCCTGGAGGTCTTTTCCAACCTAAATGATTCTGTGATTCTATCAGTCATCAAATATAGTCTAATGAAAGGTAAAACCAAGAGATGTTAGTGAGAGCAGTGAGCTGTGTTCTACAGCTGCTTGGTTTATAGAATCATGGAGTGGTTTGGGTTGGAAAGGACCTTGAAAGGTCATCTGGTCCAACCCCCCTGCCCTGAGCAGGGACATCTGCAACTAGAGCAGGTTGCTCAGAGCCCCAAACAACCTCCCCTGCAATGGTGCCAGGGCTGGGGCAGCCACCACCTCTCTGGCCAACCTGGCACAGGCTCTCACCACCCTCAGCACCAACAATTTCTTCCTTCTCTCTAGTCTAAATCTCCCTCTTTTAGTTTCAAACCATCCCCTCTTGTCCTGTCCCAACAGGCCCTGCTCAAAAGTCTCTCCCCATCTTTCTGGTAGATCCCCTTGAAGTCTTGCAAGGCCCCCAGAAGGTCTCCCTGAAGCCTTCTCTTCTCCAGGCTGCCCAGTCCCAACTCTCCCAGCCTGGCCTCCCAGCAGAGCCTTCCAGCCCTCCCACCATTGCTGGGGCCTCCTCTGGCCCCGCTCCCCCAGCTCCATGGCTCTGCTGTGCTGAGGACTCCAGAGCTGCCCCAGCACTCAGGGGGGGCTCCCCAGAGCAGAGCAGAGGACCCCACTGTCCCTGTCCTGGCCAAAGATGTTAAATGGCACGATGAAGTTTTTGGGGGTGTCCAAGTGATGCTGGTGGTATGGATTGATCCCACCATGGTGGTGTGGCAGCTCCCACACCAAGTGTTCCTGCTCTATCTCCACAGCTTCTCTCATGGAGAACCTCTGTAGCGCTGAGTTCTGAGTTTCTTTGCATGCAGAAGATTCCTAAACAGCCCCAATTCCACATTCCCCAGGAGGCTCTTTAACCAAATCCCCTGTTTTCCCGTTCCAGCCCATAATTTCAGCACTCCCCTGCTTGAAGCCATTGCTTTAGAGGAGGAGGACCACTCACCCCGGGGCACTTTGAGGCTGCCATACCCTCATCCAGCCAGAAACTTCTCCCTTCTTCATCCTCCCTCCTTTGCAGCAGAAAAGCCTCTTCAGCAGAATTCAGAATATCTCAAATAAACACGTTTCCCAGGCCTGTCCATTGGGCCCTTTCATCTCTCTCCCCTTTCTTCCACCACATGTCAACAGAACACTCCCCTCCTCTCTGGATTTTGGGGGAGCAGGACGGGTGCCTCAGCTTTATGCCTTGGCCAACAAGCTTAATGCTCTGTTGGCTTGAACATCTCCAAAGGACACGAGCTTCTGGTATGCAGATTTCTCCTCTGATCTTTCCTCTCCCCCTCCCTCCCTCCATCCCACCCTTCAAAAATGAGCTTCCTCGTCCCTCTGCAAGACTCACTCTGTTGTTGAAAGGTGGTGGAGCCTTTGAGGCGTGTGTTTTTGAAGGCAAAAAACCCCTAAAAAAATAAAATTAAGGGTTTGTGCTTTTAAAGAAACCAAACTAGAAATCTAGAAAGTAAATTTTGGTTGATTTTTTTTTAATTTTCCTCCTGTTGCATAAGTATCAAAAGAGCTTCTGCCAGGATGCTT
Organism: Brachypteracias leptosomus; assembly: GCA_013401335.1. Lineage (NCBI taxonomy): Eukaryota > Metazoa > Chordata > Aves > Coraciiformes > Brachypteraciidae > Brachypteracias > Brachypteracias leptosomus. The sequence goes on from VYZX01018795.1 coordinate 2,598, forward strand.
GAAGTTGTATTTAATGCTATGGTCCAAATTAAATCTCTGCTGAGCTGGCTAACAGAGGGTCAAAGGTTGTGATGTGGCTTCCTAGGGGAGTGCAGATGGAGTGAGAACAATATTAAATGAAATTTTCTGTTTCAGAATCTTTAAAAAATGTAAATAGATGCGGGTAGATACCAATAATCACTAATAATTATATACCTGAAATTTTGGTGATGGAGCTTCCCTTACCTAGATGTGATATGTTAAGAGTGATATCACATGATATATTAGAGTTGGACTTACCTAGATATGTAATTTTATGAGGATATTAATAAAAATTTCTCCACATAAAGAGCTATAAAGCTCTAGAATGTGCTGCCCAGGGCAGTGGTGGAGTCCCCATCCCTGGAGGGGTTTCCAAGGTGTGGAGATGTGGTGCTGAGGGCCAGGGGTTAGTGGTGCCCTGGCAGGGATGGGGGAATGGTTGGACTTGAGGAGCTTAAAAGTCTCTTCCAACCAAAACAATTCTATGTTTTTATGTGTTCTGCTCATTCCACCCTCATCTCCTGCTCTCTTTTAGGTGCCTGGAGCCCAGGACCTGGTGGACTTCTCGCCGGTGTATCGATGCCTCCACATCTACTCTGTCCTGGTGAGTAAATCTGTGCTGCTCATGAGATGGGTGCTGACATCTAGATGATGGGTGCTGCTCCTTCCATTGATACTTCTGGAAGGAGATGGTTGCAAAAGATTTCTGAGTGTTCACCTGGCTAGAAAATGTGTTACCTGAAGTATAGAGTGGGCCAGTGATGGATGGATTTGGGTGAAACCCACAAAGTTACTTCTAAAAGGATATTTTCTCCAACTATCACAGACCCTGGGTTTGTAATATACGTAGTTCTTGGTCTTAGAGTTTTCCACCAAGAATTAATTCTTCTTTGACCACAGTAGCTTCATTATTCGGTGCAAATGGAGGAGTTGTGGGAGGGAAGTTGGGTTTCAATGTATAGGAGAAACTTTCCTGCTCTTCAAACAGTGTTTGACAGGAGCTGATTTGCTGCTGTCCCACCAAATCTGCTGTTTGATGGCATCGATCCCATTTTAGACTTTGTGCTGTCAATTATGTCCAGACTGAAACTGTTTTGGGTTGGTGTTTGGTTGTTGGCTCTGAGCAGCGTCACGTTCTTGAGAAGGTTTCAGGAGGGCTCCCACCTCTGTGGAGGTGATGAGCTGAGCTGCGTCGTCTCCTAGGCCTTTGAGGACATAAAACGTTGATTTTTTGATTGATTTATTTATAACAAGGGCAGATGAGGTGCTGACCCCTCAACTTTCCATTCCCAAGATGCCTCCATCAATATATGAGCCTTGAACCTGCAGCCCTGTGTTGTTTGCAGCCGTTCTTTGGTGTCCTTAGGAGCTTTCTGAGGGCTCTTCTCCTGTGGTTGAGCAATCTGAAGGCCAGGCAGGAGATGAAAGGAGCCCTCTATGCTCCCAGCTTTCCTCCCTTCCCACCACGGAGCCAGGCTTAGGAGGGGCTGGTTTTGAAGGCTCTCCCCAAGCCAGGTTCTCCAGCCATACGTACAAACGCATTGGCGAAAAGGAAAAGAATTGTCATTAAAAACCTTTATGTGGAACCTTTCGGTGCCCTCATCTGTTCATAATTATGTCATTTGGCTACATTTTGTTGGAATGAAAAAAGTTCAACCTACCCAAAATGTGTTAGTGTGTTTATCTTGGACTCAAACCTCCTCCTCAAGCAAACCTTGGGAGCCCGGTGCAGGGAGTTGTGTTAATTGAAGATTACAACTGGTCTGAAGCTCTTTGTGGATTTCCAAGTGTCACTTTCTTTGGAGGGACTTCAGTGGAGAATACGTGTAATGAAAACAGGATTAGGAATCCTATTTGTGGAGCTTACGTGCGTTTGTTTCGTGGAGGGGTATTTATTTAATTGTGTCTTGCTGCTCGGAGCTGTTAGGAGAAGGATGAAGAGGCTTTTGCTGGTGGCTATCAAGGTTTTGCACGTTGGAAGTGGTCTGGTTCCTACAGTGGTGTCTGGTTGCTTTAATTTTTAATCTGAAAGAGCAGTTGGTCCTCCAAAGTGCTGCTAGAAGCTTCATGGCCGGCGTGGTCTGTGGTGGATCTGGATGGGGTTGTCCTCTGCTGGAGGTGGGAATAGAAGCGTGGAGCACCAGGCTGGAAGGGACCTCAAGGATCATCTAATCTGACCCTTCTTGGTGAAATAATAGTACCTTGGACTTAGTGATGGTGAGGTTAAACCTGGTGCAGGGATTATAGAATTATAGAATGTTTTAGGCTGGAAGGGGCCTCTAGAGGTCATCTGGTCCAACCCTCAGAGGGTTGGTGTCCTCTGTCCCCATCCTGAGCTGAGATCATTCAGTTCTTCTCCCCCTACTCCTCTATTTAGAATCATAGAATCGTCAGGGTTGGAAGAGACCTTAAAGATCATCCAGTTCCAACCCCCTGCCATGGGCAGGGACACCTCCCACTACATCAGTTGCTCACAGCCCCATCCAACCTGGCCTTCCAAATGTCCAGGGATGGGGCTTCCAGCACCTCTCTGGGCAACCTGGGCCAGTGTCTCCCCACCCTCCTGGGCAAGAACTTCTTCCTAACATCTCATTTCAGCCAAAAGCTCTAGTAATGAGAACAAATCCCTAGCAGAGCTCTAAAGGTGTCTTGGTGAGACAGGAGCAAGAGGAAAAAAAGTTACCCAACCGTAGTAAAGGCTCCTGAGAAGAAAACTGCCCTTTTTTTGACCTGTGATTGAATCCTGCCCGGCCTTTCTAGACCCACCATGGCTTGAACAATGTCAGGGATCCTGCGAGCGTGGAGGGAAATGGCCACATCAGTGTGAGGCGGAAGGATCATAATGTAATAGTTACCCAAAACCTCCTAATATTTGTCATTTACAATGGCCTTATCTCCACGCTTGGCCCGCGGTTGAAAAGGCCCCCGTTGAATAAACATTGGGATATTTATTATTTTTAGTGAACCCGACCTTCCAGTCACCTCGGGTTTTATGGCCGCGCTGCTTATAAATTCCCAAAGGATTATTTGAAAAATCCTCCTCATATCTGCCAGCCTTATCAGCAAGGGCAGGAGTTCACATATTGTAACGGGAGGTCAACCTTCGGTCATGGTCTTCCAGAGGGGGCCAGGCACCTGTAAATCCTTCCTTCAGCAACCAAGGCGAAGGCCAAGCTCAAAGAGGCCAGGAGACTTCTCCAGGAAACGCTGAACTTTGCTCAGGAAGGGCAGAGGAGGGGGAAAGAAAGTGAAGGAAGGTCAGGCGGGGGTTAATGGAGAGTTGGACCTTGGCTGGTGGTGGTTGGAGGCTCCAGGCTCTGCTGGGGATGCTTTATGGGGCTATTCATCTGCCATTGCTTTTTCTGGTGAGAAACTGAGGAAGAACTGGGCGGAGGGAGGGTTTGGGTGGCTGCAGATATCAAACAAAGCAGCACAAGAGGGTTTTTGTGTGTTGGACCCACGGATAACCCTTTGTTGCTCAGATAACCCCCCGGGGTTTCGTGGTTGGGGTTTGTGTCCTTAAATGGGGCCAGGAGCAAGTGCTTACCCTGCCTCTGCTTTCTGTATGCAGCAGATAGATGAATTGCATGAAAAAAAGGCTTTTTGGATAGAATCATGGCATGGTTTGGGTGGGAAGGGGCTTTTAAGGTCATCCAGTCCAACCCCCCTGCCCTGAGCAGGGACATCTGCAACTATCTCAGGTTGCTCAGAGCCCCAAACAACCTCCCCTGCAATGGTGCCAGGGATGGGGCAGCCACCACCTCTCTGGCCAACCTGGCACAGGCTCCAACACCCTCAATGTCAAAAATTCCTTCCTCTCTCCAGTCNTTCCTGCTTGAGTTCCTGCAAGGCCCCCAGAAGGTCTCCCTGGACCCTTGTCTTCTCCAGGCTGCCCAACCCCAACTCTCCCAGCCTGGCCTCCCAGCAGAGCCTTCCAGCTCTCCCACCATTGCTGGGGCCTCCTCTGGCCCCTCTCCACCAGCTCCATGGCTCTGCTGTGCTGAGATGTCACGTTTGGTTCCAAGTTGGTACAAATCAGTAACCACTGAACAGCTCTGGTGTCTTGGTGGGGATTCTGGTAGCATCAGACAAGCCTCTACTGTTGTTTTCCTAGGAAAATTTAAAAAAGATAAGCTAGAACTATGACTATGGTGGTTTTCAGATGTCAGGAGCATCATAAAAGGGGTGAAGGGGGGGACCCAGCAGCAGAACCAGGACACACAAGTCCTAGGACCTGTCCTGGTCCTCTTGGTTGGTTGACCAAAGTCCATGTGTAGTTTTAGGTGGTTGTAAACACCAACCCCCCCAAGTCTCTGCTCAGCAGCAACGTGCTATTTAAGGACATGGTTGGGCTGTTGGTATCAGCTCCATCTTCCCCTTGCCTTAATAGAGCAGCCTGGTGAAAACGATAATATTATTATATAAAGAAGAAACAAGAAGAGTTCAGTGAAGTGATTTTGCCATTGCCCCCCCCCCTCCTTTTTTTTTTTTAATTTTTTTTTTAATCTTTTATGTTGTCTTTGACCAAAGTCTGTGCGTTGCTTTGATGGATATCCAAAATAAATGAGGAAAGGTGAGGTTTGGGCCAGCTGGTTTATCTGCTGGAGCATCTGAACAGCTGTTGGGTGCCTTGTCTTTCTGGGCCAAAACATAGAATTGCTTTGCTTTACATAACAGAAAATGAAAAGCACTTTTTTGTTTCATGTTTCCCATCAACTGTAGCAAGGAGGGGAGGAAGAGCTGAGAGGAATGAAGAAAAAAAACAGCCAAAAAACTACCAGAGAGTGGTTTGCACGGAGGGTGCTCCCAAGAAGTTGTCTCCAAAGTAGCTGAGGGGGGTTTAAGTCACTTCAGCTCCTGGTTTAGCCACTGCTGGTGCCTCTTAGTATTTATTTAAGCTTTGCCTTAGCTAGGTGGGTTTTTTCAGCTTTATGCTAATTGCTTCCCAATTACTTTGAGGTTCTTCACATGTTCATGAAGACACTGGGAGTGACACTCCCAGCTCTTTGATCCCAGCTACAAAGGGGTCATTTTAGGGGAAAGAACAAGTGTCCAAAAAAACCCAACCCCCAGAACCCCTCCAGATTCTGATGTAAATACAGCCTTAAAACTGTAGCTGCCTGCTTGCTGCTGAGGTATTTCTGGAGAATCCCAGAGCTGGATAATTTAGATAAATAGCAGTTGACAGGTATTTACTATAAATTGGTCGTATCTCGCCACTGACATTTTTATCTGTGTATTGCTCCTCTAGCCCTAAAGCTGCTTTGATGCACAAAATGCATTAGGAAAGGTTAAAAAAAAAAAAAAGTAAAATAAATAATTTACACACCCCCCCCCATTCACTTTGCTAAGAATAATCAATATAAAAATGCCTTTAAATCCATATATTGAATTTCAAGGGTTGTGCCTGGACTATGTCCCTCTTGGTATGTTTTAATTTGCCTGTTTTAGTGAAGAATATGATGTTTTCTATTAACAGTTGGGCTCAATGATCTTGAAGGTCTTTTCCAACCTGAATCATTCCACAATATCTCTTAGAAATGCAGAGTCAGCACGGCCTTGAGAGGAGGAACTAAGGGTTGGGTTTGGTTGTTGTTGAGATGGTGACATTTTGGGTGGTGTGGGGGTTCATCAGCTCAGGGATTCAAGGTGACATGGTCAACTGAGGGTGGGAAACACCACCTTGGACTCCTGAGAGGTTCATCAGGTCGGGGTCTCAAGATAAGCTGGTTGGCCAAGGATGAGAAACACCAGTTTGTACCCCCAAGGGGTTCATCAGCTCAGGGACTCAAGATGAGCAGGTTGGCCAAGGATGGGGAACACCACCTTGGACCCCCAAGGGGTTCATCAGCTGAGGGACTTAAGGTGACATGGTCAGCTGAGGATGGGAAACACCACCTTGGACCCCCAAGGGGTTCATCAGCTCAGGGACTCAAGATGAGCAGGTTGGCCAAGGATGGGGAACACCACCTTCTACACCCAAGCTGAGCATGTTCTGTGTGAAGTGGGAGATGCTGCAAATCCAGCAGCAGATCATAGAATTATCTAGATTGGAAAAGACCTTTAGGATCATCGAGCCCAATCACTAACCTAACACTGACAAGTCCTCAACTCAACCCTATCCCCTGTTAGATACCTCCAGGGATGGGGCCTCCACCACTGCCCTGCATCCTGAGCCTCCTCCCAGCCCTTGAATCCCATTTTCTTGTTATTTATTTCTCTCCTCCCCTCAGGAGTGTGCCTTGATCCCCCTCGTTCTGCCTTTGTGGGCTCATAAGTTGGCAGGCTGGGTGCTCAGCTGCTTGCCCACGGTGGCCACGATGTTCCTGCCCCCTCCCCACCTCTCCGGGGGGGTTGGGGGGATGACTCCAGCATCCCCACCAACATGTTTGTTCTTTGGGAACGGGGGGCAAAACAATTGAAGTTCTCCTTTCAAGGGATGAGAAAGCCTCTTGTAGGAACCACAAGTCAAAGACTAAGAGCTACCCAACCCTCCCTTTCATATGAAAAAGTCTCTTTTCTCTCTTTGTAGCACCAGTTGTTCCCTTTTTGATACCGAAACACAAACCCCACCATGGAAAACTTGTGGTTTTGACATCAGGCTTGTAAAGTTTTTCCTTCTGTGTCCTTGAGAGCTTGAAAACTTAAAGTTTTAAAGGGCCGGGGGGGGGAGCAGTGGAAAAATTTCCCTTCTCCAAGCCTCTCCTTGTTCATCTCAGGCACTTTGCAGCTTGTCCCACCGTCGTGTCCTGGCATATCTCAGTGTCTGCTGACTTGGCTGCCCCGCTGGTGCCTGGTGGAGTTAGATAGCTATAAACACAGCTCTGAGATCATAGGGAAAGAGGCTGAGGGTGAGACACTTTGTGCACCGGGTTGATAAGGACACAGGAAAAGCCATTTAGAGGGAACTGGTGTCAGTGACCTGTGATAACCACCCCTTGTCCTACGTGCTAATGGAGCCCCGGGCGGCGCGGCGAGAGATTGAACTCTTTTTTTTTTGGGGGTGGTGGTGGGGGGGTTGTCATATTGCTCTTTTAACCCGCTGACCTTCTTCCCCCCATGAGAAAAGCACTTGGCTCCCATCAAAGAAGCAGCCAAGGAATCAGTTGTTCATTCTGAGCTGGCCAGATAGGATCAGAGGCAGCCTCAGTTCTGAAAATATTCAGCTCGGAAAACAGGCGTGTGAGGAGGGGGGAGGAAAATAAAAAAGGGGGGAAAAAAGGATTTACTACAATAGCCCGGATGCAGACTTCTTGTCAGCTGAGGGTAGGAGCTTTCCCAGGGCTTGCAAAGTCCTGACTCACTGGAAATGTGCTGGGATTTTATGTTTAGTGCTGGTTTCACCCCAGTTTGCTCCCAGTCCCGCTCCCTGCTCTTGGTGGCTGACTCGAAGTCCTGGCTGTGGAAAGCACGTTGCACTGGTTTGGTGTTTCATTGAGCATTCAGGGTGGATGGGACTTTGGAAGGTCCCTGGTGCAACCTTCTGCCCAAGGTAGGGGCAAGTCTGAGATCCAGACCAGGTTGCTCCAGTCTGGTGTTGGAAACCTCCAAGGATCGAGGCTACAGAGCCTCTCAGGGTGACTTATTCCGCTCCATGACCTCCTTGTAGGTGAAACCCTCCAAGAACCAAGGCTACAGAGCCTCTCAGGGTGACTTATTCCGCTCCATGACCTCCTTGTAGGTGAAACCCTCCAAGAACCAAGGCTACAGAGCCTCTCAGGGTGACTTATTCCGCTCCATGACCTCCTTGTAGGTGAAACCCTCCAAGAACCAAGGCTACAGAGCCTCTCAGGGTGACTTATTCCGCTCCATGACCTCCTTGTAGCTGAAATCCTCCAAGGACCAAGGCTACAGGCCCTCTCAGGGCAACTTCTTCTGCTCCATGACCTCCTTGTGGCTGAAAACCTCCAAGGACCAAGGCTACAGGACCTCTCAGGGCAACTTCTTCTGCTCCATGACCTCCTAGTAGATATTGAAGGTGGCTGTTAGGTCCCCCTTGAAACAGTCAATCCTCCAGCCTGAGCAAGCTCCATTAACCTCCTGCTGTGGGCAAGTGCTCCAGCCCCAACCATCTTGGTGGCCTCCAGTGAACTTGCTCTAGTTTATGGGTGTCTTTCTTGTCTTTGAGAGGTCCAAACCTAGATACAGTCCCAACAAGTGCTGTGTAGAGGGGGATGGTCACTTCTCCTGGCTTGGCTGCTGTTAATGGAGCCCAGGAGGCTGTTGGCCACCTCTGCTGCTAGGGCAGGTGGTTGGCCCATGTTCAGCTTGCTGCCTGCCAAGGCTCTTGGTCCTCCTCCTCCTCAGGCACTCAGTCCCCAGTCTGTGGTGTTGTGAGAGGTTCTTCCTTCCCATGGCCTTGCTCCATCATCAGGTTCCTGTCAACCCATTCCTCCAGCACGTCCAGATCCTCTGGATGGTGACCCTGCTCTTGGCTGGAGTGACTTTCCCCCCTAGTTTGGTGTCATCTGCAAAGTGCATGAGATCATGCTCTGTTGCCTCCTCCAAGGCACTGATAAAGATGTTTATGCAGGAGAGGACCCAGAGCAGAGCCCGTTGTGGTTCCTCACTTGTTTCCAGTTCCTATGGAGGGTACAACTTGTTAATCATGACCCTCTGAACCTGATCACTTCACTATTTACCCATCCAGCTGATCACTCATCCAGGCTGAGACATCTGGATTGAGGTACAGGACTCTTGTGGAAAAGCATGTCAAGAACCTCTCTAAAGTCAGGCACCCTCTGCTCTCTCCTCCTCCATATCTTCTGTCCTGCTCTCATGGAAGCCAATCAGATCATGGGCATTCAACCTATACTGGTTGTCCTCTTCTCCTCTGGCTTCCTGGAAAGGTGTCCCAGGAGGACTCAACTCAGGGACTGAAGTGAGGTTGAGTGTTCCTCAGCTCCTCTTTTCAGCCTCTCTTGCAACATTTACCTTTTTCCATGGGTTTTTTAAATGATGTTTTAACTATTATGGGGTCTAGGGAGCTCCAAGATGAGGATTTTGTTGGGAGATGTTCACCTTGAGTGGTGAAGAAAACAAACCAGCTGAAGGACCCTCAACACCAACACCACCAGTATTGCCCAAGTGTGGGAAGGCTCTTCCTAAGATTTTCCCTCTTTCCAGCCCTTGGNTTGGGAGAAGAGCCCACCCCCAGCCTCACCACAACCTCCTTTGAGGCAGTTGTAGAGAGCAATGAGGTCTCCTCTCAGCCTCCTCTTCTCTAGACTAAAGAACCCAGTTGTTGAGTGTTGCAGCACAACTCGAGACCCAGATTTGATGCTGGTGGATCAGTTCCACTTTTTCTTGACTGTGGCCAAAATTGGAGGGAGAGGAGAGGCCCAGGAACCCCTCTTAGAAGTGAAGACTCTGTAGCCTACTCTACTGTTGTGGATGCTCCATCCCTGGAGGTGTTCAAGGCCAGGTTGGATGGGGCTTGGAGCAACCTGGTCTAGTGGGAGGTGTCCCTGCCATGGCAGGGGGGGTGGAACTAGATGATCTTTGAGGTCCNAGTGCATGAGATCATGCTCTGTTGCCTCCTCCAAGGCACTGATAAAGATGTTTATGCAGGAGAGGACCCAGAGCAGAGCCCGTTGTGGTTCCTCACTTGTTTCCAGTTCCTATGGAGGGTACAACTTGTTAATCATGACCCTCTGAACCTGATCACTTCACTATTTACCCATCCAGCTGATCACTCATCCAGGCTGAGACATCTGGATTGAGGTACAGGACTCTTGTGGAAAAGCATGTCAAGAACCTCTCTAAAGTCAGGCACCCTCTGCTCTCTCCTCCTCCATATCTTCTGTCCTGCTCTCATGGAAGCCAATCAGATCATGGGCATTCAACCTATACTGGTTGTCCTCTTCTCCTCTGGCTTCCTGGAAAGGTGTCCCAGGAGGACTCAACTCAGGGACTGAAGTGAGGTTGAGTGTTCCTCAGCTCCTCTTTTCAGCCTTTCTTGCAACATTTACCTTTTTCCATGGGTTTTTTAAATGATGTTTTAACTATTATGGGGTCTAGGGAGCTCCAAGATGAGGATTTTGTTGGGAGATGTTCACCTTGAGTGGTGAAGAAAACAAACCAGCTGAAGGACCCTCAACACCAACACCACCAGTATTGCCCAAGTGTGGGAAGGCTCTTCCTAAGATTTTCCCTCTTTCCAGCCCTTGGGGCTCAGGAGGGTCCCAGGAATGTTTGGACAAGGCCTCATTTACCCTGGAGAACTTTGTGGCTGTGATATCTCAAAAATAACAAGTGACAGAGAGGGAAGGGCACTGATCTGCAAAGAATTTCCCCCAAACCCCTCAGTTTGACAGACAGGGAAATCTCTAACAAGCTCCCCACCCTTTTCTCATCCTCTGCTCACAGACTGCTCAGGAGAATTTAGACTGGAAGAGACTCATGGAGGACTTTGGTCCAACCCTCCACTCTGGGCTGGATTTGAAGTTCTAACAGGGATCTCAGAGCCACATCCACAGGAGTTGTGAGGATCTCCAAGGGTGGAGACCTATATTAGATACATCTCCTCACCCTTCTCTGTCCCTGGACAGGCTGGGCAAGGCAGTGGTGGAGTCCCCATCCCTGGAGGGGTTTCCAAGGTGTGGAGATGTGGTGCTGAGGGCCATAGTTTAGTGCTGGGAGCATGGTTGGGCTACATGATCTTTCCTAACCTAAGCAATTCTATGGTTCCTCACTTCNATTTAATGATCCTTTGATTCTATGATATTATGATTCTATGATTTAATAATTCTTTGATTATATGATATTATGATTCTGTTATTCTTTGATTCTATGATATTATGATTCTATGATTTAATGATTCAGTAATTCTATGATTTAATGATCCTTTGATTCAGTAATTCTTTGATTCTATATTATGATTCTATTATTCTTTGATTCTATCATATTATGATTCTTTGATTCTATGATTTAATGATCCTTTGATTCAGTAATTCTTTGATTCTATATTATGATTCTATTATTCTTTGATTCTATCATATTATGATTCTTTGATTCTATGATTTAATGATCCTTTGATTCAGTAATTCTTTGATTCTATGATATTATGATTCTATGATTTAATAATTCTTTGATTCTATGATATTATGATTCTATGATTTAATGATTCTTTGATTCTATGACTTAATGATCCTTTGATTCAGTAATTCTTTGATTCTATGACTTAATGATCCTTTGATTCAGTAATTCTTTGATTCTATGATTTAATGATCCTTTGATTCAGTAATTCTGTGATTCTTTGACTCTATGATTCTTTGACTCTATGATTTTATGATTCTATGATCATTTGGTTCTATGATCATTTGATTCTTTGCTTCTTTATGATTCTATGACTCCATGAAGATGCTGCTGCCTGAGGACTCTTGAGCTCCACGTGTTAGCCAAGCTCTGCTTAAATTAACCCTGGGGGAATCATGTGCTGAGCAGAAACTTCATATTTTATGTTATTTTCTTTTTCTTTCCAAGCAGGAGAAGCCTGTTTGTGGGGGAGGAGGGGGCTGGGAAACAATAACCCACCGTGTTTGCTGCATCTCAGAACCCAGCCCAGCTGCAGTTGCTGTTTTCCTGCTCGAGTCATTTCTCATCTTAAAGCTCTGTATGGATCTGGGAAATGATTGCCATCCTGTTTTCCATAAACCCCTTTTTTTTCCCATTTTTTATGGAGGGTCTCGAGCCGCCTGGACGTTGATTCTCAGGCTGTTTACAAATATTTGGGCAGGAAAAGGGTGAGCAAGGTCCAGGACGGGCTGGTGACGCATGTACCCCCCTAATTCAGCCCTTTGTGCAGGAAAAGGTGGAAACCCAAGAGCTTGTGGCACAATGAACAGGCACATTCCAGGGGGTGGGGAGATGAGGAGCACGGAGACCCACCACCCCAACCCCAAGAAGGTGCTTTCAAGCTCCAAGAGCAGCTTCGTGTGTGATGGGGGGTGATGGAAAAGCTCCAAGTTGGGGGGGTTGGTGATTTTTCTACACAAAAGGAGGGGTCTGTGCAATGGTGAGAGGTTTCCCTTGGCTCTCCTCAACCCCTTGGAATGAGGGGTTTGGTTTCTGAGAGAGGTGCCTCATCTCTTTTATCATTTGAAGGTGGTACCTGGAGGTCTGGGTGACTGATGGTGTTCTGGTTCCTCTTAATCATCTCCTCAGAGACACTGAGCAACCCACAAGAGCTGTTTTGAGAGCCTTTAAATCTTCTTTCCTGCCTTTCCTACCTCCAGCTTGTGGTGCCTCAACCATGGTGGTTGTAGGGGGTTGAAACATCTTGGAACCCTTCAGGGTAGAAAAGTCTTGTTAGGAAAAACAGTCTTAAGAAGTTGTGCCTGTCCCTTCTTGTCATTGGTTCAGCTATTAACCAACAGACATAGGTGGAACTATCTAGTCAACTTTTGATTTGGGTGGGCCACAGAACATGTTTTCTACAGCTTCTGCTGGCTTGGAAGCCTCATGGTTTTATGTGTAGACCCTTTAAGTAGAAGGGTGGACATTGTATGGGTGCCCACACATATATACCTTATTGTTCCATAGGGAAGTTGCTGGTGGATCTTCACAGAGGTTGGAGAGGACCTCTGGAGGTCCTTGTCCAGCTCCCCACAGAAGCAGGGTCAGCTAGAATGGACCATGTCCAGCTGGGATGGAAACTCTACAGCTTCTCTGGGCAGCCTTTGGTCTCCCTCACAGTGAAAAAGGGTTTTTTTCTAGGTTTAAGGGATGTTCTTCTATTTAAGTTTGTCCTGTCACTGGGCACCAGTGGCTCTGCCTTCTCCACTTCACCCATTGGGTGCTTGTACATGTTGAGAAGGTCCCTTTGAAGCTTCTCTTCTCCAGGCTGAGCAATCCCAGGTCTCTTGCTGTTTTGAGATCTTTGTGGTCCTTCACTGGGCTTCCTCCAGTGTTTTCTCTCTCTGGTGTGCAAGTGAGCCCAGACCTGGACCCATCAGTGCTCCCTTGACCTGCTGGCAACTTGGTGTCCACCAGAACCCCCAGGTCCTTGGAGCAAGTTCAGAGGAGGCCGGGGAGGTGATGCAAGGGCTGGAACCCCTCTTCTGGGAGGCCAGGCTGAGAGAGTTGGGCTTGGTCAGCCTGGAGAAGAGAAGGATCTAGGGGAGACCTTCTTGGGGCCTTTCAGAACTTCAAGAGGTCCTACAGGAAAGCTGGGGAGGGACTTTATACAAGGGCTTGTAGTGATGGGATGAGGGGTAATGGCTTCAAACTGGAAGAGGAGAGATTTAGATGAGAAGAACAAAAAAAACCAAGTGATGCAAATGCCATTTTCCACCCAAGCATTTTTCTGCTGGGACGTGTGTGTGGGACCTGCTCCTTCCCAAGGGCTTGGGTTCTGAGCTTTCCACTCAGATCATCTAGTGGTGCAGCACCATCTCCTCGTGGAAATAGCTCATTTAGGGACCTTTTATCCCCGTGTGTCCCTGCAGTGAATTCAAACATTGTCTGTTGGTGATTAGGAGCTCTGGTAGGAGACACACAGCTTAAACCACACAATAGAGAAGGGATCTGCTCAATGCTGCTCCAGAGCTAAAGGGTGGGGGCAAGAGGCTGGGGCCAGACTCTGGTCAGTGGTGCCCAGGGCCAGGCCAAGGGGCAGCGGGCACCAAGTGGACCCCAGGAGGTTCCATGTGAGCAGGAGGAGGTGGGGGTTTGTTGTGAGGGTGTTGGAGCCTGGCCCAGGCTGCCCAGAGAGGTTGTGGAGTCTCCTTGTCTGCAGAGATCCCAAAGGTGGCTGGAGATGCTGCTGGGGGAGCTGCTCTGGGGGAGCTGCTGGAGCAGAGGGGTTGCACCAGAGCATCTCCAGAGGTCCCTTCCAACCCCACCATGCTGGGATTCTGTGATATTAAGCAGGCTGTAAAAAATATGGGTGAAATATGTTGCTGGTTGCACTCTTAGTACATTTTGCCTCTCGTCCTCCCACCTCCCTCTTCCTTTGTCCCCTTTGCCTCCCTCCAGACCCGTCCTTCATCTTCCTCAAGGACTCCTCCTGGGCTCTTCTTAAATTGAGGTGGTGTTTTGTTGGGTTTTTCTCCTTAATTGATGTTAGCCCTGACAAGAGCTGATTAGCTCTAGAGGATGCATCCTTCCTTGCAGAGCTTGTGACCAATTTCCACCACATCCTTCCTTCCTCAAGACTTTATTCTACGAGCAGTTGCCTCCCAGAGGTTTCATGCGTGGTGGCCTCACATGGGAAGACTCTGTGGGCTCGTCCTGAATATATATATATATTTTTTTATTTTTTTTTCCCTGGCAGCTCATTCATTATAAAGTTTTAATGACCTTTAAATATCTTATGAAAAGAGCACGTGGTTAGAAACCATCTCTGCTCTGGGAAGAGCTGGGTTGGGCTTTGCAGAGAAGGGTGGGTTGAAAGCAAGCAGAGGAGAGAAGCACATCCCCATGTGCTTAACCTTGCAGGTCACTTGGAACGGGAGGAGATGGCCAAAAAAGCAACCTGAAAATGTTTAGCTGCTGCTGTTTAGGATGAGGAAATATCTGTCGACATCATCACGTTGGGACTTTTCAGGAGTATGACTTGAAAAGGAGAAGAAAGGGGGGGTTGGGTGGAGAGGGGGCTGCTCTGCTGTGGTCTCCAGAATGAGAAACACAGGCTACTTGTTCAGTCCACTCCGTTTAGGGCAGATGGAGTTATGAAAACCAGATGATTGCTGTTGTTGGAGCTGTGCTGTGACAAATATCCCATTGTTTGAGGGCTCAGGGGTTTCTGCCCAGCCTTACCTGGGGTTGCTGCCTTCCTCCAGCTCCAGGCTGGGTGCTCCAACCCAAGGGCTTGGCTCTGGGAGGAGGAGGAGGAGGGATTGCACTCAGAGAAAGGCTCGGGGAGAAATGGGTGAAGTTTCTGCTTGAGCTGGTGGAATAGGGGCTCGCTTGGGGCTCTCAGAAATGCGTGAGGTGATGGGTCCGATGTGGATGTTGTGGCCTGGGCTGCAGAGTCAGGGTTGGTTTGGGGGATGCTGATGTTTGAGAGAAGCTCCTTAGAATCACAGAAGGCTTGGGATGGAAGGACCTTCAAAAGTCACCTAGTCCAACCCCCCTGCACGGGGCAGGGACATCTGCAACTATCTCAGGTTGTTCAGAGCCCCAAACAACCTCCCCTGCAATGGTGCCAGGGATGGGGCAGCCACCACCTCTCTGGCCAACCTGGCACAGGCTCTCACCACCCTCAGCATCCAAGATTTCTTCCTTCTCTCTAGTCTAAATCTCCCTCTTTTAGTTTCAATCCATCCCCCCTTGTCCTCTCCCAACAGGCCCTGATAAAAAGTCCATCCCCATCTTTCTGGTAGGTCCCATCTTTCATATTAACCCCATGTTTCCTTGAGTTATTTTATATTGTTTTATGGTTTCCCCTAGAAAATACTGACCTATAAATTATATCTGTGAGGTAAGGAACTTGTTATTCACATTTCAGAGCCAGGGCTCATTGAAGCCAAGATAAATGTGTCCCTCCATGTGAGTCTGACCCAGGGAAAGGTTGAGCCCTGGGTCTCATGGTCTTCTACTTCAGAGGTGAGCAATGGGTGGAATGATCTATGGGTGGACAGATCTGTGCTACGTGACTCTGGTTTTGTGGGTGATGTGAAGGCTGCAAAGTGCCAAGAGAATGTTTAATCCTTTTTAGGATCTTTGTTCTGCAATCAATTTCCCTTTGCTTAGGTGTCTGTTGGCCTATGGGATGTGAGGAATGTGGTGTTGAGCTCTTCTCTCAAGTAACTAATGACAGGACAAGAGGTGATGGCCTCAAGTTGCACGAGGGGAGGTTTAGGTTGGACATTAGGAAGAAGTTCTTGACTGGCAGAGTGGTCAGGGACTGGCCCAGGCTGCCCAGGGAGGGGCTGGAGTCACCCTCCCTGGAGGGGTTCAACAGATGAGTAGATGTCGAGCTCTGGGACATGGTCTAGGGGTCAAGAAGATGATGAGATTAAGGTTGGGCTTGATCCTAGAGGTCTTTTCCAACCTTTATGATTCTCTGAGTGTGTAAGCAGGTGGATCAGGTGCTCAGGACTTACATGTAGATGGCTGGGAAGCCTAAGAGGAGAAATGAGGTTGATAGAGAAAAGCCTTTAAGTGGTAGAAGGTCTCTCGTGTGTCTGTCCTTGGAGCAGCTACAGGAAATATTCCATTAGCCGCCGGGGAGACCAAAGGCCTGGCCTTGGGTATGGTCCTGCTTGTTGGCATCACTTCTAGAGAACCTCCACTGTGACTTGATGTATTTTGTCAGCTGCAAACAAAATCAAAGCTCTTAAAACCAGGGAGAAACGGGTTGTGTTTGACTTTCTTATCAGCCTCACCAGCCTTGGGGGTCCCGACGTGCGCTGGATCTTCTGCTGCGCCGCTACCACTCCCAGATAAACCTCCTGCCTATTAATCTGGGAGGAGATTAGACCTTCCCAACCAGTCTTCATGTGTGCATGGTCCTTTCTGCTCCCTCGGAGCTGTGAAAGCTCCAGCTGTCATCTCAGAGAAGGTTAATGTCCCTCTCACCTCTTCCAGCTCTTCACTTCATTCATCAGGCTCAACAGCTCCACGTTGGGAGGGCTCCTCCTTCCTAGATAGTCAAAAGTAGAGTTTTTAAGAGCACAACAGGCCCCCCCCGGGAGATATTTTGGAGTATTTGAGTCTTTATGCTCCATCTGCATGAGCAGATCTCATTTTTTAAATTGAGTTGATAAATAAATAGTGGCTTAAGCTTGGCCCTGTCTTTGTACAAGTGGACAAGGAGGATGATGTGATGTTAAATCATGTGTTGGATGGGGACAGTGACCTTTGGCTTGGTCTGGGGTGAGGAGAAGAGACCTTGGACTCCCTTGCTTGTATTAAATGAACCCAGCAGCTCTCACCCGATGACTGAGCAGTAGCAAAATACACTAAATTTTTTCTACTGCTATTAAATGGAAAAGAAAACACGTTTCTGGTTAACGTTTAAACCTATTAAAAAGTGATTGAGGGGGAATTTGCATCTTGGGTTACTTGGGAGATTTACTGTGGCTGCTTGTCTGTCACCCTGGAAATCCCTGGTTTGCACTAAAATCCCCATATTTTGCTCGTGCAGCTTTTTAGGTGCTTGCAGACACTGAGATGCCTTCACCTGCACCATGCAGGACCTCACCATGGGTGGTGGGTGACCTGATGGTGAATAAAAGCTCCATCCTGAAGGTGTTCAACAAAGGAGTAGATGTGGAGCTTCAGGACATGGTCTAAGGGTCAGGGAGATGTTGGATGAAGGTTGGACTTGATGATCCTAGAGGTCTTTTACAACCTAAATCATTCTATGATTCTAAGTATATAGAGGAATTTTCTTCCACCTTTTAAGCATTAATCCATTTTTTTCCTTATATTTACTATGAGGGGGCTTGGAGGTGCCACGTGGGTTTAAATCATTGTCCTAAATGCCTGGCTGGAGAAAAGAAGGTCCCACCAAGGGTGACCAGCACCTCACTCCCTGGCCACCATGATTTAAAACCCTTCCAGAATTTGTAGTTTCAGTCTTATTTCTAAGACTGAAGTTGGCCTTAGAGAATCACTTAGGTTGGAAAAGACCTTTGGGATCATCAAGTCCAACCTTTGTCCATCATCTAACTATGTAGGCCTGGAATTAGTGGTCAACCTTTAAGGATTTTAGATAAAAGGGGACACTGGGTCCAGGTGGGTTCTGCTCAGCAGGGTCCTCCTGTTGCAATGTGCTCCTTGCACCCCTAAGGGTGAGGAGCATTTTTCTCAGGGGTCAAAGAGTTTTGCATTTCCTCAGAGAGCTTCTCTCCTGCTTCTTGCCCAACAAGCTGCTGCATCTCAGGGCATGAAGGGTCAGAGAATTTGTTGCTGTGGTTGAAATCTCAAGTTTTCTGGTCTTAATCAAGCCTGGGAAGAGAGGTGGGTCTTCATCTCCCTGTCCTCTCCTCTGCCTGCTCTCTTTGCTTTCAAAGCAAAAATGCCCTTGCTCCTGGCAGGTCCTCCTGAGCTTCTGCTGAGATTCAATTCTTAACAGGGGGATGTTGAAAGAGGAGATGTTGTCCCTGTGGTGCTCTGGGAAATGGGAGATGAGTTGTTGAAGGCAAGTTCTCAACATGAGTGTGGTTGAGACCAGAGGTGTTGCTTGTGATTGTGCTTTAAAATTGATTTGGAGAAAGAATTTTGTGCAGAGGTATTTGTTCTCTCTGTCTTCTTCAGTGGACTTACTGTGAGTTTAGAGTGTGGAGCTTCAGTTCCTCATCTGATCCATCTCCTCTGCTTGCTTTGGGAAGAGATGAGGGCTTGGGTGGGTGTCATTCTTTCCAGAGCTGCCCATTTCCACCTGACAGACCCCTGCAAAAGGCTCTGTTGGCTGTAGAAATAAACTTTATTGGTGGGAGAGGGAGATCCGTGGTGGAGATAGAGCTGAGTTGTTGATGCCTCCTTTGTCCTGGAGATTTGAGGAGATGGTTTCTGTGTGATCCATCCAGCCTGTCGAGTGGTTTTGAAGATAAGAGCACCTGAGTCCCAGCTCTCTGTGGTGAGCCCTGGTGTGGGGGAGGCTTTGGGTGTGCTGGTTGCCTCTGCTGCCACGACAGCCCCCAGGTTTGGGCTGGGTTGAAGGTTTTTGGTGGCTTCTACCTCCTCTGAGCTGAGGAGTTGGTTCTTCCAGGTTGTCATGCAAGCTGAATTTTTCTGAGAGAGAATATGACATTCTAAGCACTGTTTTCATCATCATAGAATGGTTTGGGTTGGAAGGGACCTCAGATCATCTAGTTCCAACCCCCCTGCCATGGGCAGAGACATCTCCCACTAGATCACGTTGCTCCAAGCCCCATCCAACCTGGTCTTCAAGACCTCCAGGGATGGAGCATCCACAACCTCCCTGGGCAACCTGTGCCAGGGTCTCACCACCCTCAGGGTAAAGAATTTCCTTCTAATTTCCAATCTAAATCTTCCCTCTTCCAATTTGAANCACCCAAAACATTCTATGGTCCAGACAGAGTGAGATGAAGCTCATCTCCAGGCTTCTCATCCATCAGATTCAGCTGAGTGTGTCACATCAAAACTAGATGGGTCAAAACTAGAGGTGGGGAGATTGAGATGAGAGGTTAGGAAGAAGTTGTTGCCCAGGAGGGTGGGGAGACACTGGCCCAGGTTGCCCAGAGAGGTGCTGGAAGCCCC
>VYZX01018795.1:22866-83577 GCA_013401335.1 Brachypteracias leptosomus
GCAGAGGGGCAGGATCCCCTCCCTGCCCTGCCGCCCATACCGATGAAGTCCTAGAAGACCCCAAGAAGTTCTCCCTGGAGCCTTCTCTTCTCCAGGCTGACCAAGTGGGAACATTCCCTAGTGCAGGCACCCACCATGGGCTGAACCATCAGAGCTCCCCCTGCTTTGTCTCATCCCCATCCCTCTCCCCTTCACCTTCCCTGGTTCCCCAGTGCTGGCTGTGCTGCCAGGCTCCAACATTAGAGGGCATCTCCTCCTCACTCTTCTAGACTTTAGATTTTTTCCTTATTTTTTTTTTGTTGGGGGGGGGGGTGGTGGATGTTTTGTTTTAGTGCAGTTTAATCTCTTAGGCCCCTCTTTAAAAAAAAAAAAAAAAGCCCATGGAGGGTTTGCCCTGCTGAGCAAATGAGCCATGTGGCCAAGTGTAATATCCCGCTGACCCTCATTACCAGCCCCTATGAAAAGCTCTCCCCTTTTCACAGGCCAGGGTATTATTAAAGTGGCCTTTTCAGCATTTTCCTCCATATAAAACTGTCTTCACCCCTGTGGCCCAGCAGTTAAAAGGGGAGCTCCAGCTGCAGCCGGGAGGGGTGAAATTAAAGGCTAAATGGAAAAATAGATATTGCTTCCTATAGGCAGGGCTGGGGAACAATGATGTGGGGTGGGGACGGGGGGTAATGGGCTGGTTTTCAGGGAGGAAGGAGCTGGGCTGCTCTGAGAGGGGAGGTGTTGGGGGTCTACCTTGGAGGGAGGGGGGAAAAGGGGGGAATGTTACCTATTTTCTTCTGTAATTAACTATTTCATGGCCAAGCTGGATGGAAGCTGGCAGGACCTTCTGAAGGACCCTCCTGTAGGGTGTAGAGCAGGAGTGTGGTGAGGAGCAGCTGAGGGAGCTGGGGGGGTTGAGGCTGGAGCAAAGGAGGCTCAGGGGAGACCTTCTGGCTCTGCACAACTCCCTGACAGGTTGAAATGAGGCTGGGGCTCTTCTCCCAAGGAACAAGGGATGAGACAGGAGGAAAGGGCCTCAAGTTGTCCCAGGGGAGGTTGAGGATGGAGCTGAGGAACAATTTGTTGTTGGTCAGGGCTGTTTTGGGCTGTGCCAGGCTGGGCAGGGCAGGGGTGGAGTCCCCATCCCTGGAGGGGTTTCCAAGGGGTGGAGATGTGGTGCTGAGGGCCAGGGGTTGGTGGTGCCCTGGCAGGGATGGGGGAATGGTTGGACTTGACAGGGTATTTCTCTCCCATCTTCTCATCTCTGCTGGTGGAGGTGGCCCAGGTAGCACTGCCAGCATCTGCTCACCATGTCAGAGCAGTTGGTGGAGCAGGAGGTTGGTATCTGTTGGACCCAGAGTTGAGTTTTGCTTTCTTCTTGCTTTTGCTGCCTAAATGTTTGTTGCTTTCCAACTTTGCTTTACATTTAACTGAGCAAACCAACGATGGGAGAGAAGGGAGGGAAGGGAGCACTGGAGCTCCTATGGACCCTTCTGGGCTGGTTTTCTGCTCTTGTGGCTCTCTCTAGGTTTCAGAGTTTTTCCATCTGACTATCTCATGACCTTGGTACTACCTGCCCTAGTTGGAGATGTCCTTGCTTATTGTAGGGGGTTGGACTAGATGACCTTTGGAGGTGTCTTCCAAGCCAACCCATTCTATGACTCTACTACACGAGCTCTGGAGCCCTCCTTTCCCTTGGGATGACCTTTGGTCCTCTCCTTGGCCTTCTTCCACTTTGCTAGCTCTCAATTTATTGAAGCACCTGAGCACTAGTCCATGAAGTCAGGTGGCTCCTGTCCATGCAGTTGGATACAAGCCCTGACCCTTCTGAAATTCAGAATTCACTTGGGAACTTGGGGTTTAACAACTTCAATAAGAACTGGGTTATGATCTTCCACCTGGGGTTCAGGTTGAAGTCATAGAGTCATAGAATGTTTGAGGCTAGAAGGGACCTCCAGAGGTCATCTGGTCCAACCCCCCTACACCAACAGGGACATCTCTCCCTAGGGCAGGTTGCCATCAAGCCTGACCTTGAATGTCTCCAGGGATGGGGCCTCCACCCCATCTCTGGGCAGCCCATTCCACTGATCTATCACCCTCATCTTAAAGAACTTTTTCCTAATACCCAGCCTAAATCTCTCCTTTCCCAGCTTAAAACCATCACTCCTTGGAAGGTGGGGCCACGACCATTCTCTGGTGGCCTGTGCTCTTTGAGGCGTGCAGGACACGTGGAGGAGAACGTGGCTGGTGGTGAGGAGCAGAGCTCAGAGGGAGAGGCTCACCTCAGAAGTGGAGCTCTCTGCTCTCTCTCCCCCCACACACAATTCTCTGGCTGGCTTTATCTTCTTGTTTGCAGCATCTAGGTGGTGTTTACAGTCAACAAGAGGTTCCACAGGGCTCAGCAAGAGCCTCCTTTTTGATCCCTGCTTCCATGCACCTGCATCCCTCTGCTCCCCTGCTATTATTTGGGAATATTTATGTTTTTAAGAGTCAGGCTTCTTTGTGTTTCATTAGTGGCTACTGGTGTTCTCCTGAGAGGTCTTCAGGTGTTCTCTTGCCTTGGCAGATCTTCAGGGCGTGTTGAATTTATTTTCTAAGCTCATTTTCTTGCAGCTTATTCCTGTTGTGCAAGCACCTGATGGTTTCTTGAAGTTCTCTCCTTAAAATTAGGCAGTTTTAGGGTCAAAAGTGGTTTCTTGCAGGATTTTGAAACTTCTCTGCTGCTTTTCATGAGGTAGGTCCCATCCAAAGTGCTGCTCTGAGCTCCTGAGCCATCTGGGCAGGGGTTGTGTGTGTGGGTCTGGTTTGGGGTTGAGGAGAAATGGGCTCCAGGGTTGACCAAGTGTCTCCTCAGCACTGACACGATGCCAAGTGTTGTTTGGCATGTAGAGAACAATGGAAATGAAACACTGTCTTCAGCCAGGTGAGGGGTGACACATCCAGCAGTGGCCTGGGAGAAAAGGAATAGGCTGTTTCTGGTCAAAATGAGACTGAAATTGGCTTAAAAAGTGGATAAACCCCCCCTGAAATGGGGCTTTTGGCCCCAATTCTGCCCTTTCCTCCTTGCAGAACACGACATGTGGGACATGGCTGGTGAGCAGGACAATTTGGAGCCCAGGCTGGGAAATAAGCTTCATGTAAAATACCTGGAGGCTTCAAAACCTCTGTTATTGTCTATTTCTAAAGTGTACTTCTCACAGGATAGGGTGAGAAGGGACCTCAGGAGGTCACTAATCCATCCACCTGCTCTGGGCAAGTCAGCTCTGAGATCAGACCAGGTTTCTCAGGGCTTTATCCAGCCTGGTCTTGGAAGCTTCCAAGGATGGAGGCTGTAAAACACCTTTGAGGATCCTGTTCTGCTTCCCCACTGTTCTTGTGAGAAGGTTTTTCATTACAAGCAGCCAAAATGTCTCTGGTTTGGACCCTTGTCTCTCCTCCTGCTGTGCACCACTAAGAAGTTGTCCCAGCTCTATCTTCTCAAGCTGGGAAAGGAGAGATTTAGGTTGGATATTAGAAAAAAGGTCTTTAACATGAGGGTGAGAGATGAGTGGAATGGGCTGCCCAGAGAGGGGGTGGAGGCCCCATCCCTGGAGTCCTTCAAGGTCAGGCTTGGTGGGGCTCTGAGCAGCCTGCCCTAGGTAGAGATGTCCCTGCTGGTGTAGGGAGGTTGGAGCAGATGAGCTCTGGAGGTCCCTTCCAGCCTCAAACATTCTATGATTCTATGTTGGCCCATTCCTCCAGCTTGCTGAGACCCTTCCAGATGGTGGCTCAGCCTTTGAGTAGTGTATTGACTTTCCCCCCAATTTGAGGTCATCTGCAGAGTGGGTGATCCCCCCTCCATTGCCTTCTCCAGGTCATTGATGAAGATGTTAAGCAAGGCAGGTCCTAGAACCCCTCTGCTTTCATCCTCCACTTGTTCTGGACTTACAAGCAGACCATGACCTGTTAACCCATAACCTTCCAAACCCAACCATCCAACCAGGTATAGATGGGTCCCCCCAAGAACCCATTGAGTTGGTCAGTCACCCACTTAGGTACAATATGTTGGATTTTGAGGGCTCCACAGTAAATTCTCCATGTGAAGAAGGAGCCATTTGAAGGCTGAGTTTCATAGACAGATGACCACTGATGTGCTGCTTGGGAAACCATTGAGATGGGCTCCTTGAGTGGAGTGGTGCTTTTGTGAGATGCTGTCTAAGCATCTCTTAAAGGTGGGACAAGTCCTGAGACGTGTGCCTGGGAAGTTTTGTGGAGCAAGGTCGAAGGAGGATGAAGAGAGATGAATTTAAGAGCAGCCCAGGTCGTGCAGAGCTAAGAGATGAATAAATCCAGATGGATGGTGGGCTTAAAGTTCTCACTCACAAGGATTAAGCCAAATTCGTGGCTCAAACCAGAGCTGTGGAGTTGGGAGTGGATCAGGTGCTACAAAAGAATTCTCCAGTGGATTGAAAAAAGGCTGTTAGGAGAGAATTGGGGCTATTTGTGCTTGTTCTGTGAACTTGATTAACTGGTGTCCACAGATAAATGTTAAATTAAGCAGAATTTGGGTTTATTGGGGGGGGGAATCTACTCAGCCAATATTATCATAGCACATCTCCTTGTTTAATGTCATTGGGATGATGTTTTAAATGAGAGCTTAGAAGATCCACTCGTTTTTAGGGCATGGACTCATGATGGTGCAAGGATGAGGTGTTTGGAGGTGGCTCCACCACTAATGTCCCCGTGGGAGTGGTGGGTTATTGATGGCACTTGTTACCTGGTTGGATGAAGTGTCATCATAAAGTATCATCACCTGGAGTAGAATCAGGATGGTTTGAGTGGGAAGGGACCTTTCAAGGTCCCCTTTGCAGGGACATCTGCAACTATCTCAGGTTGCTCAGACCCATCCAACCTCCCCTGCAATGGTGCCAGGGATGGGGCAGCCACCACCTCTCTGGCCAACCTGGCACAGGCTCTCACCACCCTCAGCACCAACAATTTCTTCTTCTTTCCCATCTAAATCTCCCTCTTTTAGTTTCAAACCATCTCCCCTTGTCCTGTCCCAACAGGCCCTGCTCAAAAGTCCCTCTCCAGCTTTCCCTTTAATTACTGAAAGGCCCCAAGAAGGTTTCTCTGGAGCCTTCTCCAGGCTGAACAACCTCAAAGCACAAAAGGTGAATTATCTGTTTCCAGATAAGCAGAAATTTAGCAATCCAAAATATGGTCTTCTACATGCTGTTGATCCCCAAATTCCCATTTTATTGGGCTTTTTAATTATTTTTAATTATTTTCTGAGGACAACAGCAGCAGAAACCTTCCAGTGCATGTTTCCCTGGGTAATTCACAACCAGGTTTGTTTTCAGCTCTCTGCTGCTCCTGAATTATGAAATTTTTGGGGTAGGTTTTTTTTTTCCAGCTGTTGTTTGTGCATTCTTGTGATTATTTTCTGTTTTCCCTTATGTGGTGTTCATCCATGACCTTAATGAGCTGCCTCTTGTTGCCAACTCTGTGAACTCTGAAGCTAATTTGAGAAGTTCTGCCCGGTAATTTTAAAAATATGAGGCATTATTGAGGGTTTTTCCTGGACCAGCCATTACAATAAATGTGGAGTTTGGAAGCTTTGGGTTCTTCTTGCTCACTTGAAGAGGTTGAGAATTAGGTGAAACCTCTTGTCATTAAAACTGGACAGAGCTGTGGAATCATAGACTCATTTGGGTTGGAAGAGACCTTGAAGATCATGGAGTCCAACCATTCCCCATCCCTGCCAGGGCACCACTAACCCCTGGCCCTCAGCACCACATCTCCACACCTTGGAAACCCCTCCAGGGATGGGGACTCCACCACTGCCCTGCCCAGCCTGGCACAGCCCAAAACAGCCCTGACCAACAACAAATTGTTCCTCAGCTCCAACCTCAACCTCCCCTGGGGCAACTTGAGGCCTGTTCCTCTTGTCCTATCACTTGTTCCTTGGGAGAAGAGCCCGACCCCCCCTGGCTCCAACCTCCTGTCAGGGAGTTGTGCAGAGCCAGAAGGTCTCCCCTGAGCCTCCTTTGCTCCAGCCTCAACCCCCCCAGCTCCCTCAGCTGCTCCTCACCACACTCCTGCTCTACACCCTTCCCCACCTTCCTTGCCCTTCTCTGGCCACACTCCAGCCACTCAAGCTCCTTCTGGGAGTGAGGGGCCCAAAACTGACCCCAGAGTTTGAGCCTTGACAGCCTTATCAGGGAAGACATTTTTCCTCATGTCCAACCCAAACCACCCCTGCCCCAGCTTGAGGCCATTTCCTCTTGTCCTAAATATGAGAGGGACCTCCTCTTCTCCTCACCAGGAGGAACTTAATTTCCTCAAGTTATGGGTCGAGCTCACAAGAAACCCAGAAGGACCAAGGATGCTCTGAGGACCATGGGGGTCTGAGTAACCTGCTCTAGTGGGAGGTGTCCCTGCATGATCTTTAAGGAACTAGATGATCTTTGAGGTCCCTTCCAACCCTGATAATTCTATGATTCTCTTTGTTGATGTGTTTTAACAGTATCTTGCTTCTGTAGAAGGTCAGTGGTGCACTTGGAAGCCCAGGAGAGGTTGGGGCTGGGAGTTGCTCCTTCAGTGGTCCCTCCCAAGTGGTCCTCATCTCAGACCTGCCATGTGCCACTTGAGATCTGCATGAGCATCATGTGTTAGTCTGCAGAACACAGTCTACAAACCATGGGGTCTTGTGGTCTGTCCTGGATGGTTTTTTGGTGTAGTTTATTGCTATTTGTATATTTTTGGCTTTTGTTTTCTTACCCAGAGGACAAGAATACTAAAAAACAGAGCATAGAGGAGTAATATTTGAAGACCTGATCAGTTGAGTAGTCTTCAGTGGGTCAAATGTGGGAAAATGTGTGGTCTAAGTTAAAGATGCCACCAAGGAGAAGAGACACTTCCCATTTTGAGGAGAAAATAATACGTGAGCCATGAGAAGATCTAGGGAGGTGCTGGAGGAATGTCCTTAATACACAAGAAAAATGTGGATAGTGTCAAGAGAGGCTTCTTGAGAAGTTCTTTGGTGGAGCAACCTCTCATGAGAGAGCCCCTAATTCTTGAGGCAGTCAAAAAAAGGCTCAAGAAAGAAAATAGAGGGAAGAGTGAGTTGGAAGGAGATGGTTTGGGTCAAACTGGCCATAAATTTTGGGGAAACTCTTGAAAATGTGAATATGGTCTTCATTTTTTGGAGGAAAGGTCTTTGCTGTTCTTTCTCTTCTATTATAGTTAAAGTTGGGTTGGAACAAGGAGGACCTGGCATCCAAAACCTTCTAAGCACCCTGTGAGGGCTTCTCTCCAAGGCTGAGGGAAGATTTATAGTGAATCCTCTGTGTGATAAATCCCAGCTCAGATCAATTCTTGCTTCTTGTGTCTATGGAAAAGTGCCACCCAAAATAGTTTAATTTTCAGAGGACATCATGAAGTTGGTCCAGATGCTTCACCCTCCTCAAAGCCATCAGGAAAACAGGAAAAATGTATAATTCAGAGACAGAATCCACCCTATGGCATCATGGAATGGGTTGGGTTGGAAGGGACCTCAAAGATCATCTAGTTCCAACCCTCTGCCATGGGTAGGGACACCTCCCACTAGACCAGGTTGCTCCAACCTTGTCTTGAACACCTCCAGGGATGGAGCATCCACAACTTCCCTGGGCAACCTGTGCCAGGGTCTCAGCACCCTCAGAGTGAATTTCCTTTCCTGCATCATCACAAAAGGGGTTTTTTGATGAATTTTAGCACCAGGGAAGGACAACCCCAGGTGGGGAGATCTCCTGGGCTCCCCAAGGCTGAATTTCTCCTTAAACCTCAAGCTCCAGCTTGTAGAAGACAAGGAGCAAGTGGGGCTGCAGCTCCTCAAGGGCTCCTCACAGACATTTCCTAAGACCCCTTGGGCTGAGGGCATCCTAAGGTGGCCTGGTTGTGTAATGCCCACAGTAGCTTGGAGAATCATTAAATTAGCATCAGGTTTGGCTGTTAATTAATTAATTTGTTGGTAAGTAGAGGGGGTTGACATCTGGAGCCCTGCTCAGGTGAGGTTTGTTGCTGCCTGTTGTTTGTTTTGTGAATTCCTAAAGAGTTTTATATTTTTTTGTAATTTTGGGGGGGCTCAGAAGAGTTCAAAGCAAGATTTTGTCCCTTCTCTGAAGTGTCTCTACTCCAATTTCAGCCCTAAACCAGCCCGGGTGTGGAGGAGGTTTCCCATAGCCTAGGGGACAGGGCAGTAGGTGGATCTTGGGATGCTTCAGCAGCTCCGTGGTGTTTGAGGAGCCTCCTCATGGGGTTTGGTGCCTGGGTGGGGATGCTCAGATCTAAGCTGGTAAAACAAAGCCACCTACAGAGACTCCAAAGGAGCAGGTTGGGTGGATGGTGGGGGAGCCATGCCCATGTCTTTGGATGTCTCTCCTCTGGAGGCTGTAAAGTTGGTGGGAAATGAGCTCAAGAAGCTATTTTGTTTTTCCCAGCTCTATAGAATCACAGAATGGGTTGGGTTGGACCTCAAAGGTCATCTAGTTCCAACCCCTCTGCCATGGCAGGGACACCTCCCACTAGAGCAGGTTCCTCAACACCCCAACCAACCTGATCTTGACCTGCTGGCCACACTCTTCTTCATGCACCCCAGGAGGCCATTGACCTTCTTGGCCACGATGTCCCATTGCTGGCTCATGATGAACTTGTCCTCCAGCACTCCCAGCTCCTTCTCCATGGAGCTGCTTCCCAGCAGGTCCCCCCTCCCCTCTACTGGTGCAGGGGGTTATTCCTCCCCAGGTGCAGGACCCTACACTTGCCTTTGTTGAACTTCATGATGTTCCTCACCACCCAACCCTCCATCCTTTGCAGGTCTTGAATGAATCTTTCCTCTTTTCCAGGGTGCCCGAGAAACCTTTGAGAGCTACTACAGGAAGCAGAGAAGAAAACAAGCCAGATTGGTCCTACAGCCTCCTTCAAACATGGTATGAGGGTCTTCTCCTTGCAGAACCCACCAAATAAAGGGGTGGGGGGTTATCTCTGGGTGTTCAGGTGCTGGTGGGTGGTGTCTAATTTCTCTCCTGTTTCTCTTGGGTGCCTTTGTTTGAATCTTTGTCCATTTTTTCTGTGTTGCAGCACGAAACTCTAGATGGCTACAGGAGGTATTTTAATCAAATTGTAGGGTAAGTCTTCTTCTTATACGTGTCCTCCCTAAATATGGGTGTTGAGGAGCCCCAAAAAAAGGAGAGGAGGGAACCTTGGTCCTTTTGAGAGTCCTTCAAAAGGAGCCAGAAGAGGGGAAGGATTAAAAATGGTGGTTTGGATTTTTTTTAAGTGGTTTAGGGTGGATTTTGGAGCCCCCATGAACTTTGCTGGGTCACCTTGAGTGGAGGAACCTGCCAGCTCTTGTTCCAGTGAGTTCATTGCTGGGAATTGGAGGATAAATGGTCTCTGTGCATCTACTTGCCCCACTAATGAGCTGAGCAGGCCTTAATATTCCTTAATATTTGATAATTATTGTTTGATTGTTTTCGTGGTGAAGGAGGTGATTCTAAAGCCTCTAGTCCTATGAGCTGCTGCTTATTGGACAAGAGTCTTCCAAAACCAGCCAAGCTCTGAGAGGAGGCAACTGAAGACCCTTCATAGGGGTGTGATGGTGAAATTCCTTCAGCTAAATGATGATATTTTCAACATCTACCTGTGACCATTGCAAGTGGGGTGTTTGAAGCCATCACCCCTCCTCCTGTCACCACAAACCCTTGGAAAAAGTCCCTCCCCAGCTTTCTTGGAGGCCTCCTTCACATACTGGAAGGTCTCCCTGGATCCTTCTCTTCTCCAGGCTCTCTCAGCCCTCCCATCATCTTCTTGGCCACCTCTGGTCCTGCTCCACCAGCTCCATGTCCTCCTTCTGTTGGGGGCTCCAGAGCTGGACAAGAATCAAGTGATTGTTGAAATAATGAAGAGCTTAGGGGAAATTCTGTATACACAGAGTGGGCACTAAACTCTCTTTACCTCACTCCTCTAACATGGTGGAACATCATCTAAAACACCACAATGTTAGAAAGAAGTGACTCAAGTGTGTAGAGTTGGTTGTGTTTGATACAGACCCTCCTCCAGCTTGCTCTGGAGGTCCAACTGCCCCGTGTCCCTCACATGCAGTGCTTGAAAATCTTTTGGATGTCTCAAAACCCATAACTTTTGGCTGATGGTGCCATTTTCTCCTCTCCCCCCAGGTTTTTTGTGGTGGAAGACCACATCTTGCACACAACCCAGGGCTTGGTCAACCGGGCCTACATTGATGAGCTGTGGGAGATGGCCTTGTCCAAAACCATTGCAGCACTGAGGACACACTCAGTAAGTAACACCCTTGGGTCACTCAACTGTTAATTGACTCGTAAAATCATTTAGGTTGGGAAAGACCTCCAGGATCAAGTCCAGCCTTCATCCAGCATCTCCCTGACCCCTGGATTATGTCTTGAAGCTCCACATCTACTCGTTGGTTGAACCCCTCCAGGGATGGTGACTCCACCCCCTTCCTGGGCAGCCTGGGCCAGTCCCTGACCACTCTCTCAGTCAAGAACTTCTTCCTCATGTCCAATCTAAACCAACTTGAGGCCATCACCTCTTGTCCTGTCATTACATGGTGGAAATAGTGGATTTTACACCAATATTCTTTGTGTTGCCTCTTTTCTGATGTCCCTGTTGAAAGCAAGAACTTGAAGATACCATATGTCCTCCAAAGCTTTCTCCAGCTTTTTGTTGTGTCTTGATGCTTCCCTGTCCCAATATTTTGGGGGACTGGAAAGAAGAAAATGGTAATTTGGTGTTTTTCTCTGTTATTTCATGGACACTTTGGAAAAGCACCAGCAGAGGGAGTTGGTTTCTCCTGGAAAACTGGGGAAAAAAAGCATCTATTTGTCACACTTCAGAATGGTTTGGGTTGGAAGGCACCTCCAAAGGTCATCTGGTCCAACCCTCTTTGTCCTGTGACCCTGTTTGATGTTCCCTTAAAGTTCATGGCAGTGACTGGGCTGGTATCAAACTGGAAATCAAACCTGGTGTAGTTGGGAGCACTGGAGTTGTCTGGAAACCCTGTTGGTTAAACAGGGATAAAAAATTGGGTTTGGACATAAAAGGAAAGTCATGAATGAGCTTCCACAAGTCCAGTTTCAAATTGTTGGGCCATTTTCTTCAGGAAAAACAAAGTATTAAATCACAAACAGTGTAAAAACATTAGGAAGAAGTTCTGAGGGTGGTGAGACCCTGGCACAGGTTGCCCAGGGAAGTTGTGGATGCTCCATCCCTGGAGGTGTTCAAGGCCAGGTTGGATGGGGCTTGGAGCAACCTCCTCTAGTGGGAGGGGTCCCTGCCCTTTGGAACTAGATGATCTTTGAGGTCCCTTCCAACCCAAACCATTCTATGATTCTATGAAATCACTGAAATCCCACCAGTGTCATCCAAGAGCATGAAGGTGCTGCAGAAGCTGGGGAAGGGTGTAGAGCAGGAGTGTGGTGAGGAGCAGCTGAGGGAGCTGGGGGGGGTGAGGCTGGAGCAAAGGAGGCTCAGGGGAGACCTTCTGGCTCTGCACAACTCCCTGACAGGAGGTTGGAGCCAGGGGGGGTGAGATCTCTTGTCTCCAAGGGATGAGACAGGAGGAATTGGTCTCCAGGAGAGGTTGAGGTTGGAGCTGAGGAACAATTTGTTGTTGGTCAGGGCTGTTTTGGGCTGTGCCAGGCTGGGCAGGGCAGTGGTGGAGTCCCCATCCCTGGAGGGGTTTCCAAGGGGTGGAGATGTGGTGCTGAGGGCCAGGGGTTAGTGGTGCCCTGGCAGGGATGGGGAATGGTTGGACTCCATGACCTTCAAGGTCTCTTCCAACCCAAATGATTCTCTGATTCTGTTCCTCCAAACCACTCTGAGTTTTCCACTTCCATGCCCCTGACTTGATCTCAGCGTGGTCACCCATGGCCAGTGTTGCCCAAGAGCTGCTTGGCTTTACCTCATCCAGTTGATGGACCTGGAGCTCCTTGGGATGAGGCACCACAGAGGCTTCCTGGGACACTCTGCCTCTATCCAGCAGAGCAGTTGTGTTGACTCCTTCCACTTAAGCTTCTGTGTCCTGAAAGGGAGTAAACAGAGAGACCTACACCCCGTTGGGTTGTAAACATGTGTTTATTTTCTTTTCAAGTGGGGTTTTCTGCTGGCTGGAAGCCGTGGAGAGTCAACCAGGTACAAATATGGTGGTTTCTTCAGCTTCACCACCTTTCTTGCCATCACAAGTTGTTTTAAGTGGTGCCAAACTCCAACCATGAAGTAATCATAGAACTTTACATCATTTCTCAGCAGTAGTTGTGGTCACCACTGTTGTCTCTAAGCTCCCCTCTAGACCAGTGTTGTCCATCCCATATTGTCATTGAGACCTGATGAGGACAGTGACAGGCTGAGGGAGTTGGGGCTGTTCAGCCTGGAGAAGAAAAGGCTCCAGGAGGACCTTAGAGTGACCTTCCAATACCTGCAAGGGGCTACAGGAAGGTGGGGGGAGGATCTGGTCTCAAGGGTTTGTAGGGACAGGATGAGGGGTGATGGTTTGAAGCTAGAAAAGGGGAGATTTAGGTTGGACATCAGGAAAAAGTTCTTTAATATGAGGGTGGTTGGTCACTGGAACAGGTTGGTCAGAGAGGGGGTGGAGGCCCCATCCCTGGAGTCCTTCAAGGTCAGGCTTGATGGGGCTCTGAGCAACCTGCCCTAGGTAGAGATGTCCCTGCTGGTGTAGAGGGTTGGACCAGATGACCTTTGGAGGTCCCTTCAACCCAAACCATTCAATGACTCTCACCTTGGTGAAGCTGCTTCAGTTCTTCCCCTTCAGCCCAACTTATCCCTGGATTTTCTTCCCTGCAGCAGACAGGGACCCCTTTTATCCCTTCTGGTACCTTTAGGGCATTATCTTCATTTCTGGCTTCCTTTTTTGGACAGCAAGATGGAAAATGTGTCTCTTCCAGCCTCTCACCTTGATTAATGGAGTCGTGCCTTGAGTTTCCAGTGAGCTTTAAATCTCTTTCTCTTTCCAGCTTATGATTCTATATTAGGGAAAAGTCTGTCTGAAACTTGACATATTTCACCATAGAGCCCTGGTCTGTGTCCAGAGAGCTCACCAAGCCTGGAGGTACCACGAGGTGGCTCTGAGGGGATGATCACTTGTGTCTTTGGGGTTTCCAGCAGTGTCCTGACCCAGAAGAAATGTCTCTGAGCAGAATGTTGGTGAAATACAAACATTTTTCTCAGCCCAAGCCACTCAGAGATGCAGCTTTCAGCTGGGGCTTGGGGATGTCTTGCTGAGATGCTTCATTACCATCAGACACAACACACTCAATATTACATGAGGGGCTCTGCTGTCATCTCAGGATGACAAGAGGCTGCTTGCCCTTCATCCCTCCCTTCCCCAGCAGCTACTGGGTAAGCTTAGAGACACTTCAGGTATCTCCAGAGCAACCCTTGTCCATCCTGGAGAGCCTCAAGAGCAGTTGGGTTGTGAGGAGATACCCTTATCAGCCTGAGCAGCATCAGGGCATGGGCTGGAGGAGGAAAGCTGCTGGTCTCAAGACTTTATGGTGTGTCCATGGATTTATTATCACTCAAGTGATAGCTCAGGAGGGCTGGGGGCAAGATTTATTCTACTTGCTGCAGTTAAACCCATGTTTTCATGTCTCCCCTTCTCTGCAGTCCTACTGCTCAGACCCCAGCCTGGTGTTAGACTTGAAGAACCTCATTGTCCTCTTTGCAGACACACTCCAGGTAGGAGCTGTTGGTGACCACTCTTTGTCTCCCTCAAGGGTTGTGCTGCTCACAGGTGATGTCCATGG
Organism: Brachypteracias leptosomus; assembly: GCA_013401335.1. Taxonomy (NCBI): domain Eukaryota; kingdom Metazoa; phylum Chordata; class Aves; order Coraciiformes; family Brachypteraciidae; genus Brachypteracias; species Brachypteracias leptosomus. Next base: position 36,678 of record VYZX01018795.1, read on the forward strand.
CCAGGGTTGGGCTTGCTGAGGTGACCCATCATCTTCTTTGGCATTGTGGGACATGAACTGTGGCCCCAAGTGGTCACCCTGGTTTGCTCTACCCATTGGGTGGCCAGCCCATGGACAAGGACCAAGCCTTGGCCACCTTGCCAAGCCCTTATATCTCCTGCCTGTACCCAGCCCTTGGTCCTACCACCTTGGGTAAATCACCCCCTAAATCCCTTCCCCTCTGTGGTGGTGGGAGGGGAGAATTTGCCCACAAACTCCTTATTAAATAGAGAAAATAACCTTCAACTGCCCGTTGGTGACTTTTTCTTACCTGAGGTTGCTCTCTCCCCACCCTCCTGCAGGGTTATGGCTTCCCAGTCAACCAGCTCTTTGACATGCTCTTGGAGATCCAAGACCAGTATAGTGAAACCCTGCTGAAGAAGTGGTCAGGAGTTTTCAGGTAAGAAGCCCATGAGATGGACCTTACAGAGTAGGTTTGTCCCATGAAATCTTCTGAGAGATGAGCAGCAAGCTCGTGGTTGAATTTTTGGAAGCAGAAAACTCCAGCCTGGGCTCTGCTTGGACCAGGGAGAGCCAGTTTAGATACAGTTGGGAGGATCATAGAATCCTAGAGTGGTTTGGGTTGGAATGGACCTTTAAAACTCATTTAAACCACCCCCCTTGCCATGGGACACCAGGTGCTGAAAGCTCCATCCAACCTCCCCTGCAATGGTGCCAGGGATGGGGCAGCCACCACCTCTCTGGCCAACCTGGCACAGGCTCTCACCACCCTCAGCACCAACAATCTCTTCCTTCTCTCTACTCTAAATCTCCCTCTTTTAGTTTCAAACCATCTCCCCTTGTCCTGTCCCAACAGGCCCTGCTCAAAAGATTGTCCCCATCTTTCTGGTAGGTCTCCTTGAAGTCCTGCAAGGCCCCCAGAAGGTCTCTTTGGAGCCTTCTCCAGGCTGCCCAAGCCCAGCTCTCCCAGCAGAGGCTTCCAGCCCTCCCACCATTGCTGGGGCCTCCTCTGGCCCTGCTCCACCAGCTCCACATCCTTTTTATATTATGTGTGGTGAGATAAATGGGTGTAGACCAGACATTTCATACCCTAGAGGGATGAGGTTTCATTATGGAGCTCCCATGGTGACACATCCCTGTGCTGCTGCTGTAGGACCATCCCTGAGCTCAGCACTTGTCTGGAGGTGGGACATGATCTGTTCTCCAGAGTCCCCCAGTGTGCCCAGTCTGACCCTCACCTAGTTAGGGACATCCCTGCTTCTTGTAGGGGGGTTGGACTCGATGACCTTTGGGGGTCCCTTCCAACCCAACCCATTCCATGAGTCCAGCTGCAGCAAAGTTGATTTTAAGAGTCACGAACACGAGGAGAAGTTTAGTCCCAAGGAATCCCAGCTTAGACTGGCACCAAGTTCTGAAGATCTTGGATCTGCAGAGCTGTGGTTGGTCTCTCCTCACATTTCTTCTCTTCCCTTAGAAATATCCTTGATTCAGACAACTACAGCCCCATCCCAGTGACAAATGAAGAAGTTTACAAGAAGATAGTTGGGCAGTTCCCATTCCAGGATGCAGAGCTTGAGAAGGTAATTGTGGAATGGGGAAAGCAGCTGGAAAACCCCCCACCCTTGTTAGATCTGCAGTGAAAGCATCAAAACAACCCCAAAATCAACCCCCCAAACCAAATAAACAACAAAAAATCCCCCCCAAACAAGGGAAAGGAACAAATCTACTTCCCATGGCATGTTTTTCTCTTGATGGGATGAGGAAAGTGCATCCAATGATACCTCCTCAGTTTGGTTTGCAGTAGACAAGACACTAGAAGCTTCTGCTTCCATTTGTACTTTATTCCCATTTTTTTGACCATCATATTGATTTTTCTTTGGTTTCATCTCATATTTGAAACAAAAGAAGCCCAACAAAGTGGAACATCTTGGCTTTTGTAGGAGTGTGTGCTTGGAGAACCTAAGCCAGGCCAAATTTGACCCTGCTTGGCCTTCTCCTCCACATCTGGCAGCCAGCAAGCTCCCAGCCTGAGGAGCTTAATTAGGACTTGGGAGGGTTTCTGAGCCAAGTCAAGCATTGAGATTTCAGAAAGTCCATGTCCTTCCCCCAAAACTCTTATCACCTCCCAGCCACACGTGTACTATGGGTTGGAAGGGGTTGGTGGAGGACATCTCTTGGTGGTGGTAGCAAGTGCTCACCTTGGGAGGTGAGCAAGGAAAACACCTTGTGTGTGGTGGGAGAGAGAAACCAAGGAGTTCTCCAATGGTTTTTTTTATCCTATGAGGTTGGGAGGGGGGATGAAAGTCCTGCTGCAAGTTTCCTTCCAGCCTCCAAATCCCTCCTGCACCCCAGAGCCATTTGTAAGTGATTTTCTGGTCTTTCCCTTGGCTGAGATGTTTATAGAGTATCCCATAAACTCTGGCTGCTTGTTTCATGGCTGGGCTTAGCTAAAGACCAGGATTAATTCCACTGCTTGGAAGATGTGGCTGGAAAGTGGTGGTCACCCCCCAGTAGATATCTGCTCCTCAACTTGGAATTCTCTCCTGTTTTTTTTACAGCAGCCCTTTCCAAAGAAATTCCCCTTCTCTGAGTTTGTCCCTAAAGTTTACAACCAGATCAAGGAATTCATCTACGCCTGCCTGAAGTTCTCAGAAGACCTTCATCTGAGGTAGGGGATGAGCCTGCTAATGGTTGTGAGGTGTAATATGTCTGCTCTGAAAGGTCTCCATGGGTTTAAAATATGAGAGGAACCCTTCAGTTTGCAGGTGACACCAGGTTGGGTGGGAGTGTTGGTCTGCTTGAGGGTGGGGGGGCTCTACAGAGGGGTCTGGCCAGGCTGGATCCATGGGATGAGGGTCAACAAAGCCAAGGGCCAGGTCCTGCCCTTGGGTTACAACAAACCCCCGAATGCTCCAGGCTGGGGGAAGAGGGGATGGAAAGTACCCAAGGGAAAGGACCTGAGGGGTTGGGGACACGGGCTGGAGATGAGCCAGTGAGTGCCCAGGTGGCCAANGCTGAGTCTGGTTGTCTTGAGGAAGATAATGATGTCATCAGGTCAGTGCCTGGTATAACATCTACAACCTCCACGTGGCCTCCTTGGACAGCCTCTCAAGGAGAACACTGGCAGGAAAACTCCTGAGCTTTTGATGTGCCCCGTGTGTTAATGAGTTCCAGCTGCTGCTTTGGGGGGTTTTGGTTTCCTTGTTTGAAATCTGAGTTTGTATACAAATAATCTGATTTTTTTTCTTTAAAGCCTCCCAAATATTCCCTGTGTTTACCCTCCCTCCTCCATCCCAAGGTGCCTTGGTGCTGGTGTTGCCCATGTGGGTGTGTGAGAGGTTGGAAAACAACCATATTCACCAGAAACTGGAAGTTTGGTGGCTTCTTTTGCTTTCTTTGGGTAGAGTTAGATAAATGAATGACTGGAAGGAAGGATCCTTCTTCCCTTCTCTTTGCAGCACCACCCTAGTGATGGTTGGGCTGTGGGGAAGGGGGTTCACCTCCCTTGGCAGCTTCAATTGCCCCAGCACTGCCACGGTGAAGCTCAGGCAGCATTTTGGGGTCTCCCCAGAAGTTTCTTTGCCTACACAAAGCTCTCCAGGCTTTAATTCTCTTCTTGTGTGCAGGGTAGTAATTTGGGGAGGCACCTTCTCTCCACCTTCTGCTGGAGGCCCTGGGAGCTCATTGGTTGAGGTGGAAGCACGAGACGTTTCTCCCTCACCTCCCCCCAACCCTTTTAATCTCAACCTTTCAACTGGTGGCAGGTTGTTCTCTTTGGTGGCTCCCAAGGCTCTTAACCCAGGGGTCACCATGAACCATCTCAGTTTCTGAAGCTGCCAAGCGTGGTCCTATTTCACACGGGGGCTGCTTTCACCCAACCCCTCCGTTGGCACTTCTGGGCTCCTCACCATTACCCAGATGATTGGATTTGTCAGAGAAGGGAAGAAAAGTGTCCCCTTGGGTCCCTCCTCGGGGGTCCCCGCGGACACGTTATTAAAATTCCTTTCCACATTGGTTTTTGGAGGAGGGCTGGGAGGGGGGGGGAGGGATATGGGGGATGGGAGCCCAGCTCTTGGCCTTCCCTGGCCCAAACATTTGGAATATTTCTCTGCAAACCCCCGTTGACACTTTCTTCATTTCACCCTGACAGCTTGAATTAGGTTTTCGGAGGGAGCTTGGCTCACAAAGCCCAGCAGCAAAGTCTCTTTCTCTTCTCTCCTCCTTTCCCTTTCTTCTCCCCTTGTCATTTCCCTTGCACCCTGGAGTGATGGGGGTCAACCCATCAGTCATGGGAGGCCTGAAGGTCATGGCTACTGCTAGGGGAGACAGGACATCAGCTGTCAGCAACCCAGACACTTGGCTTCACTCCTCCACGGTCTTTTCCTGAAGAGCAGGAGCCGCCGGCAGAAAATGGAGCTTGTATTTTTTTTCCCCCCCTTAATTATTTTCCTTAAACCAGCTCCTTGTGTTTGTTGGATGGGAAAATTCTCCTTTATTTTGCTTTGGAAGGCGCTGGAGAAAACGTGGAGTTTAGCTGCATTTTGGGTTGGTTTTGCCTCTTCCTTTCATAGAATTGTCAGGGTTGGAAGGGACCTCAAAGATCATCCAGTTCCAACCCCCCTGCGTGGGCAGGGACACCTCCCACTAGGGCAGGTTGGTTGGTTGGGAGGAAGGAAAACTCCTTGATGTTCTCAGCAGCTCTGCCTGAAGTTCATGGAGGAGATGCCTTGAAAATCCCCATTCTCTGGAAGGCTTCAGCCTGTTCCAGTGGGATTTCCCATTTGAAGGATAGGGAATATCTTTGGAAAGCAGGGGGTGGAAGGAGGAGGTGTCAGCTCGAATCTACCAGGGCTTCTGAGGGTTTGGGTTTGGGGGTTTTTTCAGACAAAGCATCGATCCTGAGGGAGCTTGAGGCACCAGTTTTGAAGGGCTGAGAAGATTTTAAGTGGAGTTATTCAAACTAGAGGTGGGGAGATTGAGATGAGACGTTAGGAAGAAGTTGTTGCCCAGGAGGGTGGGGAGACACTGGCCCAGGTTGCCCAGAGAGGTGCTGGAAGCCCCATCCCTGGACATTTGGAAGGCCAGGTTGGATGGGGCTGTGAGCAACTGCTCTAGTGCCCATGGCAGGGGGTTGGAACGAGATGATCTTTAAGGTCCCTTCCAACCCTGACAATTCTATGAAAATAAAATGAAAAAATCAGAGAGCTGATCAACTAATTGAGGTAGGACCTTTGGAGATCAGCTTTGAGAGAGAGGAGATAAAGGAGGTTTCTTTGGTAGCTCGTGTTGCTGCTTCTATGTCACTGGTGGCCTGTGGTTGTTGACTTGTGTAGGCTTAGTACCAGCCACACCAGTGCCAACCTCTACCAGTTTGAAGCTGGTAGGTCAAGGTGACATCAAACATGTGCACCAAGCAGCCCATGTGAATAATAATGTTCATTTGGGGGTTTTATTATCTTTTTGTGTATTGAGGATGGAGATGATAGAATCAGGGAATGGTGAAGGTTGGAAGGCACCTTGAAGATCATCTAGTTCCAACCCCCCTGCTGTGGGCAGGGACACCTCCCACTAGAGCAGGTTCCTCAGATCTGACCTAAGGAACCAAGACCCAACTTCACAGTCAAGAGTTGGTGTCACAGAACTGACTAGTACCTCCTGCAAGGAGGTTGGAGCCAGGTGAGGTTGGGCTCTTCTCCTAAGGAACAAGAGGAAAAGGCTTCAAGTTGCTCCAGAGGAGGCTGAAGTTGAAGCTGAGGAACAATTTGTTGTTGGTCAGGGCTGTTTTGGGCTGTGCCAGGCTGGGCAGGGCAGTGGTGGAGTCCCCATCCCTGGAGGGGTTTCCAAGGTGTGGAGATGTGGTGCTGAGGGCCAGGGGTTAGTGGTGCCCTGGCAGGGATGGGGCAATGGTTGGACTCCATGATCTTCAAGGTCTCTTCCAACCCAAACCATTCTATGATTCTGTTTCCCAGGTGAAATCCTAAAGGTCCCTGGTTCTTGCACAATATTCCCTCTACTCTTTCTGAGTGTGGGTCCAGCCCCTTTTGTGATCCCCACCCCCCCCTTCCCCATTCCCACGCTGCTCCAGCAGCACCAGGCATCTGCCCCTGGTGTCACCGTGTCCCTTTGTGTCCCCCCCTTGCTTTGAAGCTCCTCGGGTGTCTCTTTTACCATCTGTAGAGCATCCCAGGGTTAGATTTTCATAGAATCATAGAAAGTATTGTCTTCAAAGGGACCTCTGAAGGTCATCTAGTCCAACCCCTACATTGTACTCCCTATATTGAGCCATCCATTGTCTGGTGGAGGAGACTGGGACAATGTGGTTCTTGCTGGGGGATGATGGAGGGCTTGGGGGGGGATGTGTCTGGTGGGTTTCAAGTTTGGTGTTCGTTTTTGTTTAAGTAAAACCTTATTTGAGAGCCCTGCTTGAGGTATAAAGACCAGGAAGATTCATTGGCTGATTTCTTCTCCCCCCACATTGTGATTTCTGCTCCATACTTCTAAAAACCTCAACCCCATCACCTTGGACCGTGCTTCAAAACCCATGGAGAAGGAGCCAAGGGCTCCATGTGGGACGTGGGGTGGGCACAGGAGGAAAATAACCTCCCAGGGATCACTGGTGATGATCTAAGAGAGACCCACACTAAGAGTTTGGCTGAGGACATTGAATTTAAATTACCAGGAGCTGGTTCCTGCTGAGCTCCTGGCCCTGCTCCACTCGTGTCCAGCTGGGAAGGAGACAGTGGTCAACCCTTGGCAGGCGTGTGGCTTGGGGAAGGAGACTTGGAAGCATCAGGGAGAAGGAAATATGAGAGGAAGCTGTTGAGGAGTGTGGTGTGGAGAGCAGGGGAGAGATGCTGCTGGGCTTGGGAAGGCTGCAGGGAGACACAGCTTCTCCATCTCCTGGAAATATCAGCTTGACTTTGCTCCAGGATGCAAATAGGGAGCAATTTTTGATGCTTCTCCCAGGGATTTGGGGGATTTCAGTGCAGTTCTCATGCAGCAGCACAAGGAGAGTCCTGGAGAAGCTCCAAAATTCAGGTGGTGAAGGATGCACAACACTCAGGGAGGATGAGCAGGTCCAGGAGGCTGCTGTGGCCTCGGTGTTCATAGAATGGTTTGGGTTGGAAGGAACCTCAAAGATCATCTAGTTCCAACCCCCCTGCCATGGGCAGGGACACCTCCCACTAGACCAGGTTGCTCAGACCCCCATCCAACCTTGTGGGGACCTTTTAAGGTCCCTTCCAACCCAAACCATTCTGGGAAATATGGGAGGTCAACACCCATCCCTGCACTAGGAGGCACCCCAAGAGCAGCACCCCAACATGTCCCACCTCACACACCAGCAGTGGAGTAACTACAAGGTTCAGTTTTGCTTCTTGTGTCAATCATAGAGCCACAGAATGGTTTGGGTTGGGTGGGACCTTGAAGATCATCTAGTTCCAACCCCCTTGCCATGGGCAGGGTCACCTCCTACCTTCCCTGCTTTGTAATCTGGCCCCATTTGTCAGGTGGAACAGGAGAAGGAGCAAAAGGTCACGGGTTTGATTGACCAGGAGCCTTCAAGTTATTAACTCTTCTCAGCCTTCCAGCTGCCTGTCACTGCCCTGCTGGAGATGAAGCCCCCGTGGTGTCAGGGCTAATGTAGGGCCAACAACAGATCAAAGGAGCCTGTGTCTGGGTGGGGTTCCAAAACCTCCTTCAGAAAGGAGAGGTTGCACCTGGTTGGGGGTGTGCATTGGAGGGACACTTCAGCAGAAAGCCACAAGCCCCCAAAGTTCAGCAGTGCTGATGCAACCACCTGGCAGAGGGTATGGACGTGTTGGAAGAGCTTCTGGTCTGGTTGGGGAGGGACTTTACAAAAGGCTGTAGAGGTAGGACAAGGGTTGATGGGTTCAAATTGGAAGAGGGGAGCTTTAGATTGGAAATGAGAAGGAAATTCTTCACTCTGAGGTGAGGTTGTGGATGCTCCACCCTTGGAGGTGTTCAAGGCCAGGTTGGATGGGGCTTGGAGCAACCTGGTCTAGTGGGAGGTGTCCCTGCCCATGGCAGGGGGGTTGGAACTAGAGGATCTTTGAGGTCCAACCCAACCCATTCTCTGATTCCATGATATAGTTAAAAAAAAAGCCATGAGAAGGTTGGTGGGGGGTATTTGGGGGGTTGATTTGTTCCCCCCCCCCCTTCATGGCAGGTCTTTGATCCCTCACCCCTTGCCTACTGAGCTCCAGCGTTGTGTCCAGGGTGGTGGTTTGGCTGCTGATGCTCTGGGCAGCTCTTGACCATGCTGGACCAGCTCCTCTAAGAGAAGAGCCTGAAGGATGGAGGTTTAGCACATGTTAGTTACCAACATGTGCATAAAAAGGCCTAAATTAGGTGTATTTTGGCTTCTCTCAGTGTGTAAGTGGTGCAGAGGTGACCATGCCCAAGGCAGAAGAAGGTTGGGAAGGAGCCTGGGTGAGGAGGGCTCTGGGTGAAGCTCTTTTCATAGAGCACTTGGCAAATCTCTCTTCACCTTCTCCTTTCCAGCTCCACCGAGGTTGATGATATGATTAGAAAATCCACAAACCTGCTGCTGACCCGGACCCTGAGCAACTGTTTACAGAATGTCATCAAGAGAAAAAACGTTGGCCTGACCGAGGTAGGACAAGGCTTTGAGGAGACCCCATGTCCAGGGTGGGGTTTGGACCCTTGGAGCTCCTTGTAGCACCTTTAGAGATGCTGGTTTGGAGCATTATTATTAAATATGAGGTTGGAAAATGATGGTGGAACCACACAGAAGAAAAATCCTGCAGGAAAGGGGCAGCTTTAGGGTTGTCCCTCTTCTGAATTCAAGTGGTGGGTAAGAGGACTTGAAGCCAAGTGGGAGCTAGGTGAGGATCTCCATCTACAGGTGATGTTTGAGGTGGTTTCAGCACATCCCTATGGTACAAACTCTTCTTCTTGTGGTTGGTGCTTTGTTGTGCACGAGGTCAGATTTCTGAGAAGTTTCATGGATGGTTGGTGGCCAGGGCAGTTGAGGTACCTCAGTGGGACCTCTGTGCCCTGCTGTTAAATGAGGAGATATTCATGGAATCATTAAGGTTGGAAGAGACCTCCAAGATCATCAAGTCCAGCTGTCAACCCACCACTACCATGACCACTAGACCATGTCCTGAAGTGCCACATCTACATGTTTTTTGACACCTCCAGGGGTGGTGACTCCTGGACACTTACCAATATTAATCTAGTTGTACTGTAGGAATGTGTCCAGTTCTCTGGACACTTTTGAGGTGAGTTTTGGAGAAGTTTGGTGCATTTCCAGCAGTAGGTGTTTACACCTGATGCTTCCTCAGCCCTTTATCTCCAAGTCTGGAATCTCTCTGCTGCCTGGGGGCAAATTCCTCTTCCCCTCCTGCTCCTCCCAAGGCTCAGAGGAATGCAACTCATCCCCCAAGTCATCTTGTTGGAGTGTAGGAAGGTCCCCTCAGCCACACTTGCCCAGTTTAGATGGTGGAGATGTTACTTGGCTTCTTCACCATGGAGTGAAGGTGATGCCCTTGGGGCTGAGAGTGGCTTCTTCATTGGCTTTGGAGCTGGAGAGGGTTTTTGTGAGGAGAACCCATGTAGCAAACTTGAGTTTAAAATAAAGGTGGAGTGTGTCCAGAGGTTGGAGTTCATCTCAATCTGTGCTGGAGGGTGTCCAGAGAAGAGCAACAAAGGTGGGGAAGGGTCTAGAGCAGGAGTGTGGTGAGGAGGAACTGGGGGAGCTCAGGGGAGACCTTCTGGCTCTGCACAACTCCCTGCCAGGAGGTTGGAGCCAGGTGGGGTCGGGCTCTTCTCCCAAGGAACAAGTGATGGGACAAGAGGAACCAGCCTCAAGTTTCCCCAGGGGAGGTTGAGGTTGAACTTTAGGAGAAATGTCTTCCCTGAAAGGGTTGGAAGACCTGGCCTGAGGTAGTGGTGGAGTCCCCATCCCGGGAGGGGTTTCCAAGGTGTGGAGATGTGGTGCTGAGGGCCAGGGGTTAGTGGTGGCCTGGCAGGGATGGGGGAATGGTTGGACTTGATGATCTGAAAGGTCTTTTCCACCCTACCTGATTCAATGACCTTCTCAAGGAATTAATGATGCTTCCAAGTCAATGATCCTGAAGTGTCAGCCCAGATTCTTTTGCTCTGGCTTGTGTTGGTTGTCTTCAGCAGAGGCTTTTCCTCCATAGTTGCTTTTAAAGTCCCAAAATATGCCACATGAAGGCAGCTGAGAAGACAGCATTGAAAAAATTGCAGGTGATGGTGGGTATGGTAGCCAAGATGGTACCAGGGTGAGATCTGCTGGCCACCCCCACCCCCCTTGGAGAAGTCAACCCTGGTGGTTTCATTGTTCAGTGCCCTCCTATGATGCTGTTTGATGTCACTCAAGACAGGGGATATTCAGGGTTCAGCAGGAGATGGGCTGGTTGGGATTTGAGGTGCCAGTTTTGGGTGAGCCTGTTGGGTTTGAGCCTCACCAAGATGAGCCTTGAGTGACAGCTCAATGTAGGAGAGTCAATAAAAAAAGATCTTCTGTGGCCTTAGTGGCTGTCATGGAAATACCTTTCCCCCAAAATGATCTTTTATTGAGGTTTCTGATGTTGTTGAAGGAGGAGAACCTTTGAGCAAAGCTTGGTGTGTTTGTAGAGCATCAACCCAGAAGTTCTCACCAATTTTCATCCCTGGCTTCAGGAGCATGATGGTTGAAAACCTTTTTTTGCCTTTGCAGCTTGTACAGATTATTATAAATACGACCCACTTGGAGAAATCCTGCAAGTTCCTAGAGGAGTTCATAACCAATATCACTAATGTACTTCCAGAAACTGTCCACACCACGAAACTCTACGGGACCACAACCTTCAAGGTGAGGAGACTGGTAGATCTACCTCCCAAGGAGATGCTGTGGATGGTTGGTTGGAGAGTAGCTGCTTGTGTGGATGTGTGGATGTAGGGAGCTGAGCTCCAAGGTAATTTGGACCTACCCTGGGAAGTTCCCACCATCAGAGAAGCTTTGGGGTTTGTCCTTCAGAACGTTGCATCTGTGGAGACCATGAGGTTTTGTAGCCCTAATCTACAGGCTGTGATCAGAGCTAAAGGATGAAGCAGTTTTTCAACAGAAGCCTGATTCTAATTTATTATTTTAATGGGTTTTCATGTTGCTTGAGCACCATAGAGTGTTCCACACATCTGGCCACCAGCACCAGCTCTCCTCTTTCACCCAAGAGGAGAATAGATGTTCAGAACTTAGATTTATGTCTCTTTCCACTCCTTTTAGCATTAGCCCCTAAAAATCAGGGCTGGTAGAAACTGTTGAACTTCCCAGTCTTTAAATCTTTAAATCCAACCCAGGAATGTCCACTCAGATAATTCATATGAAGTCCTAAGGCCATAATTGGGTCAACTGTGGGGTGATGAGCAGGAGATGGGAGCAGCACCAAGGACTCCAGCAGTAGGGAATTGGTTCGGTGAGGTTTGCCCTTAAAGAATTGGGTTGGAAGGGACCTTCCAAGGTCATCCAGTCCAACCCCCCTGCAGTCAGCAGGGACATCTCTACCTAGAGCAGGTTGCTCTGAGCCCCATCAAGCCTGGCCGTGAATGTCTCCAGGGATGGGGCCTCCACCACCTCTCTGGGCAACTTGTTCTGGTTTTCCACCACCCTGAGGTAGTTCCAGAGTTGGGATAACCAGACTCATCTATTTCATGGAAACATTTAGGTTGGAAAGGACCTTTAGAATCATCAAGTCCAACCTTTGTCCAGCATCTCCCTGACCCCCAGACGATGTCTCAAGCTCCACATCTACTCGTTTGTTGAACCCCTCCAGGGATGGGGACTCCAGCACCTCCCTGGGCAGCCTGGGCCAGTCCCTGACCACTCTTGCAGCAAAGAACTTCTTCCTAATGTCCAATCTAAACCTCCCCTGATGCAACTTGAGGCCATCACCTCTTGTCCTGTCATTAGTTACTTGGGCAGACATCAGCTTGACCTTGCCTACTGCTCATCTGGTAGAACATGCCCCACCAGTCTGAGTTAAGCTGAGGCTGTTGCAGCCTTAATCATAGAATCATAGAATGTTTCAGGCTGGAAGGGACCTTTAGAGGTCATCTTGTCCAACCTCCCTACACAAGTAGGGACATCTCTAGCCTTCTTGTGCTACCTTTAGGGCTAGAGGTTGGGTTGATCTCACGTCCACGTCCCGTTACTTGTGTGGTGACTCCATCCCCTCCTGTGTCCCAGGACGCCCGCCACGCCGCCGAGGAGGAGATCTACACTAACCTGAACCAGAAGATAGACCAGTTCCTACAGCTGGCTGACTACGACTGGATGGCCATGGAGCCAGGCAGCAAGGCCAGTGACTACCTGGTAGACCTCATCGGCTTCCTCCGCAGCACCTTCGCCGTGTTCACCCACCTCCCGGTGAGTCACCTCCACCCATCTTAGAATCATTGAATTGTCAAGGTTGGAAGGGACCTCAAAGATCATCCATGCCATGGGCAGGGACCCCTCCCACTACATCAGTTGCTCAGAGCCCCAGCCAGCCTGGCCTTCCAAATGCCCAGGGATGGGGCTTCCAGCACCTCTCTGGGCAACCTGGGCCAGTGTCTCCCCACCCTCCTGGGCAACAACTTCTTCCTAACCTCTCATCTCAATCTCCCCACCTCTACTTTTGACCCATTCCCCCCAGTCCTACCACTACCCAACAGCCTCAAAAGTCCCTCCCCATCTCCTTGCTTGCTTGCCCTGAGGAGCACGTGGCCATCCAGTGGTGCTGCTGAAAATAATGGTGACTCCATCTTTATGGGGTGTGATGGAGATGGGGCCTGGAGCTGTCGAGTGTTATGGAACAACAAATCTCTTTTTACATTTCACGTGTCACCAGAAGTTCTGACTCCTCTTAGAGATGACCAAGGATGACAGGTCCACCATGGAGAAGCAGGGTCATCCTTCACAAGCCACCTACGTTGTAGACACGTTAACTTGCAGCTTAATGGACCTTCCACCCATTACAGGGGGGGCTTATTTGGACTTTTCCAAACGTTTGTCAAGTCGCTGGATGCCTCACGTCCAAATATTGCTGCTTGGAAGGCACCATCTGGTTCTCTCTTCTCTCTGCTCTCTGAAATCTCTGTTTACACTGCTGTGGCCATCAAAAAAATGGATTTTCTGCTGGGTCCTGCAGTTGGCTGAGGAGCGTTGTGATGGATGGGAAAATAGCAGCACCAGGGGGGTCATGTGAGCTCAAATGGCTTTTTTTTTTTCACCCTGAAAATGAGATTTATGCTGAGCTGTGTGGAGATGCACTTAAGGGTAGATTCAGGCAGCAGGTACTTGGCCATAGAAAATCCACTGAGCACAGTGGATGTTACACATACAGATTATATGGGTAATTATACGTATAATATATACATGTATATGTATATATCTACATATATTTATGTATATGTGGATTTACATATATTTGTATAGGTGTGTATTTACATATATTTATATAGGTGTGTATTTACATATATTTATATAGGTGTGTATCTACATATATTTATATAGGTGTATACCTACATATATTTATATAGGTGTATACCTACATATATTTATATAGGTGTATACCTACATATATTTATATAGGTGTATACCTACATATATTTATATAGGTGTATACCTACATATATTTATATAGGTGTATACCTACATATATTTATATAGGTGTATACCTACATATATTTATATAGGTGTATACCTACATATATTTATATAGGTGTATACCTACATATATTTATATAGGTGTATACCTACATATATTTATATAGGTGTATACCTACATATATTTATATAGGTGTATACCTACATATATTTATATAGGTGTATACCTACATATATTTATATAGGTGTATACCTACATATATTTATATAGGTGTATACCTACATATATTTATATAGGTGTATACCTACATATATTTATATAGGTGTATACCTACATATATTTATATAGGTGTATACCTACATATANATATTTGTATATATGAATTATATATTTATATATATTTAAATTATATATTTGTGTATATATAAATATATAATTTATATGTATATTAAATTTATATTTTATATATATATATATTACATATAATAGCAGCAATTCCAGCTCTTTCTTCTTTCCTGGACTGGTCCTTACTGGTGGTTACTGGGTGCCCAGGACTAGGGCCCTGGTGCCCACCCTGGGCACCTCTCATGAGCTGGGATGTAAACAGGAAGAGAAGACTCTTGACCCACAAGAGCTGCTTCCTTCACTCCCTCTCTTTGTTTCTGCTCTGCTGGAAGGATGTTGGAGCTCTCCAGAGATGTTTTAGGGGGTGTTCTGGCCCATGGCTTTGGTCTTCTCCATCACAGCAGCGAGATGGTGAAGCAGGATGGGGCTGGCTGGGGGGGAGAAGCCACCAAANTGAAAATGGCTTTCCTGGTTCCCTCTACCTGGAGATGTTGTTGAGAAGGTGCTTTCTGGCTCTGTTGGCTCCAGCATGGAGAGGCTGGAAGGGTTTTCATCCATCTTCTTCTTCAGGCCAAGTTCAGTGCCAAAATGCCACCTCCTTGAGCAATGTGGCTGGTGGAGCAGGTGGCCTCTGGGGTCAGGAGGTGCTTGGAGATTCCTCAACTGCTGGATTTCTGCTTAGAAAAGGAGCTGTGGCTGCTCAGGGGTGGTTTGTCACCTGGAGACCCCTGCCACAAATCATCCTGGGATCACTTAGGTGAGCACGTTAATGGGATTTGACAGGGAGATTGGTCTTTGCACCAGAGCATGAAGCATGGCCAGCAGGAGAGATGAGGATGGGGAGAGGTGCCCACGATGATTTATGAGATGGACCTGGAGTCATTTATCATCCTTAAATATGAATGTTTCCTTTTCAAAATTAGTTTGGAGACTGGGAGGTCTCAGCTAAAAAGGTCCCAAACAGATTGAAGGAGCTTTTCTCTTCCAGAGCTGGATTAGAAAGGACCCAACTGAGGAGAAGACACTTTGCAGCCCAGACAAATCAATCAGATGCTGAAGCTGTAGGGATGGGGTTCAGTGGTTTGTAGGAGATGTAGGTCTGAGATGTTTTCATGATATTGGAGCTTCTTCATGATATTGGGAGTCCCATGAAGATGCCATCACTGAACGTTGCTGGTGGGGCTCTGCTTGCCCTTGCAGGCAATGGTGGGTGACAGCAAGTCAGGAGGAATCAGGGTACATCTAAAAGGCAACCAGCTCTTCTGGTGTCTCTCCTGGTTTGTTCTTGAAGGGTTCAAGGAACTATTTCTAGTGTCTTATTGAGAAATATTAAATTTTCTGCACTTTTCTACATGAAATATGGGAGAAAAGGGGTGTAGAAGCTCAAATCTGTCTAAAACAAATGCAGAAAAATGAGGGAGATGTTCCTGAAAGCACCAAAAATGTGGGAAGAGCTTCATTTATGAAAGGAAAGGTTGAGAGGGGGTTTGAGGGGGAAAGGGTCTGTCTCCAAAAAGGGTGAATTGTAATTAAAAGAGGATATTGCAGGGTTGGTGGTGGCAAGGAAGAGCTGCTTCTATACTGCTGGTCCAAATCCAGCCCTCATCAAAGGTGGTGTCATGATGTAAGAGATGCTGCTGGAGCATCTTCTCATTCATAGAATCATAGAATGGGTTGGAAGGGACTTTAAAGATCATCTAGTTTCAACCCCCCTGCCATGGCAGGGACACCTCCCACTAGAGCAGGCTGCTCAAGGCCCCATCCAACCTTGTCTTGAACCCCTCCAGGGATGGAGCATCCACAACCCCCCTAGGCAACCTGTGCCAGTGTCTCACCACCCTCAGACCGAAGAACTTCTTCCTAATGTCTAACCTAAATCTCCCCTCTTCCAGTTTGAACCCTCCCCCTAGACCAGGTTGCTCCAAGCCCCATCCAAGCTGGTCTTGGACACCTCCAGGGATGGGGCATCCCTGGACACCATCTCCTCCTTTGCTGGTTTGGATGCCCCCATCTTCTCGAGCTGATGATCAGATGGCTTCATGTTGAGTTTATCCCATTTTTAAGCAGTGAAAAGTGTTCTCCAAGTATTGGACCTTGCAGGAGCCCTTCAGAAGACAAGAGTGGCAGGCTCAGGAGATGACTCAGGGGCAGGATCCACCTGCCTTTTGTCACGCCAGTAATTACCCCAAGACAAACCTTCACCTGCTGATCAAAGAAGCTCAGCCCGGGCATGTCGGTGGCTGCTCTCCTAAAATTACCCCAAGAAAAAGCCTCTGTCCTGGAGCAGAAGGGAGCTGAAAGTCCTGAGCCTGCAGAAATGCAGGATGGGTGTGAGTAATCCCATTGTCTCCTGGGGTCAAGGCTCCAGCTTGCCCCAAGGCAGATTGAATGGCCTTGAAGGGTCCTGTTGGCTCAAGTCAACGTTTTGGAGAAGGGGTGAAGAGGAGCTGAGATGGTGAGGGAGCTAAAAGGTGACTCCAAGCCAAGATTTGGGTGTTTTGTGGTTCCCAAGGCTGAATTTTTGTTGTATTTTTTTGGGAGAATCAATCCCAGGTTGGAAGGAACCTCGGGAGGCTATAGGATGGTTTGGGTTGGGAGGGACCTTTCAAGGTCCTCCCTACACTGAGCAGGGTTTTGAGCAACCTGCCCTAGTTAGAGATGTCCCTGCTTATTGTAGGTTGGACTAGATGATCTTTGGAGGTCCCTTCCAACCCAAACCATTCTATGACTCTACCTGCAACTAGACCAGGTTGCTCAGAGCCCCGTCCAACCTCACCTGGAAGGTTTCCAGAAATGGGGCATCTCCCACCTCTTGAGCAACCAGGTCAAGCAGGATAAATAGCCCAGACCAAAGCTGGTCCTGGCTTGTGGGGTGGCATAAAGTGTCTCCACTTTCTCCAGTGTTCTGGGGGTTGCAATCCCTCATTTTCCCTTTGGAGCATCATGAGTAGACATTGTGGGAGAACGAGTAGATGTGGAGCTTCAAGACATGGTCTAGGGGTCATGGAGATGTTGGACAAAGGTTGGACTTGATGANTAATCCTCTGTTAGTCTTGTATCTTGATAACCTCCTTTGGAAGGTAATCAGGGCAGGTCAAGAGGTGCTGGTGACCCGGGAAGGGGAAGCAATCTTTCAGCCATCGAGCAAACTCTAACCCCAGATCGTGTTTAGGGGGGTTTTTTGTGTGTGGTTTGGGGTTTGGTTGGGTTTTNAAACCTCTTGATATATCCCTGGAATCAATTTGCTTTTTGCAGCTTTGCTTCAGGACGCTGAGCTCCCATCCATGCTGGTGGGTCCAGGGGGGGAGGAGAAGCTCATGGTGAAGTTCAGGAGGTTTTGGTGCATGAAATGATCCTGGTGGTTTGGAGAAAATCCTCCTCTAAGTGCCCCAAATGTCTCAAAAGCAAATAACAGGCTGGTGGAAATCAAAGCCTAATTAACAGCTGGCTTCAAGGCTACCAGAGTTGGGTCCTGCTGATTAACTTGGGATGCTCAGACCTCCTTTAAAAGAAAATCCTTTTTTTTTTGAAAGAAAAAAAAATNTGCTTATTTTTGCCAGATGGCAGGCACAGATTTCAGCCTGAGCCGTGGCTGCTCTTGCCTGGGATGTTTCTGCCTTCTTCACCATCTTGGCATCTCCTCCTGGTTGTGGATAAATCCTCCAGCCCCGGCAGCTCTTGGGTTGGGAGTGTTTATTTTCTTTTGGAAGAGAACGATTACCTCTGTTTTTGTTTGAAAAAGCCAAATCCCTCTGTAATATTTTAGAAGGCAGGGGAGTCAAATGCCTTGAACTTTGTGCAACCGCAGCTTGGACCATGTTGGGAGGGACCCAAGTGGAAAATGAGCATCAGGAAAACACGGTATGAGCACCAAAAGCACCTTTAGATGTGTGTGAGTTGTGGCTGTGCTCAAATAACATCCCCTTGCCCTTGGAAGAGTTGAGCAAGGTTTGCTTGAGCTGATCTCTGCTGTCCCTCACAGCATGGTGGGGTTGGAAGGGACCTCTGGAGATGCTCTGGTGCAACCCCCCTGCTCCAGCAGCTCCCCCAGAGCAGGGGGCCCAGCATTATGTCCAGGCCACCTTTGGAATCTCCAGACAAGGAGACTCCACAACCTCTCTGGGCAGCCTGGGCCAGGCTCCAACACCCTCACAACAAACCACCACCTCCTCCTGCTCAGGTGGAACCTCCTGGGTTCCACTTGGTGCCTTCAACCTCAGTAGGGTTTGTCCATCGCCTCCGTCTTGCGGGTGGGAGAACTGAGACATGTGGGTGTTGACTTAGTAGCAATGAAACTGATCTTGTGGCACTTTGATTTCCTCCTCATGCTTCTTAGACCAGGTTCAAGGAACCCATAATTTGTTTATTTGAATACTCTNTGCTTTTCAGCAAGTAAAGGGCCAGGACCTCCAAAAAATTCCCATTTTCCAGCCTGGTCCTTTGCAGAGAATGCCTGAAAAAAGCCTTTTGTCTTTGATGGCTGATTGTTGTTTTTATTTCTTGTTGGACAAGTTAATGTAAATGGCATTGACAGGGCTACTCCAAACACACTGATTTGTTGACATTAAGCTGCTGGGAGATGGAGGGTTTGTGTCAACACCTACGGGGACCTGTCAGGTTCACAAAGCAAGGATGTTTTCTTGGGGGAGGGGAGCAGAGTGGANGCAGCTTGGACCATGTTGGGAGGGACCCAAGTGGAAAATGAGCATCAGGAAAACACGGTATGAGCACCAAAAGCACCTTTAGATGTGTGTGAGTTGTGGCTGTGCTCAAATAACATCCCCTTGCCCTTGGAAGAGTTGAGCAAGGTTTGCTTGAGCTGATCTCTGCTGTCCCTCACAGCATGGTGGGGTTGGAAGGGACCTCTGGAGATGCTCTGGTGCAACCCCCCTGCTCCAGCAGCTCCCCCAGAGCAGGGGGCCCAGCATTATGTCCAGGCCACCTTTGGAATCTCCAGACAAGGAGACTCCACAACCTCTCTGGGCAGCCTGGGCCAGGCTCCAACACCCTCACAACAAACCACCACCTCCTCCTGCTCAGGTGGAACCTCCTGGGTTCCACTTGGTGCCTTCAACCTCAGTAGGGTTTGTCCATCGCCTCCGTCTTGCGGGTGGGAGAACTGAGACATGTGGGTGTTGACTTAGTAGCAATGAAACTGATCTTGTGGCACTTTGATTTCCTCCTCATGCTTCTTAGACCAGGTTCAAGGAACCCATAATTTGTTTATTTGAATACTCTACCAACTGCTGAGCAGCCAGGATCTCAGCTGGAGCATTGATGGGTTGTAGGCACCTATGGGTGATGACCAATGTGTTCCTCTCTGCCTTTCTCTCTGTTGCTTTGCTCTCTTCTGCCTTTGACTCTGAACTCCCTGTGTTGTCCTCTGTAGGGGGAGGTAGATGTCCACTCTACCATGTCGGTGAGTACAAGACCGCGTGTCGTGGGCGTTTGGTCTGCTCTGCTTGCACCTCACATATTAGAGGGGGAGTTGAACCAGAAAAGGTCCTTAGGCTCAGGAGGGAGGAAAGGAGAAGGTTGAGTAGAAGTTTAGATCAATAAGAGATCAGTGGAGATGCTTTCCTTCCAGAGAGATCAATAAGAGACCAGTGGAGGTGGTTTCCTTCCAGAGAGGTCACCCCCAAGCCTGCTCTTCCAGTAGCATATCATGTTTACCCCCCCACCCATCCCTAAATGTGTGAGGATTGAAGGGAAATACCTGTTATTAGGGAAAACCTCACAGGGTCTTCAACCTCTCCTTGGAGAAGAAAAGATCTTTGTCAAATCCCTCCCTTGCTCCCTCTATTTTGTTCAGACAGATCCCCCATGGGGCTTTCAGCTTGATGTTCCTCCTGATCTAAGTGCGTCCACCTGGGGCTTGGACCACTGAGGGGTTAGAATGTGTTTTATCCAGAAAATAGTGAGGATTCTTGATATTTACAACCTCCCTTCTCAGATTAGGCTGTCCAGCCACCTAGAAAGCCAAGGAAACATTTCAGACCTACCTTCTGGTTCAACGAACCCCTCTAATTATTGTCCCTTCTGCTTGTTCCATGCGTGGGAGAAGAAGCTGCAGCCTCTCCATGGGTAGATGGCAAACAAAGTGCTCTCGAGCTGCCTTGTTTCCTCTCGTCCCACATCTGGGATTTTGTTTTGTTGAGTTGGTGCAAGCCCTGCTCGACGTAGCTGTGAGATGTGGCCATCATGGAGACGTAGCCTCCACCCACCCCAGCTTCTGCTGCTCTGCCTTGAAGCCCCTGCTCTTCATTTTAATGCTGAGCTGCCGTGGTCGTGTTGATATTTCGTGCTGCAGTTGGATGCTTGTCCCCCTATTCCTGGAAATTCAGCGTAGCTTTGAGTGTCTGCAGGCTCGGGGCACCTGGGGGGTTTCTAAGTCAACATCTCAAATCAACACCAGCTTCTGGGAAAGAAAGAGCCTTGTTAAAGCAATTTGAGGCCAGCTCCCATCAAAGCCACGGCCACATCTCTGGCAGGGATGCAGGAGCAGGCAGGGATGCTCCAGCCTTCCAGGAGCCGTCTTGAATGTCCACCATGCCTTGTGGTGTCCTCAGGGCAGCCCCAAAGAGAGGTTGCTGCAGAAGCTGGTGTTGCCTCCGAGAACTTTGGAGCATTGAGAAGCCAGAGGTATTTCTTTCTTTAATTGAATCCAGCACCTAGACAGCTCTGGAGTCAGCTTCCTATGGAGAGGGGGGCATTCGTTTCATTAAGGTAAATCAATGAAAAATAATACCTGGAGGTCCCCTGGAAAGGGTCAGGGATGGAGTAATCCCTTTATATGGTGGGACCTTGCTGGCTTGGCTGAGTTGGTTTTGGTTTTCAGCTGCCACGGATTCTGCTTTTCCTTTTAACCCCCCCCCCTCTCATTTTCTGTTCTCCGAGTAGTTTGTGTTAATTGGGGGGAATAAATCACTAATCTGTCCAGAAGAGATTGGGAAAATAGAAATCTTAATTGCACGGAACAGCAGGACAAAGGAGCAATTGAAATGGGGCTTAAAATGTCTGGTGGGAAGGGGTTGGGGCTAATCCTGGAGGTTTCTTGGCGTTGTAGATATGGGGAGATGTAAAAAAAGCAAGTTGTCTGGGATGCAGGCATGGACAGGGCATGGGCAGCATCCCAAATCCTTCCTATATGGTCCTCAGAGGGCTTCCTTTGCTCTCCAGAGGTGATCCAAAGCTCTTTGGGGGTTGCTCAGACCAGCTTGCCCTAAAGGTTGGTCAGAATGTCCTTAAAACAAGGATGCTTTGGTGAGGAGAAGACAGGCTGGTGGCTGGAGCAGCTCTTGGGTGGCCATGTGGTCCCATGCTGCTGAGGTCTGGTGGCTCTGCATGGTTATCCTGGTCGTCTCAAGTGTCTCCCCAAATCCCCACCACTTCCCAAAATGAAGGGGTCCAACCAAGAACTTGGTGGTTGCTTGAAAGCAAGGAGCAAAGCCTTCAAAAGCAATGGGCCTGAGCTCTGTTGGCTGGGGAGAAGGTTGACCTCTGGTTGACTCCAAGCTGGGTAAGCCCAAGTTTATCTTCTAATTACATGGTTTCGTGTCTGCTTTCAGCACTTGGGAATTGAATTGAAGCTCAACTGCCTGGTCCCCATAAATCCCTTCACCCAGGGTGGTGCACGCTTGCCTAGGTCTTGCTCCCCTTGATGTAGTCACCTTGGCATGGATTCTTATTTTACAAACTTGGGTTTGTAAAGCTCTTTTCTGCTGAGTTCTGCATGTGCAACAGACCCAGAGAATCAGATGTGTGGAGTTTGGCAGCTGAAAATCCATCCAGGCATGAGGGATCCCAACATGTTTAGTCCTTCTTGCATGTACCTTCCAAAAACCCCAAGGAGAAGTTACAAATATGGGTTGTTTTTTTTTTTTTTTCCCCCCTTTAGTGAATTTAAGTGAAAGAATTTTGTGATTTTGTGCTTTCCTATTATTTTATCCACTGGCAACCTGAGGTCTTGTAAGGTTATTTATTAAGGTGGGGCTTTGAGCAGCCTGCCCTAGGTAGGGATATCCCTACTTGTGTAGGGAGGTTGGACAAGATGACCTCTAGAGGTCCCTTCCAGCCTGAAACATTCTATGATTCTAAGGTTCTTCTTAATGAACATCATTATCTGTTTCCAAAGCCCTCAGATGTCCTCCTTAACTCCACGGGAGGAGACCCACCTACCCTAAAGGAGCCCAACGTTCATAGAATAATAGAATGGTTTGGAAGGGACCATTAAAGGTCATCCAGTCCAACCCCTCTACCCTGAGCAGGGACATCTGCAACTATCTCAGGTTGCTCAGAGCCCCAAACAACCTCCCCTGCAATGGTGCCAGGGATGGGGCAGCCACCACCTCTCTGGGCAACCTTCATATATAAAGTCCTTTGGGGTCCTTGTGGAGAGGTTGCTTGAGTTGAGGTTGCACATAGAAGTGTTGGGAGCTCCTGCCCATCCTTGGGAGCCAAATGCTACATGAGCGTGGTTGAGTGATGTTGGTGTGGTTGAAGTGATTAGGTTGGAAAAGACCTTTAAGATCATGGAGTCCACCCATTAACCCATCCCTGCCAGGGCACCACCAACCCCTGGCCCTCAGCACCACATCTCCACACCTTGGAAACCCCTCCAGGGATGGGGACTCCACCACTGCCCTGCCCAGCCTGGCACAGCCCACAACAGCCCTGACCACCAACAAATTGTTCCTCAGCTCCAACCTCAACCTCCCCTGGGGCAACTTGAGGCTGGTTCCTCTTGTCCCATCTCATGTTCCTTGGGAGAACAGAGATGTTCTCCTTGGATCTTGCATTCTAGCTTAGATGTAATGGGAAGTGAGAGCAAGAAAACCATTTTAATGGGCAGATCCTCTTGGATTTCTCATGATCTTTCTTTGTTGTGTTTCAGGAAGGCCAACAAATAAGGGGAGCCCAATGGGTTAATTAAAACCCAAGGTAACAGGAATTTCTCCAGCTTTCACCACCCATCTTTTTCTTCTCAACTATAACATCTCAATATTGAAAACAGAATTTTAATGTATATTTTAGATGTTGGAATAGCCTAAAAGGAGCTGAAGTTTCACATGATGCTTGTGTTGGTCACTCAGTGATCTTGGCAAAAACAAGATCTGCCAAATTGGGCGTCGATGGCTCATGGGGTGGCGATGGAGAGGGTGGGTTTGGTTGGAGCTCATCCTTTTTTTCCTCAATCTGTTCAACATCTGGGCCTTGAAGTCATGTGGCAGTTGGGTTTCCATCAGGCATTTGTATGTCACAATGACGTGTCCACCCTTCCTCCAGCAGCTCAGCAAGGAGAAACCTACGTCAATGGGGGATTGGGGGCCTTCCATGTGTGGGAGAAGGGTGAGGAACCTTTGGTGTCCATGTGCTGGGGACTCCAAGCCTTGAGATCATCCCCTTTGCATTCCTAACCTTAATTTAGAACGATAAAATTATATGGCAAAGATGAAGTGATTCAGTTCACTCCCTATCTTCCTCCTGCCATGGTTGGCAGATAAATCAGGGGAGAGAAACGTGGTTCTAGCTCTACATTAGGGGGGAAAAAAAAAGAGAGAAATCTGCATTTAATCAGCTTTTTGTTTCCAAAATGGCAGCTGCTTTGTATTTAATGGAAAATCAGGCTCTTCCCTATGGAAAGAATGTTATTCCCAAAGCGAAGACAAAGGAAATAAAAGCCACAAAAGAGGGGAGGGGGGGGGAAATATGTCGTTTATTTTTGATTTTATTCCCTCATTCGTTCCATTTGAGATGATCACGGTCAGGCCACGGCTCTGGTTTGTGTCAAGGAACTGGGGAAGTCTCAGCCTGTGGACATGAGGACCTGGAGAGGTCCTCACTCCACATTAGGAGGCACAAGCAGGACCCACAAAAATTAGAATCAGAAGCATTTAGGTTGGAAAGACCTCTAGGATCAAGTCCAACCTTTGGCCAACATCTTCCTGACCCCCAGACCATGTCTTGAAGCTTCACATCTACTCGTTTGTTGAACCCCTCCAGGGATGGTGACTCCACCACCTTCCAGTCCCTGACCACTCTTCCAGTCAAGAACTTCTTCCTAATGTCCAATCTCAACCTCTCCTGGTGCAACTTGAGGCCATCACCTCAAGGGTGACTTTGTGCTTCTTGTGTCCCTGTAGAGACTCATTAAATGCAGGTTCTTTATGGGTTTAATTCCTTTGCAGGCTCTTTTGGAGCACCACATCTTTTGTTGGACCCCTCTTGTTGCAGGGCTTTGGTGTCTTTTTCAGAGGTGAATGATCTTTGTGGTGAGTGTGGGAGGAGGAGGAGAAGATGGAGGAGCATCAAGCCTTGTCCAAGCCCACCCAGCAGCTCTGCAGGTCACCATCCTCTCCTGGGGTTGCAGTGAACCTACAGCACCATCTTTTCTTGGTCTGCTGCTCATGTTTGCTCATAGTGTTTGCTCTGAAACGCTTTTAAATGCAAAAAACCCCCATAATTTAATGCTTCTAGAAGGCAAGTCCAAAAGCTACTTTGGTCATGGGTGGAACTTGATTTAGGGTTCCCTCCTGCTGCTGGGCTGGAGGTGTTAAGCCATGTCATGGAGATACCTCCTGGTTTGAGTGGTTTGAGCTGTTGTGATGTGCTCTGTCCATGTATTTTGGGGTTTGTGAGGGTTTTGGTATCTTACTTCCCTGCTGGCCCCTGCACAGGGATGTCTCCTTGATGCTCAAGAAGGTGGTGCAGGAGTTTGGAGCACAGCTCGGAGTATTTAGAGAGCAGAGAGATGGGACTTCTTTGTCTTTTATTGTCTAAAAAAGAGAATCACATTAAAAAAGGGGATGGCAGCAGGTCTGGAATGGGAGTTTGATGCTATGGGGTGAACCTCCAGCTTGGTGGGACAGTTGGGTTCAGGTGGTTACGTGATTCATGGGTGTCTACAGCTAAATCAAGTGGTTAATGAGGGTAAAATACATAATTTCTTTCATTTCCCAAGCATAATTCTGTTGTACACCTACCCTGGACTAGCCTGGGTGCTTTCCCAACCATGACCAGTGTGAAGGTCCTTGCACAGGTCCCTGAAGCATCTCAGGAGACCAGGCAGCAGCTGGATGCTCCAACCAGGCTTTGCAACTGTTCCTGCTCTGTAGACTTCTACAAAGCAGTTAATGAAAAAGATCCTGCCATGAATTTGGGTGGTGTGCAAGGAAAAAAGACCCAGATCTTGGAATCCACTAGTTCCTTGGGGGTTTTTTCCATATATGCATATGCAAAATTAAAAAAAGCCAACCCAGCATCTTCTCAGCTTTGCTACAAACTCTTGAGGGTCTACAAAACATCTCTGGTCATGGGTTTGTGGAGCCTTCATAAAGCTTTGGAGAAACTGCCTCATGCTTGGTTGTAAGAGCTGCATCTCAAGGTACTTCCCTTCTCCACCTCCTGCCCTTTCCTTCTATTTATTTAGTTTCTTATTTAGAAAAAGAAAGTAGATGTTGCTTGTTGACTCTGACAGAGCAGTCAAAGTGGGGGAGAAATCTCCTGTTCCTGTGGATGCTCTTGTCCTGGGTCCTCTTCTCTCCTGCCTACAAAGTCCTTGAGTTGGGCTTTGGCTGTTGGGTGTATCATCAATCATGGAATGTTTGAGGCTGGAAGGGCCCTCCAGAGCTCATCTGGTCCAACCTCCCGACACCAGCAGGGACATCTCTACCTAGGGCAGGCTGCTCAGAGCCCCAGCAAGCCTGACCTTGAAGGACTCCAGGATGGGGCCTCCACCCCCTCTTTGGGCAGCCCATTCCACTCATCTAGCACCCTCATGGTAAAGAACTTTTTTCTAATCTCCAGCCTAAATCTCTCCTTTCCCAGCTTAAAACCATCACTCCTACCCAAGCCTTGAGTGCCCCACCAGCTTCACCCAAACCAGCTGTTGACCTGCAGCATCTTCTGATGGTTTTTCTTCTTTTCCTGGAATTTGTGTATCAGGCTACAGTGGTTGGTGGAACTGGCTGGTTTATTTTTTTTGTGTGAGGAGGATAATTGCTGTATTTGCTTTTTTTTTTCCACCCCTCCCTTTTTTATTTCTCTGGTTGCCTCTAAGCTTCTGCTGGGGGTTGAGCTGTGCCATGTGTTTGTCTTGCTGGGACAGCCACTGATCCCTTTACTGCTCGAAATAGAAGAGAAGTGCTAAAATGTTGACTTCTTTTCAATGCCTCTGGAAGGCAGCCACTCAAACATGGGCTTGTGCCTCAGATTGGAAGCAACCCTGCTTCACTCAGAGCATGGTGGCCTTCCAGGTGGCTCTTTTTTTGCTCTTCAGGTGCCATCAGCTCTCCAGGTGAGTGGATCTTTGCACCAGATAAATTTCACTTGGAGTTGTGTTAGTTGGCTCTGCTTGGAGGTGTCACGGATTTAGTGTGGTCAACCTGAGATGTTTCAGTGGTGGAAGGATGTCTCTTGGACCCCTCTGGTGGGACCTTCCTGGAGTGCTGGGGCCAGCTCTGGAGTGCTCAGCACAGCAGAGCCATGGAGCTGGGGGAGTGGGGCCAGAGGAGGCCCCAGCAATGGTGGGAGGGCTGGAAGGCTCTGCTGGGAGGTCAGGCTGGGAGAGTTGGGACTGGTCAGCCTGGAGAAGAGAAGGCTCCAGGGAGACCTTCTGGTGGCCTTGCAGGACTTCAAGGGACCTACAGGAAAGATGGGGATGGACTTTTGAGCAGGGCCTGTTGGGACAGGACAAGGGGGGATGGTTTGAAACTCAAAGAGGGAGATTTAGAGTAGAGAGAAGGAAGAAATTGTTGGTGTTGAGGGTGGTGAGAGCCTGTGCCAGGTTGCCCAGAGAGGTGGTGGCTGCCCCATCCCTGGCACCATTGCAGGGGAGGTTGGATGGGTCTGAGCAACCTGAGATAGTTGCAGATGTCCCTGCTCAGGGCAGGGGGGTTGGTCTGGATGACCTTTCAAGGTCCCTTCCCACCCAAACCAATGTGATTCTATTGTGTGATAGGGATGGTTGAAGTCAGGTGAAGACCAAAATCCCAGTTTCACTCAGAAGAAGCTACAACAGTTCCTGGGTGGTGATGATCTGTTTACATCTGCTGGTTTGCTGGTGGCACTGAAGTGACCCACATCAGGTCACTTCTGGCAGGCAGATCTTGGGGTGAAAGGGACCTTTCTTACTCCTGGTGACCTAGGACACAGATCCCTGTCCCTTCCCTGCCCATAGCAGGATGGGTTCTGTAGCTGTTGGAAGGGAGGCTGTTGACATGAAGATGATGCCATTGACCTTTCCAGTGGGTCCCAGTTGTGCATTGAATCCAAAATGCCTTCCTCAAAGAAACGTGTGTGTGGTCATTGCCTCTCCTGTGGGCATCAGGAAACCTTTAACTCTGTAAATGTCAAGTAATATGAAGACCTGGGTGGGGTCCAAGGCTGAGGAGCATCCCAAGGAGGCCAGGCTGAGGAGCATCCCTTTCCCCAACAGTCACTGCTCTGTGCTCAGGAGCCTTGCTCATCACAACCTCCTCTTGTTGGCTGGAAGGTTTCTCCTTCTTTTCCTTGGCAAACTTCAAACCCACATGAACTTCAGCTTGTAGCTTGGTTCCAAGTCCATAAGCCAACACAGTGGCTTCAGTGTGTAGCTCCTGGGATGACTTCATGGAGCCAGAGCTCAAATAAGGAGCTTGGCAGTGGCTGAAATCAAGAAGTGACCATTAAAGTTCACACATCAGCCACCTCTTGTTGTCCCATGTGGGTCCCACCTAATGCAAAGTGACAGGACTCACCCCACCCCACGTTCCCTGCTGGAGACCAGGAACCCATCTGCTCTTGTCCTCTTCCCATAACACTAATAATTTGGGGAGGAAAAAGTGATTTTCTTCTTCATAAGGGTGTTGCAAAGCCAAGTAAATAGAATTAATTCATTAAGAGTCGTTCTCCTGGGACCTATCCCCAAAATCCAGGGGTGGGTTTGATCTTCTGGGATGCTTGATGGTGACTGCCCATGTAGCACGTACCAAGTCTCATCATCTCCTGGACTCTTCATTGATTCTCCTTTTAGACTAAACACAAAACTACTTAGAAAAATGAAGATTTATTTTGCTACTCTGGATTTTTCCAGGGATTTGATGCTCATGGATTTTTAGCTCCGTGTGGTTGCTTCTCTTCTCACACCTTCATCTGGGCTTAATCCTCCAGTTCTTGAGATCAACCTCTTCCTTCTTCACCAGGGAACATGTTTTTTCTACTTTTTCCTCAAACTCCTCAGTGCTCCAAGACCAAGATAAAAGGGACATCAATTTAGGAAGATCTCTGCTCCTTCTCCCATCACTGGGTCCATGTGGTCCCATCATGAGGGTCTGTAGGTATCAGCTTTGGGTTTGGTCCATGCTCCCCGTGTCATTGCCTCTCACACCATCAGATGCACCCATAGAGGCTGGTCCAACCATCATTGGTCCAACCACCATCGAAGCCAGCTGAGATCCTACCTTCTGAGGAGGCATCTTTGGAGACCACCTTGCTTGGGGTGGTGGTGGTGATGCAGCAGCCTACAGGCTTGGCCAACACAGAGAGGTCTTCTTGACCATCTGTTTTGCTTGGAGCTCTTATTTGTTGTTCCTGGACCTCTTTGTCCTGAATACACTCAAAGCTCCTTGGAAGATGTTAAGTACAGATCTCAGCTTCTTAACAAAACCCAAAAAACTACATGGGAAAAAAAAACCCCAAAACCACTTTGGAAATTGAGTTGAAAATGGATTTCTGGGGAATTAATGAGAGGTTGGTTTGTTTTCTAAGTAAACCTCTTACAACGAGGAGAGGGCTCATTGTACATTTGTTTTCCCTCTTGATGAAGTGTTGATCTGGGTAATGGTTTGGGAGGTTTTTTGGACATCTTGAGTGACTGCAGAACAATTGGCTTTAAAGAAAGGGAATGAAAAAGGCACCAGGGTGATGTTAAGAACCTGGCAAATGAGGATGGCACGAGCAAGCCTGGAAATGTTCTAATTAAGAGTTAGCAGAGCTGATTTTACTCATGGTAGAGGTTGGGAGGGACCTCTGGAGATGTTCTGGTCCAACCCCCCTTCTCCAGCAGGTCACTCAGGATCATCTCCAGCCACCTTTGGGATCTCTCCAGGCAAGGAGACTCCACAACCTCTCTGGGCAGCCTGGCACAGGCTCCAACACCCTCACAACAAACAACCACCTCCTCCTGCTCACATGGAACCTCCTGGGGTCCACTTGGTGCCCGCTGCCCTTGGGCACCACTGACCAGAGTCTGGCCCCAGCCTCTTGCCCCCACCCTTTAGCTCTTGAGCACCATTGAGCAGATCCCCTCTCAGCACCACGTTTCCATCTCTGCATGAATTTGGGGCCAACTCCTGGTGTTCATAGAGGAGTGGACATTTCATATTGAGGAATTCCAATTTTTTGGCCCGTTTTTCTGTTGTATGAAGCCCAAGGATTTGCGCATCTAAATCTCCTCAATCTCAACCCTGAATCTTGTTGGAGGTTAAGAAGAATTTCTGTTGGTAGCAAAAAAAACAATTGGAAACTCTGAGGCCATTTGAAGCCTGTCAAGGTTTTGTTTTTTCATGGAATTGCTTCATTAACTCTGGTGAGGTGGTGGAAACATTCTTGGTGCTACCACAGAACTTCTGTTTGCATTTCAGTGACCGCATTGCACCCAATTTTGGCCAAGCAGAAAGCAGGAGGCTCCAAGAGGTTCCCCCTTGATGAAGCCAGAGGTGGGATGGGGTCCCTTGGACAACCTGCTGGGGTCTCTTCTGGGACCCTCCTGCTGGTGGCCACTTGTACTGAGAAGGTCCCTCTGCCCCCACCATGAGGTGGGGAGCAGCAGCTCATTCCTGATGGCACGTCAAGATTAATGAGTATTTATTTTAAGAACCTTTCCATTTCAGTAGCTTTTTAATGAGTCCTTTGATAGCAAGTTCCTTAATTAACGAGGCAGCTCCTCAGCGTTTCCTTTCCCTAATTGGGAACATATTGGCTGTCTTCAAACAAATGTGCTACCAGGAGCAGTGCTGGCTCCATGGCCTCCTTGCTGACCTTCCCTGTGGTGGCTTCTTGTCCTCCTGGGAGCCCTGAGACTTCCATCTGCTGCCCAAGGATGAAATCCAGATGAGAAGAGATGGTTTTAGGGCTTATTTCCTGAATTGTGGTTGACTTGGTGGGGTCCATGGGGTGTAGCCCATGATGATGTGCTCTGGTAGGTGCTCCTTGGCTGTGTCTTTGAGTTTCAGAGGTCTGGCTCTTGGAGTAGCCCATGATGATGTGCTCTGGTAGGTGCTCCTTGGCTGTGTCTTTGAGTTTCAGAGGTCTGGCTCTTGGAGTAGCCCATGATGATGTGCTCTGGTAGGTGCTCCTTGGCTGTGTCTTTGAGTTTCAGAGGTCTGGCTCTTGGAGTAGCCCATGATGATGTGCTCTGGTAGGTGCTCCTTGGCTGTGTCTTTGAGTTTCAGAGGTCTGGCTCTTGGAGTAGCCCATGATGATGTGCTCTGGTAGGTGCTCCTTGGCTGTGTCTTTGAGTTTCAGAGGTCTGGCTCTTGGAGTAGCCCATGATGATGTGCTCTGGTAGGTGCTCCTTGGCTGTGTCTTTGAGTTTCAGAGGTCTGGCTCTTGGAGTAGCCCATGATGATGTGCTCTGGTAGGTGCTCCTTGGCTGTGTCTTTGAGTTTCAGAGGTCTGGCTCTTGGAGTAGCCCATGATGATGTGCTCTGGTAGGTGCTCCTTGGCTGTGTCTTTGAGTTTCAGAGGTCTGGCTCTTGGAGTAGCCCATGATGATGTGCTCTGGTAGGTGCCCCTTGGTTGTGTCTTTGAGTCCCAGAGGTTTGGCTCTGCCCTTTCACTGGTTGGCCTGGCCACAAGGAACCTCTCTTGATGTCCTACCTATGTGGCCAAGGAAGCCTTGGTGGGACAGGAAGGAGCAGCATCACCTTGAGAGATGTTATGGAAACCCCAAGAGCTGCAAAGAGGTTGCACCAAAGGCCATGGACAGAGGGATCCATTGCTGGAAATGTGGTTACAAACTGATTTGAGCCTCAAAACAAACCCCCAAGGCTCTTGCTCTGATAATATGCCCAGAATTTCTTTATTTCACTGAATATTGGACCAAGCTGGAGCTTGGTGGGGGTACCTGGGCAGGTGCATGGATGTCCAGGCTGTTGAGCTTCATCAGCTTTGACCCATGTGGCCCTTATTCCCCAGTTCATTTTTCTTGAGGTCTGCAAAGGTCTTGAATAAATGGGTGACACCATAAAGATGTTCCTGGAGTTGCTTGGTGAAATTTGAAGCTCTTTGGTTTTCTGTCAAGGTGGTAAATGAGTTCTTGGTGGCTTGAAAGTGGGTTTTTGTCCCCTGCTCTGCAGACAGCTCAGGTCGTGGTTGTGTTCCTCCTCCTTTGCCTTTCTCTCCAAATAGGCCAAAGTTTCTTCTTCAAGAAGGCCAATGATGTCCTGGGGTGCATGAAGAGGAGTGTGGCCAGCAGGTCAAGGGAGGTTCTCCTGCCCCTCTACTCTGCCCTAGTGAGGCCACCTTTGGAATATTGGGTCCAGTTCTGGGCTCCCCAGTTCCAGAGAGACAGGGAACTACTGGAGAGAGTCCAGGGGAGGCTGTGGAGATGCTGGTGGGCCTGGAGCATCTGTGTGCCCAGGACAGGCTGAGAGCCCTGGGGCTGCTGAGCTGCACAAGAGAAGCCTCAGAGGGGATCTGCTCAATGCTGCTCAAGAGCTAAAGGGTGGGGACAAGAGGCTGGGGCCAGACTCTGGTCAGTGGTACCAAGAGGCAGCGGGCACCAAGTGGACCCCAGGAGGTTGCATGTGAGCAGGAGGAGGTGGTTGTTTGTTGTGAGGGTGTTGGAGCCTGGCCCAGGCTGCCCAGAGAGGTTGTGGAGTCTCCTTGTCTGGGGAGATCCCAAAGGTGGCTGGAGATGCTGCTGGGGGAGCTGCTCTGGGGGAGCTGCTGGAGCAGGGGGGTTGCACCAGAGCATCTCCAGAGCTCCCTTCCAACCTCTACCACGCTGGGATGGTGTGACTTGGAGGAGCAGGACACAACCCTGTGGTTTCTCAGGGCGCTGGCACAGGGAGAGACCTCTGGGAGTGCCGCCGGTTCCGCCACGCGCTCTCCAACCCCTGGGGGTGATTAGCAGCAGGTCTGAGCCCTCCCGGCTGAACCCGGCGGCTCCTCTGAACCACCAGGTTCTCTAGGAGCAGCCCCATCTCATGCTGACACCTCAGAGGCATCCTGCTGCCTCCCCATGCCCAGGCACATGTCCCGACACCGCTGCCCTGGGTGGGGCACGTAATGATTTCGGGAGGTGGGGTGAAGCTGGTGGAGAACGTGTCCATCAGCAGCTCAGCTCCCCGTGTCCCAGGGCTGGGCGGGCACCCCCGGGGCGAGTCGGGGCTTCTCCTCCCCAGCACTGCGGCAAGGCTGAGAAATGAACCAGGAGAAGGGAAAAAATAACATTGTGAAGCCAACCTCCATCATAAATAAGTGCTGGAGATTGAGATGGGCACGTTGAGGTGGGAGGAGGTGCGGCAGCAGCTTGTTAGTGGTGATGTATCAGTGTCCTGGTGGTAGGTTTTTCATCCTGTCAAGAGCAGCTGCTGACCAAGCAGGTTCTGCATCATATTTCTGGGGAAATAGCCTAAAATTGATGTTCTTCATTGAGGATCTTCTGAGGAGCTGCTGTAAGGTGGCATCTCTTGGCACTGAGCGTAGGGGCGAGGCAGAAAAGGATTAAATTCAGTCTTATTTATAAGATTTTGTCTTAATTTTGTAAGATTCAGCCTTAATTTGTAAGATTCAGCCTTAATTTATAAGATTCAGTCTTAATTTTGTAAGATTCAGCCTTAATTTATGATTCAGCCTTAATTTTGTAAGGTTCAGCCTTAATTTATAAGGTTCAGCCTTAATTTATAAGGTTCAGTCTTAATTTTGTAAGGTTCAGCCTTAATTTATAAGGTTCAGTCTTAATTTTGTAAGATTCAGCCTTAATTTATAAGATTCAGTCTTAATTTTGTAAGGTTCAGCCTTAATTTATAAGATTCAGCCTTAATTTTGTAAGATTCAGCCTTAATTTGTAAGATTCAGCCTTAATTTTGTAAGATTCAGGCTTCTAAGTCTGGATTCAGTCTTATTTATGCCTTGTGTTATTTTTGTGTTCAAAGAATGAGTAGATGTGGTGCTTCAAGACATGGTCTAGGGGTCAGGGAGATGTTGGGCTTGATGATCCCAAAGGTCTTTTCCAACCTAAATGATTCTATGAGGCCAACTTCAGTCTTATAAATAAGACTGAAAATACAAGTTCTGGAAGGGTTTTAAATCATGGTGACCAGGGAGTGAGGTGCTGGTCACCCCTGGTGGGACCTTCTTTTCTCCAGCCAGGCATTTAGAACAATGATTTAAACCCACATGGCATCTCCAAGCCCCCTTATAGTAAATATAAGGAAAAAAATGGATTAATGCTTAAAAGGTGGAAGAAAATTCCTCTATATACTTAGAATGATTTAGGTTGGAAGAGACCTCTAGGGTCATCAAGTCCAACCTCCATCCAACATCTCCCTGAGCCCTAGACCATGTCTCAAAGCACCTCATACTTTGTCCTTCCTCCAGTAATACCAGATCTGAGCTGTTAAATCCTGTGTGAAAAGGGAAGGAGGAGGAAAAGCTGAGGCAGAAGCTGCTCCTGGGCTTGTTGGATCCCTGTCACCATCTCTACAACCAGAAGATACTCACAAAGAATGTCCTAAAGTCCCATTTACACGTGGCTTTCATGGCCAAGCCTCAGCAGAGCTGTTGTGCTGTCAAGCCCTGATGGTTAAATGACTTTTTCCCTCCCCTCTTCCTGGGGTTCAGCTCATTAACCTGACATTTCATCTCAATTATTTGCTCTCCTTCACGCCCTCCCACTTGTCATTCACTCTTTCTTCAGGCAAGTCTGGCTGGCCAGAGGAATGTGGCACCAGGGTAGGTGTGTTTGATGTGGTGGTTGGAGGGGTGGGTAACCCTTTAGGTGCCTCCACGTGGTCTGATCTGACCTTTGCTTGGTGGGCAAGAAGGTTGTGCCTCTTAAGTTGTGGTCAACAGGGCAGAAGATCTTCATGGAGGGAGTTTCCTTTTGATTTAGACATAGACTCATGAACTGGTTTGGGTGGGATGGGACCTTTCAGGGTCATCTAGTCCAACCTCCCTGCACTGAGCAGGGACATCTGCAACTAGATGGGATTTTCTTATACATCCCTGGAGGAATTCAAAAACCATGTAGACGTGGTGCTTCAGGACATGGTCAAGAGGTCATAGTAGTGTTGGGTTGACTTGGACTTGATGATCTTGGAGGTCTTTTCCAACCTTAATGATTCTAAGGGTGAGGAGCCCTTTCTCCTATGCCCAGCATGGGTGGGGGTCTGAGGGCAGGACAGCAGAGCTTTAATTTCTCATCCTCTGAGTCTTCTGCTCAGTAACCCTTCAAAACCACTTGGTTACAGCAAAAACTTCAGTGTCTGTTGGGAAGTAATGAAGAAAAATCACAGTTGGCTTCTCACAGCGGCCGGGGATGAGGGATTGGCACAAGTGGTGGTTTAAATAACTGGATGTGTCAGGAGGACACGAGTAAATGATGAAAAAGCAAGAGGAGGAAAAAAACCCTGAGCTCTGCTTAGACTTTATGGCCTCCATCCTTCATCTTCATCTCAGTGAAGGTGTTTGGAGGTGGGTAATGAACCCTCCTGGAGCTTTGGAGCAGCAGAGATGAAGCACCCTACACGTAGTGCATGGGTCTGATTTTGTTTTTTAAATAAAAAATGGGTTTTTTCCCCCCTCCTGCTGAAGATGAATAGGGCTGGAGATCCCAAACAACTTTGCAGAGCTGGGAAAATTCCTTCCCAGCAGATGCAGCAGATGTTGGGTCATGTCTCCCATGCCACCACCACAACGAAACTGGTGCACGAAAACCTCTTCTCTGTAATCCCTCTTTAAATATAATTTGTGAAGTGCTTGTAAAACTCAATGAGAGCTCCAAAGCCACTCCTTGTTCTCAAGAAAGCTTCTTGAAGCCCTTTGTCTGTGCTTGAAGACATAATCTCCTGCTGAAGGTGTTTGCAGGGTAGCACCATGATCCAGGAACGTTGTGGTGGGGTTCCAAATGCAGATATTGGGGTTGTTCTGATGGGTTTGTGTGGATCTGTGCCCTTGTGCCAAAGGATTTCTGTGTTTTTATGGGTTTAATTTAATTACAGACCTGTGGAAATCTGAGGTGCCAATCTTATCTACCCAAGTCCTACCTGCCACCAGTTCTGGATGGCACAGAGCAATGCTTGAGGAGTGGAGGAGCTCTTTAGAACTTCTGGAAATGAGAGAAATTTGGGTAGAATCACAGAGTGGTTTGGGTTGGAAGGAACTTTTAAGGTCATCCAGTCCAACCCCCCTGCACTGAGCAGGGACATCTGCAACTAGAGCAGGTTGGGAGGTCCCTTCCAGCCTCAAGCATTCTATGATTCTATGAATGAGCCTCTGGTGGAAAGGGATTTTGAAAGTCCTCTCTTGGGTTATCTATGGATGCTGGTTTAGATGTTGCCTGGACTTTTGAGTTGTCATTGATGCTATTTTGACCTGTCATCAGGGTCTCTTCAGACAGTCTCTGTAGGATGTCGAATAAAAGGTGGCACATTGTGTTCATCACATTAGGACATGACAATGGGAGATACCTGGAGCTCAGGTTCTCCTGGATTTGAGCTTCTCCCAGGCCCTCTACACTTGACAAAGTCTCACCCTGCTGGTAGCAATGGGGTCCTAGAAGGTGATGGCCTTGATGGTTGCAAGATCAAGCACTATGTGAAGGTCCCATAGCAGAAAGGCCACATTAAAGAGGCTGGACTGGTGAGTCCTGGTCTGAAGAAGTTCTCCTTGGTCTTAATGAGTGTCCTTGTTCTCTTGCAGGGGAAGGTGGCCCAGACAGCTTGCATGTCAGCCTGCAAGCACCTCTCCACCTCGCTGCTGCAGCTGCTGCTGGAGGCTGAAGTGCGGCAGCTGACGCTGGGAGCCCTGCACCAGTTCAACCTGGACGTGGAGGAGTGTGAACGTAAGACACACCTTGGTTGACATGCCTTGATTTGGTTGTTTATGGGTTGGGACCCCAGCCAGAGAATCATGGGTTGGAAGGGACCTCAAAGTTCGTAGGTCAGAGAATGNGAGAGATGCTCCCACCCCTTGATCATCTTTGTGGCCTCCTCTGGACCTGCTCAAGCAGGTCCATGTCTTTCTTGATGCCCAATATATGGGACTGGTGAACTCCTGTAGAGCTCACTGGTGCTGTCCACAATGCCACTTGGCAGTATCTTCAGGACAGAAGAAGCCCAGTAAATTCCAGGAGACCAAAGCTTTACTCTTCCTTCTTCTACTGCCTTGATGCTCTCCAGACCATCCTTGCTTTTTGAGATGCAGTGTTTTAAAAATAGGAGGGGTTGGAGTGGGTGAACCATGAGGAAAGCCAAGAAAACCCAGTTTACTTGTGACTGTTTCTGCAAACAATAACTGGCTTATGTTCTTAAGAAGTTCTGGTCCTCTCCTGACCTCAGCCATTTGTCTTCTCGATCTGCTGCAGGGAATTTTTTCTCAAAACAAGCCCTTTATTCAAAGTCACTGTTATAGAAATGAGGTGTCTTGTGACAAAAGAGCTACAGCTCTTCAGAGGTGTGCCTGGAGAATCGTGGGGCCAGCACCATGGCTTTGCTCCTTTGGATTCATCTAGCTTGTCCCCAAATTAGCTCTGACATCCTAAGGTTTCCCTCAAGTGGTTTGGTACCTTACTCAAGAGAGTCATAGAATTGTTTTGGTTGGAAGAGATCTTGAAGATCATGGAGTCCAACCATTCCCCATCCCTGCCAGGGCACCACTAACCCCTGGCCCTCAGCACCACATCTCCACACCTTGGAAACCCCTCCCGGGATGGGGACTCCACCACTGCCCTGCCCAGCCCAAAACAACCCTGACCAACAACAAATTGTTCCTCAGCTCCAACCTCAACCTCCCCTGGGGCAACTTGAGGCTGGTTCCTCTTGTCCCATCGCTTGGGGCCAAGCGATTTTACCCCCCCTGGCTCCAACCTCCTGTCAGGGAGTTGTGCAGAGCCAGAAGGTCTCCCCTGAGCCTCCTTTGCTCCAGCCTCAACCCCCTCAGCTCCCTCAGCTGCTCCTCCCCAGCCTTTTACTCATGTCCTTCAGCTGATTCCATCACTCATAGCCTGGGAGCAGGATCCCTCCCTAATGAATCAAGGTTCTTCACCATCTCTATGTCCCAACACCTCATTTTTCTTTCACAAACACCTTCAGCCTTAAAACTCTTGCTGCCTAATTTGTGCTGGGGTAGCAGCTGCCTTCCCAAGAGGTGTCCACAGGAGAAAAATTAGGAAGCATTTGTCATTATTCATCGTTTCCTTCTCCTGCCTTTTGGCTGCAGACAGGCTGGGAAGGTTTCTGCCCCATCACTGAGCAGCATCCCTGCCCTAAAAGCCCAGGGAAAAGGATGCCAGTGAATATCAGGTTTAAAAAGCCTCATTCCTGGAATTCCAGCCCTGTTGTGAGACAATCCCAGGGGCTCTCAGACATTCAAGAGCAGGTGACGCCAACCTGGGCAGTGACCTGGTCCCCCCCCCAAGCTTGAGGTTCTGGGAATGGAGATGGATGCTGGTGGTGTAACCTCCTGATCCATCACTGTCACCCCCCCCATCCCTAAACCCAGGCAAAGTCTTTTTCTCCCTTTGCAGCAGCAAAAAAAAATCCCATTTTCTCATCCCTGTGGGTTTGCTGAGACTGGGAATAATTTTAATTTTATTTTTAAGCAGCAATGCATCAAGCTTTTAATTCTGTCTGAGGGTATTCAGAAAATATGTTTCCATTTCCAAGGGTTTTATTTGGGGTTTTTTGGGTGTTTTTTAATCTTCTACCTGAAACCACAGGTGCAAATCTCAGCATCCTTATTACACCAGTTGCATATTTGACTTTATATCTCTGCCCCCAACCCTCTTCCTCTCCCCAGGCCCCCAAACCTTCCCTAATTGAGTAGCTTTATCGTGTACTTATCATATTAAAATGGGATTTTATAGCTGCTTGGAGCCCTTCCAGGGAGTTCTGTGATGTGGGAAGTTTCGATCCTGGAGTTTATGAAGCTTTTCTTTAAGTCTCTTGTTGAGTGCCAAAGGTATCAGCTGGTTAAAAGGGAAATTAATGAAAGGATTTAGTCGTATATTAGGCAGGGTTTGGAGGTGGTGCAGATAATTTGCTTTATATTAGGGCAGATATAATGGATGTTACAGGAAAAGAGGTTTATACACCCAATAAATAACAACTGTGGAGGTGGAAAAGGTGGAAAAGCTTCAAACAAGACACCAGGGAATTAATTCTCCAAACTTGTGGGTTCCTGAGATATGTCTTGACTTAGAAATAATTTGCCATCAGTATAAAAAGGGAATCACTGGCATGAAGCAGGCTAAGGGTTGGCACCAGGTTGGTGCAAGCCTGGATGGTGCTCAGGAGAAGAACAAGGTTGTGATGGGACCTGTTGCCTGCACTATAAATCCTCCTTCCCAAGAAACCTGCTTGTTTTGCATCTTCCAAGCACTGAATATGCAGTTTATTAATGTTATAGAATCACAGAATGTTTGAGGCTGGAAGGGACCTCGGGAGCTCATCTGGTCCAACCTCCCTACACCAGCAGGGACATCTCTACCTAGGGCAGGCTGCTCAGAGCCCCAGCAAGCCTTCAAAAAACAAGATTTTGGGGGGGCTGGAGAGAAATAGAAGGTTAAGTAAGCATGAAGAGCCAAATCTTGCATGGTTGGTTTGGATGGATAGTCCCATGTAGGTCAGGAGTGGGTTTGGTGTGAAAAAGGTAAGAAAGAGAGAAGCTGCAAGGTTGTAAAAGTCCATTTAGGTTGCCCCTGATGAGAGAAACCTGGGAGAAAAACATGAGTTGTTCTCCTATGGCATGACCATAGAGTCATAGAGTGGTTTGGGTGGGAAGGGACCTTTCAAGGTCATCTAGTCCAACCTGCCCTGAGCAGGGACATCTGCAGCTATCTCAGGTTGCTCAGAGCATCATCCAACCTCCCCTGCAATGGTGCCAGGGATGGGGCAGCCACCACCTCTCTGGCCAACCTGGCACAGGCTCTCACCACCCTCAGCACCAACAATTTCTTCCTCTCTCTCATCTAAATCTCCCTCTTTGAGTTTCAAACCATCCCCCCTTGTCCTGTCCCAACATGTCCTTGTAAAAAGTCCCTGCCCATCTTTCTTGTAGGTCCACCTCATGTACTGGAAGGTCCCAAGAAGTTCTCCCTGGAGCCTTCTCTTCTCCAGGCTGCCCAGTCCCAACTCTCCCAGCCTGGCCTCCCAGCAGAGCCTTCCAGCCCTCCCACCATTGCTGGGGCCTCCTCTGGCCCCGCTCCACCAGCTCCATGTCTTCCTCATGCCTCCCCCAATGAAACCACAGTGCTGGAACCTCCAGCTGGACAAAGCCCTTGAGATGATTCCTTCCCATGAAGGAAAACTGCAAGAAGTGGTTTCCCAAGATGTATCTGAGAAGTTTGAAGGTCTTTAGGTGGAGCTTGGCAGTGACCTGGGTGGTTGGATGGCAGGATTGGCCCCCATGGAAGGGCAAGAGTCGTTTTCCCAACGGCTGTTGTTGGCCAGGTATTAGTTGTAACCCTTGTTTTCATTGCTTGGCTTTACACAGCTCTTTTTTTGGGCAGTCAAGAGAGATTCTCTCTCACCTCTTTATTCCAACCCGACGTGAAACGCAGCAGAGGTTAAATGAGTTGCCCAGAAAGACACAGTAGGACACGTCTAATTATGTCTCAATTTAGGAAGGAGTTCTGGCTCCAGCCCAACGAGCCAACTTGAAAAGAAAGGAAAAAAAAAAACCCACACTGGAGAGCAAAAAAAACCCCAAACTAACCTAAATATTTCCCTGGACCTGTAAGTAGAGGAGGTGATTTCTTTGTAAAATGGGTTTATTCCAGAATACATCCAAAATTCAAGATTTAACTATATGTGCAATGGGATTTTTTTAATGACTATGTGTCTTTTAACCCCCCTTCCCTGCTCTGCTCTTTTTTGGGGCATCCTGGTGCTGGTATATATGGAATTTCCCCCCATATCATACCTCAGAGGTAGGTGGGAATCCACTGGAACAACCCAGATTTGGAGATTACGACCCAAAAAAAAATAAATGGGCTGCTCTTGCTTCTCCAAAAGTGTTTCCCATCCATGTAACTGGTTCCAGCAGAGGGTTGAGGCAGATTGTTTTTACAATGCTGAGGTCATAAAATAAGTAAGTCCATAATCTCCCAAGTCTTTTAACTGCTGCTTTTATGAGAAATTAAAAAGTGCCGTAAAAATTGTATTTCAAATTTCATTCAGCTCCCAGTTTTCGGGCAGCCTCCTCCTGGGGGCACTCAAGGAGACCTGCAGATGGCTTGGGTGGGTTGAGGAACCTTCCAGATGAGACATGACTGGGCCAAAATGTGCTGAGAAGGGTCCCAGCATAGCCCTTGGACACCTCTTCTTGGCTGCCTTGTCTGGCTATGAGGGTTTATGGGGTTCTGAGCAACCTGCCCTAGGTAGAGATGTCCCTGACTATTGTAGGGTTGGACTAGATGACCTTTGGAGGTCCCTTCCAACCCAAACCATTCTATGATTCCATTCTCACCTGGAAATTCTGTTATTTGCCTAAGATGTCAGGGTTTGCCCACCACACTGGAGGAGTCTTCTCCATCAAGGGCAGGCTGTGAGCTTAGAATCATAGAATGATGCTTGGCCTATAATGGGGAACAGCTTCAAAGCAGGGCTGAGTGGGAATGGGGTGGGTGAAGTATAAGCTCCATATGGAAATTGGGGTCTTCTCTGTTCCTCTTGCCTCAATTCCTACCCATCGTTTATCACCTTTTTTTCCCTTGGAAGCTTCTCCTGAGTCCACACTGGGATCTATTCTTCAAGGTGTCATTTTGAGCTGCTGGGTAAGGAGCAAGAGAACCTGTCACTTGACTTTTATGAGATAGTCCTCCAAGAGATTGTCTAAGGACTTTGAGACATACATTTTTCATGGAGGGATGACCCCACCTGGACTACTGCGTCCAGCTCTGGAGCTCCCAGCAGAAAAAGGACATGGACCTGTTGGAGAGGGTCCAGAGGAGGGCTACAAAGATGATTAGAGGTCTGGAATGTCTCTCCTACATAGGCAGGCTGAGAGAGTTGGGGTTGTTCAGCCTGGAGAAGAGAAGGCTCCAGGGAGACCTTCTGGGGGCATTCCAGTATCTGATGGGGGTCTACAAGAAGGCTGGGGAAGGACTTTTTACAAAGGCCTGCAGTGATAGGACAAGGGGGAATGGTTCAAACTGGAAGAGGGAAGATTTAGAGTAGACATTAGGAAGAAGTTCTTCACTGTGAGGGGGGTGAGACCCTGGCACAGGTTGCCCAGAGGTTGTGGATGCTCCATCCCTGGAGGGGTTCAAGGGCAGGTTGGATGGAGCCTGGAGCAGCCTGGTCTAGTGGGAGGTGTCCCTGCCATGGCAGGGGGCTGGAACGAGATGATCTTTGAGGTCCCTTCCAACCCAACCCATTCTGTGATTCCATGAACACTGAGATGATTGTTCCCCCAAACACAAAATCTTCTTCACGGCTGATACAACCTCAAGCAGATCTGAGCTACAGAGCTCTACAGAGCTGCTCTAACCTCCACCCCACACATCTACCACCCTGAATTCCAGCAGCACCATGGAATTCAGAGCAAACCTCATCCTTGGAGTGATGTTTTTGAGGGATGAACTCACCAGCTGTGCTGCCTTCACCCTCCCAACGTGGCCGAGGCTCCGTAGACGTGTGAGGGACACGATCCCCCCGCCTGGTGTCATTAATTCCCAGTGGATGTCTCTTTTTTCTGCTGCTCCTTTGAACTCTTTTCTTCTTTGCCCATTGTAAAGGGCTTAACGGTTCCTGTTCCTTGATTCTTTCAGCGGTGAAATGTTTTTGGAAGAGAGGTTAGAGTCCCCCTGTGACCTGCCCTGGGTGGCCCAAGCCTGTAGACCTTGCAAAGACATTACTTTTTTGGCCTGAACACAAGGCTCTCAACCCTTTAGCCTGGCTAAATGCTTTGTACAAACAGGCTCATACTGATCTGCTCCATTCTCTGGGGATTTTCTGCTCAAGGGGCTGTTCTGTAGGTGCCTTGCTCCCTTTGCCACTTGCCTTGGTGGTGGAGACGAGGACAATGAACCAACCCGACAGTACTGAGGCCAACACTGGGCTTGGTTGTGCCGAGAAAATTATCCTGAAATGTGGTTGAAGAGATTATGGACCAAGAAGAACTGGCTGTGTCTTTCCTCTGCAGCTCTGTTCACTTCTTTGTTCCTCTTTGTTTTCTTTGGAGACTTTGTTGGTTCCTCCTTCAAAATGAAGTTTGTGGCATTGGTATGTAAGATGTGACCTACGATTAGGGAAGGTGCAGCTAAGTTTGGAACAAGTGTGGGGTGAAGCAGTGCCTCAAGTTGGGCCAGGGGAGGTTTAGGTTGGACATTAGGAAGAAGTTCTTGACTGCAAGAGTGGTCAGACACTGGGACAGGCTGCCCAGGGAGGTGGTGGAGTCACCATCCCTGGAGGGGTTCAACAAACGTGTAGATGTGGTGCTTGGAGACATGGTCTGGGGGTCAGGGAGATGTTGGCCAAAGCTTGGACTTGATGATCCTGGAGGTCTTTTCCAATCTAAGTGATTCCATGATTCATTCTTCTTCAGGCTCCTTGCAGGCAAGGGCTGTAGCAGCTTTCTTCTAGCACCAGATCTGTCTTCTTGATCTCATTTCTTCTGTAATACAAGTAATATGGTCTCGTACATCATTTCATGTGGAGGTTGTAATGAGGTGGGGATCAGACTTTTCTCCCAAGGAACAAGTGATAGGACAAGAGGAAACAGCCTCAAGTTGCCCCAGGGGAGGTTGAGGTTGGAGATGAAGAACAATTTCTTGAAGGGCTGTGCCAGGCTGGGCAGGGCAGTGGTGGAGTCCCCATCCCTGGAGGGGTTTCCAAGGTGTGGAGATGTGGTGCTGAGGGACAGGGGTTAGTGGTGCCCTGGCAGGGATGGGTGAACAGTTGGATTTGATGATCTCAAAGGTCTCTTCCAACCACAATGATTCTATGATTCTATATTTTCCCTCTTTTCTTCCTTTCCTGGTTCTTTCCCTTCCATGATTCCATGATTCTATGATTCACTTCTTGGAAGCCACGTGAGCTGTTCATGCAGTGGAGACTCCAGTTTGTTCTTCTGATGAGAATTTCTGTTCAAGCAAACGTTGGTTCCAGGTGCTGCTGCTGTTGTCATGAGTGGTGTTAAAGGGCAGAGCCACCTCACTACTCTCCCAGCCTTCCTCCCATATGGTTCCTTCTCAAAGCCAACCAAAGGTGAGCTGCTAACGACCAAGCAGGTCTTGGGATGAAATCCATCTTGGGTCGCTCCTGAGCAGATGACAGTTGTGATAAATCCACCAGCCTTGTGAAAACATTCAAGACCCAGCCACGGGCGTTTTCTCATGAGGGTTTGTAACTCATGCTTTTGGGAAGATCTTAAATTTCACAGCTCCATGTGTGCTCCTAAATCGATTCCTAACAGCTGGGAAGCCCTTCAAGCCAAAATAGGAATTTTCTTTCATTGAAGCCCTTTCGGGATTCCAGTTTTCCCATGTTCCTCCAAATATAATCAGCAACATGAGGTGACCCCATCCTTAGATGGAGCAGCTCAGTAGATACCTCAACCCAGGGACACTGTGACAACGAGGTGCCCAGGGCAGCTCCTTCCCTCGAGAAGATCCTCAGACCCTATTTAGATGTTTTGAGATGTTTTTGGTGTCTCAGGTGCGTGTTTTGCCAAAGTGAGGGATGTTTTATGATTGATGTGGCTTTGGGGATAATGTTTCCAGATGGGACAGTGGGGTGTAGAGGAAATCTGTGAAGATGATTTATCCCTTGCAGAGGAGAGTCGGGAAGCTTGGGTTAGTCCTCCCTTGTGTGTGTGTGTTGGCACAGCCAAAAGTTATAGCAGACGTGCATGGAAATGCCTTTATAGCTAGAATTAATTAAAGCAGTTGTTGAGGGTTAAATAGAAACCCCCTTTGGACTCTTCACAGCCTGAATATTGCAGCACAGGTCAGTGGAACTGGCTGGAAGCTGAGGAGATCCTGGCTCTGCCCAGCCCTGTCCATAGGCACAACTGTGGATGGTTTCTTCTGGATTTCACAGAATTCCAGTATGGTGAGGGTTGGAAGGGACCTCTGGAGATGATCTGGTCCAACCCCCCTGCTCCAGCAGGTCACTCAGGATCGTCTCCAGCCACCTTTGGGATCTCTCCACACAAGGAGACTCCACACCCTCTCTGGGCAGCCTGGGCCAGGCTCCAACCCCCTCACAACAAACAACCACCTCCTCCTGCTCACATGGAACCTCCTGGGGTCCACTTGGTGCCCGCTGCCCCTGGGCACCACTGACCAGAGTCTGGCCCCAGCCTCTTGCCCCCACCCTTTAGCTCTTGAGCAGCATTGAGCAGATCCCCTCTGAGGCTTCTCTTGTGCAGCTCAACAGCCCAATTGTTTCAACCTTAGAGCTCTTCTGGCATCTGAAAAGATTCCAAAGCCAAGCTGTAGATGCCTGAAAACTGGCTGCTGTGCCCCCTGTGTCTGTGTTGAAGGATGTTCTCCATCCCAGGATATTAATGGGTGGTGGAGCATGAAAGTTGACAAATAATCCTCTCTGGTGTCCAGAAAAAAGGCAGTTGAGGAATTGATGAATCCCAATGTCTACTTCATGAGTCTGTTCTCCTTTCTTATTGCCAATCCATCCTTAGTCCTCAGCGTTGTGGAGCTGTTTAGAGGGCTCTTGTGTGGTAAAAACCAGAATAGTTGGGTGATAATGGGCCATACGTTACTTAATGT
This sequence comes from Brachypteracias leptosomus, assembly GCA_013401335.1. Lineage (NCBI taxonomy): Eukaryota > Metazoa > Chordata > Aves > Coraciiformes > Brachypteraciidae > Brachypteracias > Brachypteracias leptosomus. The sequence continues at coordinate 81,597 of VYZX01018795.1, forward strand.
TGGGGACTCTGTCTCTTCTCCCAAGGAACAAGTGATAGAACAAGAGGAAACGGCCTCAAATTGCACCAGGGAAGGTTTAAGTTGGACATAAGGAAAAATGTCTTCATGGAAAGGGTTGTGAAGGGCTGTGCCAGGCTGGGCAGGGCAGTGATGGAGTCCCCATCCCTGGAGAGGTTTCAAAGCTATGTAGATGTGATGCTGAGGGACCTGGTTTACTGGTGGACTTTGCAGTGATGGGTTAATGGACTTGATGATCTTAAAGGTCTCTTCCAACGAAAACCATTCTATGATTCTATGTTTTCCCTCTTTTCTCCCTTCCTGCCATCACACCTGGTGACATCTCAAGCAAACATTTCATTCCATCATGCAACATCTTCTGCAGAGGAGACAAAACTCAGCCGATGCCAGAAGCTCTCTCTTGAGTCTTGCATGATGTTGAGTTGTGGCTTCACAAATTAGGTCCCCTTGGTGACGAGACATGGAGAGCAGAGAGAAAACTGTTACTTGGGTAGCTAAAGAGGGTGAAAATGAAGTGAAATTGGGCAAAATCAACCTCAGACGTGTCTTCTACAGACTCTCTTGAGTATGTGCAGTTGTTGGCTTCGTGAGCACTACCAAGTGAAAGCTCTTAAATGACATGAAAGAGTGAAGGTTCCTCCAACGTGGATTCATTCAAGACCCCCTCAGTGGTTTGAAGAATGGATTAGAAGATAAAAGCAATGACTCCAGTATAAAATTTGGGCCAGATTACACTGGAAGGAGCTAAATGTGGCCTTGGAAATATTCTCTTGGCTTCCCAAGCCGACGTTATTCACTTGTCAGATGTCTTCATCCAACGTAAATAAATCTGCTGCGGAATGGCCACGATTCTTCCCCTTTTGGGGTGGCCCTAGGCTGGAGATGGCCTGGCCCACCAGATAATGCAAGTAATCTGCTGCTGCATAATTAACACCACGGCCGGGCAATATTTTTTTGATGAATGCTTCTGGAGGCTGGTGACAGGCGTGAAATTAGAAAATTCCTTCAGCCCCCGAAAATATAAATAGCTTTCGGAACTGAAAAGAGTTTCACAGCTGAAGATTTTATTGTGTGGAGAGGAAAAACTTTTCCAACACNTGGGCGAGTTGTTTGTCCATTCACAAAACAAATACTCTGCAGCCCCAGCGCGGCTCATGGGAATAAATTTCAGGTCGAATTAGTACAGTTTCCTTGCTGTCAGGACGGTGGAATTAATGGTGTTTTGATGACACGAATTTTGAAGGGCGCACAAAGGCGCTGAAGGGAGGGAGACATGACTCCTTAGAAGCGGGGTCCTCCTCTCCCCCAGCCTCTCTTGTCTTCCCTGTCATCCGTCTGCCAATCTCCCTGTCCATGGTGAGTTAAAGGCGCTTTTTATCCTCTTTTCTTTCCCACAGAGTTTGCCAGATCCGGCCCAGTGCCTGGGTTCCAAGGGGACACGCTGCAGTTGGCCTTCATCGACTTGAGACAAGTAAGTCTTTGTGTTTTTGTTTTTTGTTGTGCTTTTAAGATGTGTGACTGAAGACCATCAGGTCTTAAGGGAAGGGAGAGGAGGGGAAACGGCGTCGCTGGTTTACGCCAGAGACCTATATTCCACCCCACCCCCCTTCTCCTCCTCCTCCTCCTCCTCCTCCCCGCGCTCGAAGCCACCTCCTTATTGAGCTCTCCAGGCTCCTGGAGATGGTGGAGGTGAAAAGGGGTGGCGAGGAAGAAAGCCAAGGCTTGACCCTTGGCCGGCGGGGTCCATTGTGCTCCCGTTGGCTTCTGCGGACCCGGCGAAGAGATAACTGGGCGACTCTCCCGGCTGACGCCAAGCAGGTGGTGCTCACAGAGGGAGCAGTGATGCAGAGACCGCCCGCCTCGAGGACCTTTGTTCCTAGATAATGCCCACAGAAGAGGCGAGGGCCAAGGAATTTGCATCGGGGCTTGTGTGGGCGCCTGGTTGTGTCCGTCTTGGGCTCGG